>OY740768.1:114846762-115444949 GCA_963513935.1 Aphrophora alni | reverse complement strand
ATATTGAGTAATAAAAACCAATAGTAATAAATGTTAGAGGTGGTTTAACAAAAATATAAAATTGTCATGGCCCTATGAAAAAAGTAAAAATGTTAAGATCCTTTCTACATTTGACGTACTTTAGATGATTAATTAGTCAGACTGCAAACTGTTTTTAACATACAAAATTTTACAGTATTTCAAATTGGATTTTGTAGTTGTTTAATTAGTAAAGTGCACCATGTTAAAAATAAAACAAAAATTAAAAGGTTTCAGTATTAAATAAAAAATAGGTCAAAATGAAACATGGTGTAGCTTGGCTAACATTAATAGTAATGATAGGATTTAAACTACTCAATGTTTTATTCATTTAAAAGTTATAAAGCATTTCCATGAATGACTGATAACTACTGTCAAATAAATAATATTTATAAGAGCTATACAAATCAAATTACAGATCTGTATTTCTGTAACACTGTAAAATGTATAAATACTTGATTAATATTTTTGTATTGTAATTCGCATATTGAAAACAAACTACATATATAGCAGAATTTGAGAAAGAAAAACCATAAAATTGTTTATTTTTATGTTTTATGATTATATCCAAACACATTTATTACAATTCCACACAATATTTGACCATAACTTCTGTGAGTTTAGTATTTTATTTCCCCTTTCAAGGTCATAATTCATAATGTTGCAATATACGATTTTTAAAAAAAAGTTTGAATCTGATTCCCAACATATAATTAGATTTCGTGTTTGTTCAATTTAATAGAATTTTCTAATTATTTACTATGTATCATCTAACCATATTTAATTATTAGGTAACAGATCTGTAGGATTATAACTGTATGTTTTTATAGTTTAAGTGAAAAAATAAAATAAAATAATGACTAGTGACATAAGGTACCAGGAGGAATTCGCTGTTAAAAAAACATAGTCGGCAACTGTAGAAATTTAAACTAATTATTACTTTTCAATAAAATAAGTAAAAGTTATGAATTAAATTAAAACTTGCACATTAAAGTTATAAAAACAAGCCACTATGATTTAAGAACAATAGTGTTGATTAAAACGAAAATATAACTGGACTGAATTATTTTAATAATGAAATGAAATAATTAAAAACGGAATATTTTTAATATTTTAAAATTATAAAAATTGCAATTTATTTCGGCAGTAACATATCTTTTTGGTCATCATTTTTATGATATTAAATGGTGTTTTAGGCTTGCTATAATATATTTTATGACTTCATTTTCCGATAAATGTTTGTTATGATAGAATATAATGTTATGATGGAGTAAGTTCAAAACATAACCAAAATAATTCCAAAGTGACGTAGTGTTATTTAATTATGTTTCTTCAGTTTTACCAGCTGAGAATTTTTAAATATACTATATATCTATAATTAAATATGCGACTACCGAAGGAATTTCTATATTAAAATAACATCCACAAAGATTGCATTATAATTATTATTTCAAAACAAATAATATTATTATTTACGTCGTTACTGGTTACTTTTAATAATTAAAATCTACATAAAGTAAAATAGATTTATGAATAGAAATAATTTATTAGGTTTGAGATAAGATGTACTTCTGTTATTTATTTAGTTTGACGAATGTTATAAGTTTTATCACAACAGTTTAATGAGACTATCATAGTCTATCATAGGTTAAATACATTAAATTAAGCATATCTAGCATTTTGACACAGTTTTGTGGTATTCATTTATGTAGAACTGGTGATAAATAAAATTGTTATAATAACAATGACAACAATAACTACCGTTCTTTGTTATAATTAACCACTTTAATGTTATTCCAATTGGAATTTAACGTAGCATTTATCATCCCATCCCCACCTCAGTTTCAATCCCCTTCAATCAATCATTGGATTATCACTCTCCGATGATCTCCATACTCATTTTAAAAATTCTCCTCTTTTAAGTTCAATTTTCATAGTGATAATATTATAATTGTGCAAAATTTATTTAAATAGCTGTTCATGTATTCATGAAAACAAGTTTCGTTAATACATTTAATAATTTTATTTGTTCCTTTTTCTTTTTATCTAAATTACACTATAATCAGGACACTATTTAATTTATATACTTCGAAATGATATTTAATATATAGATTGAAGGTCATAATGTAAATATTAAATTTAAATTTGAAATAATCTCGAAATATTTTATCCATTAAATAATGTCTTAATTATAGTGTGAATTTGAAGAAAAAAGAAGGAAATAAAATTTGAATGTATTGATGTAACTTCTTTTTAAAAAAGGACGTGAACAGCTATTTAAAATAACTTTACACAATTAAAATATAATAACTATGAAACTTGTTATGCTTTTGTTTATGCATATTTCTTTGTCTATGTAAACCTGTTGTAACGTGTTGAATTTTGACCAAGTTGATACATGGAGAAATAATATTTGGGGTAAGTTTGAATGAAATGTAAGATTCAGTCAATTTAATTACAATTGTACAAAAATAAAAAAGTTTTATCAATTTTAAAATAGTAAAATGGAGATAAAATAAAATATGTAATATTTAAGATCATGAAAGTTTTGTATAATAGCTAAATGAAAGTGGTGAAAAATACACAAGTGAAGTCAGGAAAACAATGAACTATGAAGTGGGATAATTAAAAATCTAAGTGTCAGAAGATAACAGAAAAAGAAATTTTCGTCATAGACGTAAGTGAACAAAAAGAAGATGAGAAAATTCCAAATCCAAAATTTACCAACATTTCGAAAATTGAAACGGTAAAAATTGCGAAGTACGGAACCGTATTTTGAAAAGTTAGTCCCGAGCAAGTATAAGTCAAATTTCCTCGCGTGCACAAGAACCTTGAGGTCAAGAATCAGGAGAATGAAGGAAAGAAGCCATTCAAAAGATATAGAGGTTTACAGAAAAATAGGTCAAATTGAACTTTGGCAAACTCTTACAGTACTGGACACGTTAAATTCGAGCCGATTACGACGCAACTTGATACAAATACCCAAACACTTAGAATGAATTAATTACGGATTAGAAAGGACTAATTGATAAATAAAGGCAGTTGAACAGATAAAAATGAATAAATATAGTTATAAAAGTTAATAGAAGATGATGATGTGCAAATAAAATTAAATAGCAAGTTATTGAAGGAGAAATGACAAAATAAAATAATTTGTACGCTGAAGAACTACGTCAATGGTAGAATCATTGTTACTCCTTGTAAAGGCATAAAGATAAGAAGACGTCACTTACGCATTATGAGTAATTAGTGAACACTCTACTCTTCTTAACGACACCGAGCTATGAAGATGTAGCTGTCGCATTATGAGTAATTAGTGAATACTCTACTCCTGCTACAACTTTCGAGGTAGAAAGACGTCAACTTCACATCATGTCTAATTAGTGAAGACACTCTAAGTTTACGAACTTCAAACTAAGAAGAAAACGTCTTCGTATTGACTACAACAAGGTTAATTAGGAAAAGTTATAAAATGTGTAAGGCTCAATGACGTTTTTTAAATTTTTGACAATTCAGTAACAGTAACCATCAAGCGGATTCAAACTGCTAAAGAATAAATTCAACTTAAAATATTTCAACAAGAAGTGGAGATAACGAATTCAACTACAAGACTAGAATCAGTAACATCTATCGATCACAGATTACAATGAAACTTGACTGCATAATCTTTTCAGCTGCATAGCTGACCAGAACTTCCACGATTCCAGGATTTGGAGAATTAGCTGCCGTTTTCAAAGATACTTCATCATCATACCAGAGTCAAAGCCGCCTTTAATTGTTAAAGGTACCTGATACAGTTTTGATCAGAAATTTTTTGATTTTAGAACTTTTACTTTTACAACAATTATTTTGGGGAAATAATAAAATGAACCTAATTCCAAAATAAACTTTTTTATTTTACTAAATTACATGATTTGCCATAACTGAAAGGTCTTAAACTTATATATATATATATAAAGGGCACGTTATGTGAAGAGTACCATACAAACAGTAGTTAAATCGATTATAAGAACGAGTTTTCATTCTTAAAATACCCCCTCCCCGAACTATTTCACTGTGTAAATTTATACTTGAATCCAAATTAGGATTTACTTTTATGCAATCGTTAGACAAATTTTGTGTACCAAATAGTAATTGTAATAGCGATAATAAAAATATACTTTAATAATGTCCTTCAAGAAATTCTGATAAAAATTTAAACATTTCTCTCCAAAAATATTTATGTTTATGAATGAGTGACGTTATTAGAGCATAGCCGGCAAAATTGGCCAGACCACGAAGTTAAAAATTAGAATAGAGGTAATTACGGTAATATATTTATTGAAACTATACATTATAAATTATTTATAAGCAAAGGATTACTATACTTTTTTTCTTGTTATGAGGTATGTTTTGTTTTTATTTCCCTTTAATATCTATTAATTTTGTGTTGATATTTTAAAAATAATATAATTTTGTATTCTTTTTTTAAAGTAAACATTATCACTTTTCGTCTTTTCCATTATTAGTATAAAATGTGTGTGTTTTTCAAATAGTAATGTGTTTAGATTCAAATAGTAAATGGGGAAAAAAGATCACAAATTGAAGGAATAATTACAATAAAATATAATTAACGTATTTAGGTTAGATTATAAAATGGATATGATTACAATTTGAATAACCTATCTTTATTTGTCGACAAAAGTAATTCTATTTTTGATTAAAATGTATTCAAATCATACACTGTATTAAGCTAAACGATAAATCAAATGTTTCTCAAACATTATTAAATATATTGAATCTGATTTCATTATGTATTAGATGTGCAGGTAAACATTTAACTAAAGAATGTCACCTGAGTAGACTATCAGCCCCAATCTGCATTAATTGCAAGGGGGATCATCCAGCTAATTATAGAGGCTGTGAAGTAGCAACGGAGCTTCAAAAACGGCGAAATGCAATACAGAAATCACAAATTAAAAGAACCCAACAAACAACTAAATTTAACGTCCAAACACCAGTTGAAATTATTAGTCAAGACAAAACAACCACTTCGGGTAGGAGATCATATGCTGAAGCTTGTCAAAGTACAAATGAAAACTATTCAATCCCGCCAATAGGTGAAACTCTCGCACTAATACTTAGTAGGCTTGATGAACAAACTGCACTAAACAAAACAATTTCTGATAGAATAAGGACATTAGAAAGTAATGTAAGCTTATTCAAGGTGAGGAAAAAATAAATTTCAATCTGAAAATAGCCACTTGGAATGCTAATGGGCTCCTAAGCAAACTTCAGGAACTAGAAGTTTTTCTGATAAATGAAAACATTGATATTTGTTTAATTTCTGAAACTCATTTTACAAATCAGTCTTACTGCAGACTTCATGGCTATAAAATTTATCACATGACTCATCCATCTAACAAGTCCAGAGGTGGGTCAGCTATAATAATTAAAAACTCTATTAAACATACAGAAGCTGCTGGAATTCAGGCTGAATCAATGCAAGTTACAAGTATTAGTATAACAACAAATAGTAAAATATTCAAAGTAGCAGCTATATACTGCCCACCACGACATAACCTTCAGAGACAGGACTTTGTGGATCTTTTTGGATCACTTGGCAATAATTTCATCGTGGGAGGAGACTTTAATGCGAAGCATTCCTATTGGGGTTCAAGAGCAGTCAATCCAAAGGGGAGAATGTTGTATGATGCTGGAATGGAGGTGAAATGCAACTTTTATTCATCAGGTAGTCCATCTTACTGGCCATCAGACATGAATAAAACACCAGACATTTTAGATTTCTTCGCCATAAAAGGGCTGTCCAGGAACTATCTAAAGGTCACTGATTGCAACGATCTGTCCTCAGACCACACACCTGTAATCTTGAACCTGAGTCAAACTGTTATCTATAATGAAGTACCTCCTAGATTATGTACTAACAAAACAAACTGGTATGGGTTTAGAACGAGGCTTGAGAGTCTCTTAAATCTTAAAGTACCACTTCAAACACCTGATCAGCTGGAAGATGAAGTAGACCAGTTCATCAGAAGTGTGCATAGATCGGCATGGGAAAATACACCTCAATACGATGAGATTAGACATAACACGGGTAACCTGCCAATGGACATACGTGAGATGGTAATTGAAAAGAGAAAAGCCAGAAAAAAGTGGCAACTAAGTCGCTCTCCTGAGGATAAAAATTTATTAAATAGACTCAGTAACAGGCTAAAAGAAAAGATTCGGGATGCTAAAAATGTTTCTATTTCTACTTATCTTCAAGGCTTGACAGCAGAGAAAGATACAGACTATTCTCTATGGAAAGCTGCAAAAAGTGTCAAGAGACCCATGAGACAAACACCCCCCTTAAGAAGATGTAACAACGAATGGGCTAGAAATGACAGAGAAAAATCGGAAATATTTGCGAAGTATTTGGAAGAAACTTTTCAGCCATTCCCGAATCAAGGTGTTGATTTGAATTTTGTATATGATCACAGAAATGACGAAATAACAATTAAGCCTGCATCCTTAAAAGAACTTAGTGAAGTTATCTCGAAATTAAATATTAAAAAGGCTCCTGGATATGACATAATTACGGGACAAGTATTAAAACAACTACCGAAAACAGCTACTCTTAAATTGCTGTTTCTTATAAATGCTTCTTTCAGGTTACAATATGTACCAAGGCAATGGAAAGTAGCCGAGGTTATTATGATTCATAAGGATGGTAAAGACCCAACCGATAAGAGCTCTTACAGGCCTATTTCGTTATTGCCAATAATATCTAAGATATTTGAAAAGTTGCTGCTTAAACGTCTACAACCAATAATAGAGGAAAAAGGATTGATTCCTAATCACCAGTTTGGTTTCAGGAATAAACATTCTACAATTGACCAGATACATAGAATAACAAATATTATTGAGGCTGCATTGGAAAACAGGAAAATATGCTCAAGTGTCTTCCTCGATGTATCACAAGCCTTCGATAAGGTGTGGCATGAGGGTTTGATATACAAACTCCAAAAAGACTTCCCAATTTGGGTGTCCAAGATCTTGACATCGTATCTGACAGACAGACTCTTTAGGGTTAAACATGGAAACGAATACTCGGAATTTAAAGAGATCTCTGCAGGAGTACCTCAGGGAAGTGTCCTTGGACCTACCCTGTACTTGCTCTTCACAAGGGACTTACCACAGGGGAAGGAAACAACAACAGCTACTTTCGCCGATGATACATGTATTATGGCATCAGCGGATACAATAGAGGAATCAACCATGAAACTACAAGATACCGTAGACAGGGTTAGTGCTTGGACGAAGAAATGGCGCATGAAATTGAATGAGACTAAGTCAACTCAAGTTAATTTTACAAATAAAAAAATCAATTCAATGCCTATTTTTCTTAATTCTAGGATAGTACCATGTCGAAATGAAGTAAAGTATCTTGGTATGATATTGGATACTAGACTAAATTGGAAGACACATATAAAAAAAAAGAAATTGGAGCTTGACCTTAAATATAGGAAAATGTATTGGCCACTTGGCCGAAGATCCGAATTAGATACCTGCAATAAGCTATTGTTGTATAAGCAAATTCTGAGACCTGTGTGGACATACGGGATACAGTTGTGGGGTTGCACTAAAAAGACCAACATTCAAGCTATACAAACATTCCAGAATAAGGTTTTGCGAGCAGCTATTGGTGCTCCATGGTACATCAGGAATGATAATATCCATAGAGATCTTCGTATGGAAACTGTCGAAGAAGTAATCAGGACTACTGCAGTTAGACACGCTAGGAGACTATGGAGTCATGTCAACTCCGAGATGCTAGAACTAAATAGTAGTGATGTTGTGAGGAGGCTTAAACGAAGAAAGCCTTTGGACCTGGTAATGTGATCGTTTATTCAGTGGAATAGATTGTTTTGTTTAACGTTATTATATTGAAATGAATACTACTAGATAAGGTCATAAAAACTTAGTTGTAGTTGTAAAAAAAAAAAAAAAAAAAAAAAAAAAAAAAATTATGTATTAGATTGTTCATGTGGTGTCATTGATATATTGACAGTAATATACATTCTTGATGTGGCTTTACAATCACGTAATATTACTCCTTATAAATTTAAAATAATTACGAGTAATTTTGTTGTTTTGTTTTTTGTTTAAAAAATGTAAAGTTATTGTATTAAATAAGAACCAATAATTTATTATTGATTGCTTTTTTCATATTAAATTTGTTAACATTATTTCATCACCGAAGTTTGTTAATTAATATCCGTTACGTATGTGCTGATAAATTTACATATTATACAGGTTAGTAAATTTTATCTTCCCTTTTTAGTGATAATAAGAGTAAATAAAACAACGGAATAGTATCTATGGAAAATATATGTCCTCTGTGTTTTAAAAATCCTGAAACGTATTTTATTTCCCCTCGGAAACGTTATAATAGATGAGTTGTATTAAAATTATAGTTATTATTATTTACTTATTTATTATTATTGTTATTTTTGTATTAGTTGTAAGATGTTTAGTTAACTAAATTCTTATTCATGTTGCTTACATATTAAAATTGATTACATAATATTACAAACTTGTTTCTTTTTAAAATAAATCTGAATATACATAGAAATGACATATTTACAATATATTATTAATACGAAAAGTAAATAAAGTCTTACGACTTTGTATTATAATTGTAGCACTTTTTAAATTTATCTATCTGCAACAAATTGCCAAGTAACCAAAACAAAGAAGATTATTTTAACATACTAGTTAGACTAAAATAGATTTTCAAATTAAAGGGAATACGTAATTTGTGAATATAAACAGTGCATTAACAGCTTTATATTGAAATCGTTTTCACACAATGTTAATACAGTGGGTTTGAGCTAACAAATTCTAACTATACAAAAAAAATTGTATTTAGTAAGTGTAAACATTATTTATTTTACGGATAATTAATTGCATGAACTAGAGTATAACTAAAGTGTTAATTAAACGTTACAAGCTCATTTTTAAAACTATTACTCTAAAAATGTATGGATGGTTTTCTCTGCAATTATATATGACTATTATTAACTAATAGTTGTGAAAAACTTGATCTGTTTACATTATGGATGACAAATGTTCTTTGAATTTTTATCATGAATGTTTGTATAATTTTTACATTTTATACTTTGTTGAATATTCCTCTGTTAGTAAATGTATCCTGGTTAGGTTTCTTATTTAGTATTATTTGATTCGTGATAAACATTTTTGGTCTATGTTACATTAGCCGGAAGATAGAGTCAGTATGGGAGCGAAACATGTACATGAAATTTAAAAACGAAGATGCAATATTCCATCTGATATTGTATCCGGGTGATGGAATAAGAATAGGTTAGAAAAATTATAACAGTTGGGGAATGTTGTTACCATTAGAAAAGTTTTTAAACACAATTTTCATTTCCTCTAAATTTTGATTAATTAAATTTATCACTGCATTATGATATGCAAATAAGAATGCAATAAATAACCTTTAAACTAATGACTGAAAACGTTATATTATAAGTCAATAATATGAAATACGTAAATGCAGCATCTACACTGATCACCGCAATATGTACCTGCGGAAATATGATTCATTTATTCCAATTTGTGTTTTCATTAAACTCTAATTTTCCATTCATTACGTAATGTAGTCGAAATTTATTTAAGGTAAAAAAATTCTGAAATAAATACAAATTTCCATGTTTGTGACAACCACCAATTTCACTTGAACTAATTTATTTAGACAGTCCAAATCGTTTAATATTTTAATCTTAATAATTGAGGCAAAAGTAACAAATAATATTAAATTACAATACTGTTTTGTTGATAAACAGATTCTACTTTTAGCTATAGAAGTTATAATTCATTCTATAAAACTGATCATTTCCTTTACTTTTGACAGAGTGGTAGAATTATATTAATGAAAAATGTGCAACATATATTTTCATTCATAAACAATTAACGTTCTGATGTTAATAGAGGAAGAGTGAACAAAAAACTTAGAAAGCAGTTAATAACTATATTTCCATGAACATTCCAAATACAGCTGTACGTTTAAATTATTACAAGACCCTTATTTTTACTATATACATCGAATACGAATGTATAAAATGTTTTATGATATAAAATAACAAATGTCATATTTCTTTTAATAAATAAATATATAAATTAAATTAATAATTTGCGAAAATTATTAAATGGTTCTATATTTTTTAAACTTGGTTAGTATGTGGAGAAATATTTATTAAAACATCTACTGATGTTGCTAAATCATAGAAATAAGTAAGTATAAATTAATCAAATTTTGAGGGTGAATGTTTCATGTTTGTTTATCAACTTGAAACACGGAGTTAACTAACAAAAGACAAAAATATAAAATACATATTTTTTGAAAATTAGAATGAGGTAAAAAAATAGTTTTATTGATAAATGTCCCTCTGCCAATCCAACGTTTCATACTCTAGACTCAAACGAGTGAACTGATATTGAATTTGGTACAGGCATTAGTCGATAAAGTTTTTTGATCATTTGTTTGAATAACTAAAAGTTATTCGGTGGTAGTTCCAATAAAAAAATAAATATCTTTTCTGAAAATTGATTCAAATGGCTTTGATACATTTTTTTCAAGTGTAGCCCCCAAGTATCGAAACAGTGTCGTTCACTATTTCTTCAAGTATGTCTTTTTAGGAGATAATTATAAAAACACCGCCAAATGAAACCAAATTTCTTTAAAATGCTATACCAATTCGTTAGATTTTGGTAAAACATGAATTTCATTGATGCAAACTAGTGAACAAAATCGCATGTAGAAGAAAATACATGTAACTTGTACAAAATACAGGAATAACAAAGAAACCGTCATTATTAATAGATTTTTAATTAAATTGAATTTACGTTTAAGACATCGTGTAAGAACTTATCTTACATTCAAAATTCTAGTGTGTAAAATTTACCTTTTTCCCCCCATGACGTGTCAAATATATAGATTCATTTTTGAGTTAATGTAATACCCTATTTGTTTTTGGGTAGTAGAACAAAAAACGTTATAAATAAAAAATAAGCACATTTGTTCACTCTTATTTAAAAAAAAAAAAATATATCCCAGTAACAATTATTGTGGACTTTGCTTAATTAATTATACAGTTAAATAAAAGCTGGAGTTAGTGGTAAATTTAAAGCGCGATGGCGGGTTGGCAGTTAAACTAGAATGGTCTTATTTGAAACACGAAAATCTTCCAATTTAAAGATAGACTTTATTGTAATAGATTTTAATGCTTCTTGCATTCGTAAACCATAATGTTCAACATGGCCGACTGAATGGATCTGATCTAAGACGAAGTACTTTCTCTAATACGTAGACGTAAAGTAAAAACTTGTTTTGGAACAAATTATTTTTAAATTATGCACTTTCATTTATTCTTGGTCTGGTTGTCACTGATACAGTATAAGTATGTTTTCTGCTACAAATAAGATGATATTTCATTCAGTTTTCAGTCGTGATATAAAACAACATACGAGTATGTTTTAAATTATTTTTTTAAATAAGTGAATAGTATTGTTGAGTAATTTTTATGAAATGAATTTAATATTACCGTGAAACCGTCTCCATACTAGGAATCGCTTCTAAAATTGTAAAAATAAATTATTCTCAGTCTAAATTATTGTAGAACGATTGAAAACGAGATATTGTTGTTCATAATTCCACACTAGTGATATGACATAAATTATAGAAACTAACGTTATTGAAATTTGAATAAGTAAACATAATATATGACAACCAATGGTACAGAAATACCTTTTTTCTCGGTTGTAAATTTTGTTGATAAACAAAAATGTAGTTTATAAATTTACAACGTTTGGATCTTAGTTGTTAAAGAGACTCCAACAAAATACCTCTATAAACAAAGTTCATTTTCCTTCAAGTATATCCAGCTGTGATAAGATCTCATTCACCCAAGAGAGAATACTGTATTATCTTGAACGTGCTTACTTTGAAGTTTTATGGTAAATGTTTTTCTATTATTTTTATAAAGTTTACCTGCAGAGAAAATCGAAACAAACACATTCTATATTCATAATAAATGTAAGAGACTGTCAATTTATTTGAAAAACAAAGCTATGTAATATATCGTAATAAGCTTGTAGATGAAATAATCGCCTATGGAACTTTTTCGTAATACGTTTTAAATAATGCAAACCTTTGTAAAATTTATAAAATACATAATATTTTTTTCCACTTGTTTTCAAGCGGTTATTATGTAATTTATTAGTAAGTTTTGCCGAGTCATTGCTTCAGCATCCCCCTTTATTGTTTATTCAATCAATCCTTAGATTATGGATAAACTATATTACCATAATATTATATTTTTAATAATTATTATTTATGATGCCATATACTTACAAAACTCCTAATATATTAAAGACACTTAATTTGAAAATAGCCTTTGGCAAATAATAGTATTAATACAAAAAATGAGCAGAAAATCTTTTTCAAACAAATCCAGAATATACCAGTTATAAAGTAAATTTATGATAAAGTTTAGATTGGTCGAACAAAAACATTGTTCAAATGTATGAAACATCATTTGTCACTTATCAAACTATGACCAACATTCTAAAAAAAAAAAAAAACTGTTATGAAATCAAAGCTACCTATCTAATTTATAAAAAAATAAAGCATATGTTATTGTGCTAAAATACGCATAAATGGCCAGGGACATTTAAGATTAAAATTTAAAGAAAGAATTATGACTGCCATCGTTACTTAAATTTTTATGTATAAAACAATTTTTAATTAAGTATTGCTAAGTTTACCTAGAAGATTTAATTTTTTTTGAAATTTAATTAATATTATAACCCTACTTGTATTATATGTGATACCATGCTTTGAAAATATTTATGATAATATTCAAATTAATTACTTAACCCTACCTGACAACACTATTTAGATGAAATAATTCGATTGAGTAACTGAACGACAAAAAAGAACAATGTATAAGACATATTACTTATAGATAAATATATTCATATTTATAATCAGTGTCCAAAAATAATCATTTCGTATTTGAATTATACCACTTTGGACCTTATAATTTTCGTCAATATATATTTTAAAAGATTGAGAAAAATGGTTTGGGAAAACTGGGTAAAACAATGAAGGAAAAGCGTTGGATCAAAATGTATATTGTATGTATTTACTTAGTGCCAAATACGACTGACTACACAAGGAATGTACATTATTAACACAGTAATATAAAAAAAAAATCATAGCAACTAAATAAATGGCTTTAGTTTTAATAGAATTTACAATTTACTTTTGAGATATACCACGAGGTTACTAACTAGTTCCCTAATTGAAATTGCTTAAGTATTTATTATTGTTTTTGATTTTACAAACTTTTATTTGTAATTTGTTATTTTAAATATGGTTGTCAGTCTATAGATTTGAGCAACTACCTGATATAATAAATTTTAACATAGTTCATGGTTAATTTAGATTATTGTGTTATTAGATTTATTACTGATGATGCTATATATATTTTTTAAAATAAGTTATTTACAATGTTATAGTTAGTTAACCTAATAATTTAATAACAATTATATATATATATATATATATATATATATATATATACATATTATACAAAACATGATAATTTACTGCGAGTCCATGTATTTGATGAAATTTTTTATACTTTTTCAGATGTTTTCTGGTTTCATTATTTTCCATTTATTTATAATTATTTTATATAAGGTATTGTCCATTAACCTGTAAATATTATATTGATTTTACATTTCTTAAAAATCTTCCTTTTCAAAATATCTAAATATTCTTAACATATATTGAAAATTTCTAGTTATAAATAATATTTTTTAATCTATTGAATTTCTTGTAGGTTGATTTCTTGAAATTTAAAATTTCAGCAAACTTACATTTTTACGGTTTGTATCACTCACCCAGCCCGTTGTAAACTTCAAATTCTGTACCAATGATATACATAAAGTTTTTCTAGTACGGAACATAAAGTGTTACGACTATGAAATCAAAATATTAATCAACGTAATTTCAAAATTTTTATAAAAATAATCAATAATAATAGCTACATCGCAGTTAAAATGTTGTCAAATTTAGCAATAACTTTTACTAATCCTTGATTGTGCGTATAACGTAAAATCAATGGTAGATACATTTTAAAATGAAGGCATCTTCAACTTAGCAATCTGTTTCATAATACCAAAGTTGAGGTGGCAAAACGAATAATTTTGAATAATGTTTCTTAGTTTAGACTGTAGGTTGAGGGTGTATTTGAAAGATATTGTTATGTTGATGTACCGTTTATATAATTCATCACTGGTACATTGACCTAACCATCGGAGAAACAAAAAAATAATTCTACTGAATTATAGTTTATAGATAATCTTACATAAAATTATTATAATATGTTAATTTATGCTTGGACATATATAACTATACTAAGTACAATCTTCTTATATTCCTAGCTTTGTTGTAATACTATCTTGAGTTGAGGTTTTTCAAAGTAAATCATCGCAGTACAAAGATGTTTTTGATAATGGCATTACCGAAGGTAGGTAGGAAGAAACTATGAATGACAGAAGATTGAACTCAATATAATGCAATAGCGAGTATGTTAAAGATAGAAGTTATGAATAAGGTTGATAGTTTCATAAGCCATAATATACAACGCAGTAAGTCACTGATTTATTGTAATAATCTCTGTCGACAACATCTGCAAGGAAACAAAGTGTTTATGCTTTATAACAAGAAATAAAACACTCCCTAGGGAATTTGCAAGTAAAATAAAACGTATACATCAAAATGAAGTCATTTTTCTCTGTGTACAAAAGGCCTACTTATTTTTCCCTTAAAGTTTGTAAAGAAAGTAAGTTATAATAAAAACCAATAATAAAAATAATTCCATTTTTTTCGTAATCTTATATTTTGTACTAGAAATTTGTTTTTGTATTGAAATTATTAAGTTGTTTAAACTATTATATGTAAATAAAGAACATTATAGTTAATTTTGTGAAATAAAATATGTATATTATTGTAATTAGTTAAAATTTTTGGTATTAAACTGGTATGGTTTCACAATAGGACGCAACTTTTTTTGTGTATACACTATGTTGATGATCAGTTCTTAGATATACAAGTTGTCAGTTGTAAGTAGTTTGTAAGCTATAACAGGCTCATGTAGGACTTGGTGAGAAAACCATTGCAAATGGTCATAATTGTAAAGTTTTTTCGTAAACTATTTTTCAAATATATACAGAAAATAGTATTTAAATATTTAAAAATATAACTAAAATGAAATTCCCACATCAAGTTCTATTTCTTGAATTTTTACAATTTTTTTAAGATTTTTAATAATTACTTTCTTATTGTAAATTGTAGAAAATACGTTCGAGCATCATTGTGTACATATTTTATTGTATGATGATCGAGTGAAAGTTATCTAAAAATAAAATATTTTTTTTTATATTTGAAATATTTTTCAATTAACTCATCCAAAAGTTCAAAAGTAACTCTAAAGGTACATACCAAACTGGTTTTCTTGGTATGTTCACTAATAAAATAACAATTCCTAAGACTTAACTTTTAACCTTTGCAATATCAAAAAATAAAACTTTAATTTATTTTTTAATTTTCGTGTTTAAGTTGATTTTCGTGTATTCTTCTGCCACTCAAATTATTTAGCCTCAATATATGTACTTCATTTTAAAACTTTAATTCATATTACATGCATTTTTATATGTTAAATACATTTTTAGGAATAGCGGCAATTAATTTGTGTATTAGATTCATTTTGTAACTGAACTAAACTCTAGTATTGCTTTCAAGTGAAGAACCTCATTCGCATCGTTATTTTTACTCAGATAACTCTAACAAAAATAAAACAGAAAGTATTACCAATTTTATTCATCGTGGAACTAAACGTTTTTCTATTATATTATACATTTAATTTCTCAGCCACGTATTTTTCAAGACTCATTGGTATTCAACAGGTTCACTAGGACTTGAAATTTTAGAAATACACAAAAAATACATTTTCATAATAGCTTTATTTGTAATAAATACACGTAGATTTTGTCAATAGCCTCACATTGAAGTTTATTGGCCGTAACACTTAGATCAAAGGTATTTCATCAAATATGTCAATGTAATTATTTTTCTCTTTTATTTCTCTGGTGACTTAACCGTTTTTAGATTTGTTCAAGGGGACTGACGTCCAGTTTGGAAGTCTTGTAATGAACGAATAACAAAAATATCTGACAGCACATCACAATTTTAACTTCAACACAAACAACAAAATTAATTAGTAGATCTAAAGGAAGAATGAATATTAATTGGACAAAATTTTAATTACCTCATGATTTAAAACTATTTTGTTTCAATCTTCATCACGTTTTCCATTGGTTCAAAATTTTATTTCTAATATAAATACTTATTAGTATTGTTATTTTCTTTGTTTCATTATAAAAAATAACAATTGTTTTGATTTAAGTTTATCTGACTGGTAACTTTCCCTATTAAATCAAATTCTATTGCTTATACAAATTCGAATAATTAAAATTGTATTGAACTTGACAATATTATTCAACAGAATAGATGCGTGATAAGTAGCTATTAATTATTAAAACTGTTAATGCCAACTAAATTATTTTTTGCTACATTCCACTTGTAACTTGAAGACACACAATCCATGTGATGGAAAATAATACTGAAGGAAATTATCTTCTTCTACCTCTGACATATGTCGTTTCTATGTAAGTTGTTAGATCTTGTACATGTACATGTCTTGTCCTCATTATATCTCTACATTTGTCTTATATATACAGAGTTGGGGTAAATGTCAAAAAGGGAGACGTCAATTTATTTACATTCTTAATTGATTGTGACTAGTTTATTTACTGACTGTAAATGTAATTTTCTATAATTCTTACTACATCACTCTTGGCCAAAATGAAGAAGACAACTCTTAACAGTACATTTAGTAAATTATTTTCATAATGTCTGCAGTTTCCAACTCCATAACGGTTTAAAGTAAGGATGTTCATATATTAAAATATAAAAAGATGAAATGTATTCTAAGATAATTTCGAGTAATCAGAATTCTAAGATAATTTCAGGATGAAAGCTTTCGGTTGTCTACACAAACTTTGCAAAATGAGATTTTTTATAAAATATGAAATGTAGATCCAGTTTTTGTTTTAATGTATTAACTTAAAAATAGCTTCACGTAAAAGATGACTAGTCCTTGAAAAATATTCTAGTTGAATACTTTAAGGAAACATCTCACGATAAACTAGTTGTAAATTTAAATGTTACCTGTTATTAAAAACACAACACACCATTATTTGCATAAAGTACCGTTACCGGTTGTAATTAAATTTATATGAACGTAAAACACGGCATTGGTTTCGTTACAGATTAAAGGAAAAGCGAATATCTCAAGTTACTTCAATATTTATAACTTGCTCTTATAAAACAATAGATTCGTTGTTAGAATATAATGGACTTGTTGTTTCAAGCAAGCATATAATGAATTAATTATAATGCAGCACATTATTATAACTTTATTTTTTTATTACGTTATTAATATTTGCTTCAAATTAATTTGATTTATTAAGAGAACTAACGGGAAAAAATATTACAAAAACCGTATATATAAAACTTATATCAGTCTTAACATTACTACAGCAATTAAAATTATTTTTGTTGAATTTGAAAGGCGCGAAAAACTGGTGCAACGATCCATTAATTATTATTTTCTCTTACAGTTTATGTGATTTAGGTTACGGTTTTAAATAGAGCACTTAAATTATAGTAAATTTCGAAATAGAAATTAATAAATAGGAAGCTATCCTTGTGTTATCTCCAGTGTATGATAAAATTAGATTCCATAATATACAGAATGTTTCAAAAAATATAAAACTTATATCCTCCTCTTTTTTAAATGTAAGCTGTCGAGATCTTGTGGAATGAATGAATGAGGACATCTCTCGGTTTTCAGAAGGGTTAGTCAAGTGCGTATTCAGTAGGAATGCAGTGGTATAAGCTCGAAGGAAGGTTCGTCTTGGGGGGATTCGCCTTCGGATAACGAATAATGTAAGTGCTGTCGGAATCAGCTGGCAGACTACTTGGAGTTGGAACGTTCGTAATGGTGGGACTAGGACAACCAACGGGAAGGCCCGTGCTGTCGGGGCACACCACGGATGAAAACGCTCGTCCCGAAGGTTCGGCCCTCAGACAACGAGCTGGGAAGTCCTTGCTGACGGGATAAGCCGACAGACCACCTAAGGAAACGTTCGTCTCGGGGGATCAGCCCTCAGACAACGGTCGGGGGAGGAAAGCCAGTTAAGGAGAATAAAAGGGAAAACAGAATTAGGTAAGGTAGGCAGACAAAGAGAAATATTGAAGGTGACGGTGAGGAACAGTGTGATTTTTTTTTCGCAAGATAGGTGGTAAATCTTTAAAAGACAACTGGAGAAATCCGCTCTTCCCAATCGTATGAGACTGTTACACAATAAAAACACATTCCTTCCTGTTAGTACCCCTATCGCGTAGGACAGGGAAGCAGGAAACGTGTTTCCATGTAGCAAGCAAGAAGCTCTTTCCATGGGCACATCGAGATTGTAAATGTGGAAAAAACAGAACGTTATGTATCCACGCAAAGGGCGTGGTAAAGACATCACGGGGACAGACTCCAGTCATACAAATACTAAACACTTAAAAATTCTCAAGACAAACAAGTACTCACAACTACAAAAACTAAAAACCCAAAAATACTTCATCACTGTAATAATTTTATAAAAAACACGTTCATTACCGATGTTGTTAACTTACATACTAAATTTGGTAGACATAGAGAAGATTAAGATAAGTAGCAAATACTATCTATTCAAATAAAACACTAACCCGATCATATCTGACTAACTGCAATTTGATTGTAAAAAATTGAGACAAACAGAAAGAATATAAAATCACCAGTATCCAAATTATTAACATGTGTAACTGTTTGATTTGGCCCAAGACAAGACTAATATGTGAATATCACAAGAACAAGTGATTTTGTGTATTGGAGTGCGTCGTAATGTGCAGCCAACAAACGCTTTCATTTTATAGAAATATTGATAGATGGACTAAGATCAGTTTCAAAATTATTAAAAAAAAAAAAAAAAAAAAAAAAAAAAAATGTGTAACAATGAAATCGAGAGTGAAGTAACGTTTTTTCTCTTCTTCTTCTCAGTTAATATCCCTCTATTATCTATATTAAGTTTTATTTCCCATACTTTCTTCTTTATTTTATGTTACCTCTTCTGCAATTACTGTTATTGTAAGGGGATTATCGCTGTTTAAAAAAGTTTATTAACAAGCATTTAAAGTTACTGTAGAATGTAACTTTGAATAAAAAAACTATATCGTGAGGAATTAATCATCTACGAAATCGAAGTCATTTCGTTATCAATTTTCAAACAAATATGGTTATTTAGAAATTAAGAAAATTTCAACTTGTAAGATTTGAATAAATATTTAGTGTTGCATGTTTGTTCCACATGTTTATACAATTTTAATATTCTCAGCCACATTTCAGTTGTTAGATAGCGAACTGTTTAATAACATGTAATAAAATGTTATTCGGTAATGGTTTGAGTAGGAAGATATAATGAAGAGAAAACAGTAAAAATATGTTTTATGATTAACTATACAGTGGAAATATGTCTTGAGAAAAATCAATCAATAGAATGTTGCCTTCAGAATATTACGAGAAATGGCACAAAGTAATGTTCACTCTTCGTACACAATGTCATGATGTAGTGAGAGATAGGCACAGCGCTGAAATGAAAATAAACACTGCATTCCAGCGCAGGTTTGTCTTTGATGGTTGCCCTTCTAAAATAAAATATTACGTTAAGATTTTCCTTTTATATAAGGGTGATAAGAAATCTTGCAGGTCCAATATTATTGCTATAAACAGTTAAATTTAAAACTTGGCCAAATAACCAATGTAACGAAAGTATTAAATTGTAATTGAAGTAAATAGGTCTACTGTGACGTCATTATTGGAGGTATTGGAGATAGTTTCTGTTGAATTATGGCACAGAAAAGTTACATTTGCCAATTTTATTTATAGAATTTGCCTTAGTGGAACACTTGACAAGATTTATGTGTTACTCTAAAAATTAAACTACCGAACATGGTAAGGTTTCACTCAAAGTTTAAATTAGTGCCGCAAAAAATAAATAAATTTTAAGTAAATCGCCAAAGAGATGTTAATTTTACGTTTTATCTTTCTTGTAGGTAAAAAGAGAAAATGTAAATGCTTTGATAATTGATTCGCTTACGCCCATATATAAATTGATAGGAATTTAGAATTTTTTATAATGAGGTTTTTGATTTTTGTTATTAAACAACTCCAAATAGAATTTATAACAGTTCAAAACATGTTCATTTTTATTTAAAAAATAAAAATATTTTATTTAATTGCTTAAAGAATAGATTTGCAATACAACTTTTGTGAAAGTCAACTGCAAATTCTTATCTGAAAAATAGCAAGTTTAAATGGATACAGAATGTTAGATAATGCAATGTAAGTGACTTTCAAAATGATTAGATTTAATTCAAAAGAAAATAATAATAACGGAGAGTAGAATATGATTCTCAAATAATTTATTAAATACGGATTGGAGTAGTGACTTCACATGCATAAGTTTTGTAAAGGATTAGTGTTGTATAAAATAGGTAAATTATGAAAGAAATTGTAATAGATTTGGTAAAACAAATTTTTACATTTTAAAGTTTTTCATTTAAAATGATTTATTTAGGCTTTTTTACCTCTACAAATGTGTCATTATTCATTAGCATATGGACAATATTTATTACATAGCGGCTTTAATCAACTCAGCTTGACGTGATTTCGTTACACTAAACCTGTAAAGACATAACTTTTTAGTTAAACATAGAAAGAGAAATTAAGTCATTGTTGGAGATGTTGCGAATGTAATCTAGCTCGAATCGTGATTAGCGTCTTGCTTTACAATCGTAAAATCCATCCTTATTTAATTATACTGTACTCCTTAATCTAATCAACGTAAAATGTGTTGCCAACTCTATCTGTGTGTAAGTAATAGTGATTAGTTAATAATTTACAATCGTAAAATCCATCCTTATTTAATTATACTGTACTCCTTAATCTAATCAACGTAAAATGTGTTGCCAACTCTATCTGTGTGTAAGTAATAGTGATTAGTTAATAATTTACAATCGTAAAATCCATCCTTATTTAATTATACTGTACTCCTTAATCTAATCAACGTAAAATGTGTTGCCAACTCTATCTGTGTGTAAGTAATAGTGATTAGTTAATAATTTACAATCGTAAAATCCATCCTTATTTAATTATACTGTACTCCTTAATCTAATCAACGTAAAATGTGTTGCCAACTCTATCTGTGTGTAAGTAATAGTGATTAGTTAATAATTTACAATCGTAAAATCCATCCTTATTTAATTATACTGTACCCCTTAATCTAATCAACGTAAAATGTGTTGTCAACTCTATCTGTGTGTAAGTAATAGTGATTAGTTAATAATTTACAATCGTAAAATCCATCCTTATTTAATTATACTGTACTCCTTAATCTAATCAACGTAAAATGTGTTGTCAACTCTATCTGTGTGTAAGTAATAGTGATTAGTTAATAATTTACAATCGTAAAATCCATCCTTATTTAATTATACTGTACTCCTTAATCTAATCAACGTAAAATGTGTTGTCAACTCTATCTGTGTGTAAGTAATAGTGATTAGTTAATAATTTACAATCGTAAAATCCATCCTTATTTAATTATACTGTACTCCTTAATCTAATCAACGTAAAATGTGTTGTCAACTCTATCTGTGTGTAAGTAATAGTGATTAGTTAATAATTTACAATCGTAAAATCCATCCTTATTTAATTATACTGTACTCCTTAATCTAATCAACGTAAAATGTGTTGTCAACTCTATCTGTGTGTAAGTAATAGTGATTAGTTAATAATTTGCAATCGTAAAATTCATCCTTATTTAATTATACTGTACTCCTTAATCTAATCAACGTAAAATGTGTTGCCAACTCTATCTGTGTGTAAGTAATAGTGATTAGTTAATAATTTGCAATCGTAAAATTCGTAACCAGTTTGGTTAAAGTGTTTATAATTAGTCGTGTTGTTAATTTAAAAACTTTAAGGATTATCATGGATATTAAATATTAGTATACGTTTTACAATTGAGGCTTACCTCTATTATGATAATTAGCATTGAATATTTATATCATAATTGAATATTTTGTAATATATATTATTAAAACCAACGTTCTAATTCAATTTAAATTTATTCAAATATCACAGTAACTATGTCGCTAAATATGGTTAATTTTTAATATTGTACTCCTAAAAAGTGGTAGATACTTTATTGTTAAAAGTTAACCAATATTGTAATACTTATATAAAATTTAGTTGTTGCATTTTCTACTTTTCTTAGAATACGAAACCTGTCCATAATATATCAATTAATATTCATAAGCATTTTTGTGTAGTCCTTCAATTACTTAGGATAATAAAAAAAATGAATGTAATGTTATTGGGATATTTTAGTTTGAGCTTTTTACCAGAGATGGTTATCAACTTAATTAAATGTGATCCCAATCTTTGGCCGTATACTATCTTGGGTAAATATAAAATACACAGTAAATATATACACAAAATAAAAATCGATTATTGTGATAGTCTTCAAGAATCGTTAAAAATGTGGTAGGTTGAGGACTTTAAAAATTATCTTTAAAGTCCCTTTTTTGAAAATAGAGTCACCATACTCCTGTTATAAAATATTTTTCGAAACTTTTTATATACTGGAAAAAGTAATACCATAGACAAATTAGTAGTTTCTATAGACAATTATTTGTATTTGTCTATAGTAACAAATAGCCTAAGCAATCTTGTATTTTAATATCAGACTAGTACAAGATGTATATTTACATAAGAGAAGAGGTGGGATGAGTGATCGGTACATTGGTGTTTAGAATGTCTGTTGTAAACTAAGAAAATTATTTAAAGTTCGTTGAGTGAAAATAAAATCTTTCTGGAAAAACGAATCCAAAATTGTTGCTTACTTACCCAAATCTAAGTTCAACGTTTGGCATTTCTTATAAATTGTAGGAATTCCCTTCACACCATGCTTTTTAAATATATAAAAAACATGTAAGTAAAATATTTTCAAATCAAAGGACGTACAATTGAGGTTCTTTTATTCCCTCCCTTTGGTATTATAATAGAGAGAGGATATTGGTATAAGTTCATGGAAAGTTTCTTCACAATGTTTAAACTGTTCGAAATAAAGGAATGTAGAACTAAACTACCAAAAAGAAGTAAATTCATTGTTTTATTTTTCCAAAATAATTAAATAGGTGTATAACGAAAGTTGCAAAATTATTTACAATGACCTGAAACGGTTAAATCCGTTTCAAAGGTTGAGTCTAGTTTTGCTGTACAAATAAATTAAATTTTCTTGTTACCAAGCCAACTTGTACTTTAGCCTATTGAAAGTGGACCTTGACTGTCGTCCGATCTTTTGTAAATTGAATGCAAAGACCAAGAACCCCTTAAAAAAGGGATTGGTTTGTTGAAAGAATTTACATCACCTCAAAATTATTCTTTTAGTTTGAATTTATTCTAAAATTAATTAAAAATTTGAAAATATGAATTTGAGGCTGAAATTGGTACAGGGTGCAGTCCTAAAAGCGTGCATTCTTATAAATATCGAATCAGATCATATTTTTGATTTCTCACGTAGTTATTTAAGATTAAAGTTCATAAAAAATTCCAAAATTAATCAAACCTGGAAATTGTTAACATTTCTAGAAATAAAAATAAAAAATAAATCGAATATCAAGAGGGAAAACTTTCGATAAAATCCATAACTAAATAGTTAGCGGCAAGTGTTATGTTCGATGCCTGGAAGGTGACAAAAATCCACTGACTTAACAAAATCGAACTGTACACTTTCGACAACTTGTTTAGAACAATCAGTAAAAATAATTGCAATTTAAATTAAAATTTAATTCTGAAAACAAAAGAGGTTTTCAAAAGTAAAGTCAAAGAAAAGCAGTTAAACAATAAACCTAATGAGATATGTGGTAAATTAGAATAAAATTTAAAATTCTAAAAAGCTCAATTCAAAGAATTTTTAATTGTAAAGCCAAAGGAATGACATTTCGAGACTAGAATCTTTCAAGGTGGGAAAAAAACGCGGAAAAAATGACGGAGCGATTTTGTGCTGCGGGTATGAAACTTTAGGGTAATGAGCAACATTTTCAAAAAGTTTCAATATGGCGGCTCAGAAACTCCGGAAGTTTTTTAGGCGTACCTTCGCGATTTTTCGAATGCCGTTTATATGAGAACCAAAGCTCGTATGGATTTCATTCGAAGTCGTGGAGGTAGAATGCATCACGAGCTTCAAAAAAACACCTTGGGAAATTCAATAACAGATCTGGAAGTGGAATTACGGCTGTTTTGAATAAAACAATAGCTAATAAGTATTCAAAAAGGGTGAAAGGAAGGGGCCAGCCGGCCGGAGACTATAAAAGAGAAACTTCGTTGAAGCCTCGACACTGGTGTTTTCCGATTCGTCCAGAGAAGGTCTCTCTACATATCATCATAAATACTTGAGGAAATACAGGGTATCCCGATACGACTACACTACAAGCAAGACACCTTCTTTGCCCAAAAAGGACTCCAAGTCAACATACACATCAGGGAATTCCAGCCATCCAGTTGAAACTGCTTCAAGATCATCTGAAGACTTCCCCATAATAGAGGAAGGTCAGATTTCACCCTTTTGAATTTTGGTTTAGTAAAACAAAGTTTTTTTTTGATTTTTATAATTTTTTTTATATTTAAAATATTTGGATTGGGCTGTAGAATTAAATACATTCCGACTTCATACAACTTGTAAATCATTTCATAAGTGGATATACAATTAATTAAAATAAATATTATCAACTAGATTATTAAATTCTTTAAAATTTGTGCTTTTGTAAAAGAATACTATTTCTGCTTTAGAGTTAAGAATATATATTGTTGGTTAGATTAAGATGTTTTAGGATAGACATATATATGAGTACCTGAATTTTCTCTTAAAAAAAAAGGAACTAAATTAAATTAACAGAAAATAAACTTGTTATAATTTATCTACCTATAGCCACTTGTAAATAAAAATCACCTTAATATCAGGGTGTGTAAAAATTGTTTTATGGTGAATAGTTGGTGAAAGAACCTGCTACTTGCAGACATAAGAGTTTCGTAAAATTAAAAATAATTCATACAAAGTTAAAATTGGAACTTTGTTTTTGTTTGACGAAAAAGCGTAACTAGAATAAAGTAAAAGTTAAAACCTAGTTTAAACTTCGTTGCAGACCATTGACTTTTTGATTGGATCATATTTAGAATGTTTTTTGCAATTTACATTTTTGCACGTTGAAATTAAATCAACTGGTGAAATATATGATTGCTAGGCTTTCTATCAATAATGACACAATATTATAGATTATCTTTCGACTGTAGATATCCAACGAAATTGATACGTTTATGAAAACGTCTCAAAATTACGAAGTAGGTATACGATTTATAATAATAATAAACTCATTAAGTTAATGATATTAAAAATTTATAAGCATAGGCTACGTAGGAATTAGTGTCTTAATTAAATAATTTAAGACGAAATTTCTTTTAAAAATATATTTAAAATAGAAATAAAATTGTAGTAGAGTGATTCAGTATAATTCCAGATATAATAAATGTTAAATATTATATGTAATTTTATTCGCTATTACGATAATATTAACGGATTTGTTTTCTTAATTCATATTTTCTCATATATGAGTTGACAATAAAACTACCAGACCGTATGTAATATGCATATTATACATAGTTTAATTAAACATAACAGATGTCAACAAATAACGTATTTTCTTAACTCTCTAAATAATTAATTATCACAGCACACATTCCATTACTGCTTGGTATTTTGCCCGCAGGTATAAAACATCAGACGTGTAATTCAAGAAACATGCCTGAAGGGACTGAATATAGAAAACGACAAATTGTGTAATATCAACTATGCGCTAAGTAGAGTTCCGAAACAATAAAAAAAGCAAAATATAAATAATTACGTGATTCACTTAGAATAAGTTACTAACACAGGTAAATTTTATATTTAAATACTTTCGAGAACTTAAAAACAATTCCACGGGACTATGACTTTCGTTAACGTAATTGTTTATGACTCGGCTGGTTGCTATAAACTCCGCTACTTTCCTCTCAAATTTCCGCCCCACCGTTTTCCTTGTTTTATTATGCTTTCTTATACTCTCCACAGATTTGAAATCTTCCTCACTGTATGATTCAGCCATTTGAAAATAAAACTAGTAACTAGTACAAGTTATAAACATTGTCCCCTTCCATGTCGCACATTTATGTAGAACACTTTTTACGTCCGTTATAAAAACAGAATCTCTATCCCATGTTAATTATTGTTACATGAACAGCTGACTTTGACAAATTATAATAAATACAACATTAACAAAACGTCAAACAAACCACTAAAATCAATAAGTCAAAATACATATTTAAAATAACTTATTTCATCTGGGATGATTTACACCTCAAACATGTTTGTTTTTTATTAGAATAAATATCGTAAATTAGGAACAATGGTACTTTTACTTTCTTGTTAATTTTGTGTAGAGTCGTCACTTCTACTAAGACAAATGGTACAAAACGCCTTTTGTTCATTATCCTTATTTTATTAATGGCCTAACCTAAAGATTTCCCAGAGGCAGTATTACAATATAAAGCCAGCCAATAATCAAGGGATAGAAACTAATTTCCTCACTGAATCCTTTCATTTCCTCCCAGCCAACAAGTTTCTTTAAGTGGTTAATTTATGTTTTACTATTACATAATATGGGAAATTAGTACTGTAAATTACCTAATTAGTTTTGTTTATACTTTTTATATGTTTTTGCATAATATTTATTTTAAAATCGAGGTGTTTTAGAAAGAAATCCAAGCAAATGAAATTCGTGAACGTGAAACATTCGTTTCTGAAACTTATCTTATTTCGATCAAACTTATAAACAAAATCAAGATATTTTCACTAGTTCATACAACTAAAATATGTCGACAAAAAACAAAAACAAAAAACCTGTTTTATAAATTGATTGTTTTGATTAACCTGCCATAATTGTATAACACTCAATTTAATATTTATATTGATTTTTACTGAGCGTTAGTTAAGCGAATATACTTTGTTATAACTTTCACATATCTTTATGAAATGTATCTTGTATTTCAATTAGATTAGTTTTAAGTAAAATAAAGCGTGTATAAGGAAAAGATAGGTTGTTTTTGTTAAATTAATATTTAATGACAATGTAATGCTTACATTGCTAGTTACGCTAGTTCTAATTAACTAATACTTTATTAGATTCAAAAGCTCAATTAAAGGCGTGTTATAAAACATATTCTACCTCCAACTTTCCACTCCTCCTAACGTATTATCTAAATGTTTCATTTCGGTATAAATATATTTGCTGTAGTTGGTTTAGAGAACTGTATCTCCACAGTAATTTTACTAGTACAGACGAATAAGTGAACGTAATACTCCAAGCCGCTTCTAATTTACTCTGGTTATCTGTTGAACTTAATTCTTTTATATTTATATTTATAATATTTATATTATAACTGAATTGTTAAAGAGAGTAACAATTTATTGCAATTTTATTCTATCTTGAATATAAAGCACAGCTTTAAAAATGGTAGTTTAGAACAGTAGAACGAGGGGTAGGTTAATGATATTGATAGATAAAGTTTTTAGTATTTTGTGTATGTCCATTTCAGTTGACTTTTCCCCTCGACGAAGATTTTTTTATAACTAACAATAACAAAATAAAACAAAATGCTTCGTCCAATAATAAACCTCATTTCCTGTGTTAAGTTAACTAACGAAACTAATTTCATTCACATGCAAACTAAACAGTTGTCGTAATGCAAATTTAATGTTTTTTATAATAATGTATACAGCTTTAAATATCCTATACAATTAATTGATTACACTGAAAATTTTTAATTAAATTATTTCACAAACATTAAGGTAAAATTTTATGTTATTAAAAAGTAATTATTAATTCATAATTAATTGATAACAAATATATGTCAGTAATTACGGTAATGGTAGCCTATATACATTATATTTAGATTAGTGTCAGATTAAGCTAATGATTTTTACATTGGGATTTAACTTCAACATCATAAAATTTATGTTTAGTAGCGTGGAAATAATTTTGAAAAATGTTCTTTTTTCATTTCATTAAACTACATTGTACATAAAATATTTGCTAGATAATAACGTTCACTAATTTTTTTCCTAAAAAGTAATGTGTAAATTCATATGTTTTAGTAAAAGCACACACAAATGCAATTTGTACCCATATTTATCTACATTTGTTATAGAGACATGGTTTCACAATACATTGAAAACGTTAATTAATCAGAAAAATCAGTTAATAAATTCTAAAATGCAGACGGATTTTTAAAATTGCAAAACTGTTACAAGGAATAATTTTTCATCTACAAATCATAACATGTTCTCCATAGGTCATTTTATGGAACTTTAAATCTTAACTAATTATGGTCGAAGGTTTTCATACGTGAAAAATAAGATTTATTTTTAATTTGTAAACTAATGTGAATACACATCATCAAAAGTTCAAAAATAAAAATAAACTTAAGTAGTATAATAGGTTTAACATTAATATTGTGTTCTCAATTTATTGAATATTATTGGCAAAAACTAACATCAAACTTTTAAATGGCGGCGTTTTGAAATTGTTTTTGATAGTTAGTTTCTATTTATATTTTACAAGGATTTATAATTTGTCTATATTAAATTAATGTTGAGCTTGACTTATGAGAAAAATTGTACAGTATAACAAACACACAGGACACAATTCTCATAAAAAATACGCCTAAGTATCAGACGCGTTTCAACGACAAGGTCGTCCTCTTCAGTGATACACGAGCTACACCATTGTTTGATTGGTGTAGCTCGTGTATCACTGAAGAGGACGACCTTATCGTTGAAACGCGTCTGATACTTAGGCGTATTTTTTATGAGAACTGTGTTCTGTGTGTTTGTTATAAAGTATAATTTGTTTATTTGAGCAACTGGTGATCTGTATATATTATTTCCAAGATCTCAGTACACGCAAGTAAAACGCTTCCTGTCATGTAAGAATGCCATCTACATTTCATACATAATTCATTGAATACTTATCGTGTTATTAAATATAAAATAATAGTCTTATCTAAATTGTTATTTTATATTGGCGCTACTAAAAACTTAATCAAAGATTAGTGACAAATAAAAGTTAAAATTATAAGAGGAGAGGGAAAATAATCTATTGAATGCTGGTATAGAAAATTGGTCATATAACTAAATTATTCTTTTGAGAGATATTTTATGCGGAACAGAACAAGATCTTTAAGTTTATTTAGCTAGTTAAAATTATGTTGTATTTCTTAGAACATACAGTTAAGTTAATAAAAGTAGGTAGCATAAAATTTCCAATTATCCTACCGTAATAAAAACTTATATAATTTACTTCCATCTGAAAAACCCAGTCAAACTTTCTTTGAATCCTAAATAATATGATTTAACATAAAATTTATTCATGTACGAATAGTGTGATGTTTATAATATTGACTAGATTTATGAGATCCATATTTTTTACTAGCATTTATTACAAAGTTTTTATGAAAAGTCTTAAATTTTAGAAATAGGTTCATTTCTTTCATGTTTCAAAATAAAACTGTATATTGGGGCATGCCAATAAGGAAAAAATCGAAGGAAAATTCAGGTCAAAAATATGATGACAACATCTCTTGGTAAGACCTATTTACAATTTCACATGAGTTGTTGTAGAAAATAATTTTGTATGAAACCAAACTTTAAAAATATGTAGATCAAACTTTGGAATTCGAAAGTTAAAAAAATAATTTTTGCATAGAAAAATAAAACAATTACTATTCTCAAAAAATTTAATATTTACATTCACATTGAGAACAATTAATTATATTAAGTGTCATTTAGAGTAAAGCAAACAACTACATAATATATCAATTTAGCAAATCAATCAAACTAATTAAATTGTTGATTACTTAACCTCCCTAACTAAGTACATAGAACAAAATTTAATTTGTCCCAAATCAGGAATTGGTCAAGCTTAGGTTAATGCGTTCAGTTTATGTAATGTTCTTTATCCGATTGATTAGTTACAACACAGCTATGTCCGTTTCATCTGCAAAGAGACATCATCAGGTTTTGCACTTGTCACAATTATAAAAATACACACAATAAATGCTCGAACATTTAAACACAATATACAATTAAAAATTCATCAAGTTTGCCAATTTATTCATACCTAGTTCGTGCATTTATTGTTTGTAGTTTTATAATTGTGACAAGTGCGAAGCCTGATGATGTCTCTTTGCAGACAAAACGGACATTATTAAATAAAATTAAAGTAAGGATTAGTTTAGACCTACTAATTAAGGCAAATACAAAATATATTTAAAATAAACAATCCAGAGGCTTTAAACAAAATAAATTACAAGTTATTAACGGACGATTGGAAGTTCGTTTCTGTAACTGCAAATTAAAAATATTCCTTAATTAACTCACTTTTAAGCAGATGTTCAAATTAAATACATTTCCTTGTTATTAACTAAAAATGGAAAGTAAAAATGTTTTTCAAACGACTTCATAATGAATTTTCTTTTCAATGGAGTAAAGGAAATCTTTTTTTAAAAAGGCGTTATTTGTTGTAAAAATGTTTTCTAATAAAAAGACCTTTACAAATGGACTGCTTTTAAATCTTGTATTTTAATTAATCATATTTTTATCCTTTGAAGATTTTAAGGAGATTATTTTAATTATAAATGTTAATTTAAAATTAAAAATACTGCTTCATCTATTCAACAAATACTTTACTATTGTTTTGAAAGTTTATTTATAATCTAAATATAGCCTGGATTTTTACTAGATACAGAAATCATTTGTAGACTGGTCTCTTGCTATTTAACATTGAAAAAAACCAAGAACGCCTATAAAACATTTAGAATACTTTACTTATGAATAATTTGAACTCTGTGGTTTAGAAGGGTGTCCTATGCAATAAAAAAAAAATCATGCGTGATAACTTGAAATGCAAATTCAATACTATTTTGAATGGTAGAATAAGAAATAAAATATCGTGAAGTTAGAGCAGCAGTCGAGGAATTTATAACACGTAAGAAATAAGGACCTGATGAAGGAGTAAAAGCTCCGAAACCAGTCATAGAAGCGTTACAAAGCCACTTGACGGAGAAAAAAAAGAAAGTAACCTGATTGTGGTAAAATATTTGACATTTCTTAAACCTTTGTAAGAAAATAAGATACTATTTGAATCAGGAAATAATTCTATATTTTACAATGATATTTTTATATTAAAAACTACACATGGAATCATGACAGTTTATCTATTAATTATAAAGAAACCCCTCACTTTATGAAGGAAATTATGATAAAAAAAGGAAAAAAAAGTGTTTATTTAATGCAATTTATCGTAATAATAGTTGAATTTTCCCACAAGGCGTTTAGTTATCACTCCAAAAAAATGTTCTCAAAACTAAATATTAAGAACGTGGAAGAGTGTTCGTCGTGAAATTAGAAATGCACTAATTTATTACTTACAGGGAAGAAGAGATACAAAAGATGATGTGAGAGGGGAAATAATCTACGGTTGTCTGTTAGCACCTTATCCACAATCAGCTTTAATGAGCATCAATAATCTAACCTTAAAATCAGGTATGTAGAAATTGTAGGAAGGTGGGATGAGGAAATCGTGGTTATAAACTGGAGCAAAGAATATTCGAAGTGGAAGGATCCATATTCCACATACTCTCCATTGACAACTCCAGAGAGTTTGACAAAACCGTCGGAGCCATATGGCTACCTGGTTATCCTTCCATTCTAGAACACTCCGTCCAAGTTACCCTCTGAATTTCGAGGACATTTCCGCTGACGGTCAAAACAAGAGACCTCTCCATAATACTTATGCATTATCTTTGCGGGAATAAGCGATTGTCGAGATGGTTTTTTAGTATAACAGGTGTTTATTTTTACCTAGCTTTGGGACAATTTTTACTAATAAAGATAATAACTTGATTAACCAGCTGGTGGACTGACAAGTAAAGCCAAAACATTGTGATATAAACAAAGAAATACAATTTTAAGAGCTATCTAATCAAATGCTCAAAGAGTAATCTACCATTTTAAAATTATACTCATAACAGTTTTAGTGGAGAGATAAAAATTCTGTTGTATCACTTTATTGTATTTTGTAGTTTCGTGTCGAGAAGTTAAGCTAGCAGTTAACAGAACTGAATACGAGAGTTCTAACAATAGATGTCGTTTTATAAGCGTATTGAGAAAATTTATTTATTCAACTCACGACCTGTTTCATTCTTTATTACTCTGGTTTCGAATATTTAACAAGCTCAATACCACGTGATATGTAATAGATTATGCCCAACGTATATTGCCGTTTATTGATGAACAGAATTTAAATGTCGTGGAGGTATAGTTGAAAATTCGATTTATAAAATCATTACGATAAAAATACTTTCTACGCTACGGCATCGGCATTGAAAATACTCTTATAATATTAACGACGTGTACATGTGGGCTGACAGAGTAGAATTAATTGTATAAAAATATATTTATTAAATTAAATTTAATTTCTGATTTGCAAAATAGTAGAAGATAAAATATAACATCTTTGAACTTAATTTAATTTCTAGAATAAAATTTATATTGTAAATTGCTTTTTTATTACACATTACTTTATTTTAAAATACAGGCACAGTTTTTAAAATTTAATAACGTTCTAATTCTTAATAAAAATACGATATAATTATTCTATTTTACTCTGTAGTTCTTGTATGTGTAGCCACAGATCTTTCGTCAACATCGTTAAGCACCTCATTTTATGCACACTTAAAATTAATATTGAAAAACACATTTCACACATCATAATTAAACATACGATACGTACACTATTGGATAGTTAACATTAAAACGTTTGTGTACATTACACTGTATAGGTAGGGTTTTATTAAAACAAAGATGCGACCTGCCACATTTAAGTAACAGGTGGACCGAGTCATATTTCCTAAATGTGAATATATCATGTGCTATATGACCAATCAATAATAGTATACAAAATTAAATTTCACAACCAAATTATAATAGCCAATTTAAATAAATTTGCTTAAAACGTAGAATAAAATATATCATTATATGTTAGTAAAGAAGTAAACTCTAACCAGAGTGGAATCGGGAAATTTGGTTGTCCAGGTTACCGTTCAATTACTAAGCCGACCTGTCACCTCCAGACTGTGATTTGCAAATCCAAAGACATATCAAAGAAATCCAAAGAAATCAATTTCTAGCTAGTTGTTACTTTTCAATATTAACATTCATTTTGTTATACGAGTTCAAAGGTGTATTGTTGCATATTTCCCGTAAAATACAAAATGGTACATACTACCGCTGGTAGTAATCTACTCGCTCAATCTAAGTAAATTACAAAGTAACTCAACTACAATTTATACTTTTCTTTTTATATCGATCTGATTATATTTAAATTTATTGCAGAAAACCAATAAATCCAAAACTACAATTGAAGCATTTTACCATATCAAGTGTATTTGTGGATATATATAGAGTACAACAAAAGAGGTAAGATATGAGCGTTGTTTCTATGAAACTGAAGATTATATTCTGTTAGCAAAACATCGCAATTATTAGGCTATTTATTTGTCGGTCTCTGAGCCTGTCTCCTAAGGACATTAAGACTGTTCCTTATTTTGTTTGCCTTTAGACCTACAATGTAAACAACTGTCACTCTTCCTTCAGGCAGTATTTCTTATTTGATTTACTTTATGTTATAAAATTTTCAAGACAATTAGTTGTAGGAGGATTCCATGATTTTATAATTGTAAAAAACTATTAAAAACTAACCTAAATCTCAAGAAATGCAGCCAGCAAAGTAAATATTTTAAAATCAAATACGAAAACGAAAAAAAAAAAAAAATCATATCATAAATCGGCCAATTCATTTTAAAAGTATGGATGATTTGGATTTTGGTGATATAAGGTATAAATTTATTACAGCATTTGTTCCGTTTGAATTAGGTTCTCTTGTAACCCTATCATAAAAATCAATAAATAAACAATTTTAAAAGTAATTGATTTTCAAAGTATAACATAACATAATATCAATAAAGCAATAAATAAAGCAAATATCATCGTGGTAGTTAAACATCGTTTGAAAATATGTTAAAAAGTAAACTGTATGCTCAAAATTTTCAAAATTAAATTGTCTCTTAAACAATATTTCAAGGTTGATTTATGTTCCGATTCATCGGAGGACAGTCTGAAGATGGTGGACTGTAGGATTCTTGGAGGCATTCAATGGAGAGTAACAACAAGCATATTGTTTAAAACATGGTTGGAACTGAAAAAAAGAAGATGAAATTAGAACCTAGTCCGAGACCCCTGTATTCTCACCTTAGAAACAACTGGAATGAAGTCAAATAAGTCACGACTACCTATAGTATGGCGAGGGAAAGAATTTGTTTTTCAATGTATGTTCATTTTGGAAAACAAGATTAAGTGAATCCTAGAGTTTTATTAATCATTAAAGGGGAGATATAATACAAAACATTTATTCGGCCTTCCTTAGTTTAACTATATTGTCTGTTTTATAATAAAATGAATTGTCTATTTAATCGCACCGTTAAAATGCACGAATAGTTGACAAGTACTTTACATTTCAAAATTGTTACATTCAATTCACTAAGGCTTAGAAATATTGAAGTGATAACAAATTAAATCTCTGGGGCCAATATAAAGCTACTTAAAACACAATATTAAAAATGTAAGGAACTCAATAGTGATGTTGACATGAATTTCTGTTCCTCTCTCTAACCTATTCATATTAAATTGTATATGTAACGAGTTTCATTAAGTTTCAATTTATTTTAAAAATAACAACTTTAATCGAAAGTTGTGTTAATATTACTTTATCTCGTTCGTTTGTAAGATTGATAGTTAATTTTTGTTATGTTAATTGTATAAATAGTCTATAAATTATTTTCATAGTAAGTTGTTCTCTTTAATGATGTTTATTATGTATAACTTACTTGTTATTACTGTAGTAAAATATATATAGTTATTTATTAAGTGCATTAACTAGAACTACGTGTGTCTCATTACGTAATATTTATTTTATCAGTGGTTACCATTGATTAAGAAACCTAATAATGTAATTTTCAGTGTTGAAGTAAGACCAAATGACCTATGACAGTGTTTGTATCCGATACAAAATTGTCTAAAATTAAGAAGCATATAGCTTATTTACTGACCATAACAGTGAAATGATACAACTTACGTTGTAATTATCGTTGGTAATCAAAAGTCTGTCCTATGTTTGTGATTTAAATTGTTCAGTTTGTAGACCTTAGTTAAAGAATTTTCTTTCAAACATTATGTGCTTATGTGTGTGAATTCGGTCAAAATAATTTTTTTTTTTTACAAAAGTAAATAAATGTTTCGCTAATCAAAGAAATCAGAATCAACAATTTTAATACTTATAACAACTTAATCGGGTCAGAAATTAGAATTAGAATTAAAAACAAAATTTAGTGCAAAATATTTATCAAGATCTAAATTTGAAATGATAATAAATTTATTATTTTGGTATTACTTTGTACATTTCGATAAGCTAAATAAATTACATCACGTCTAACGGTCTAGGAAATCTTATTTTGTCTTCTAAATATATCCTGAAATATTGAAATAGGTACCAAGATATTTTAAATGGTATTATTCAATAAATACAATTATTAAATTTTTAAAGGAGCTGAGCTCTGATTGAACTAGTGGTTAATGTTCTCGCCTTGTGTGCAAGAGTTTCCGTGTTCTAACCCGTGGGAGTAAATAGATGGAAAGCGATGATTGCTAGTGAATCCTGGTTACTGTACTGACAGTCCACTGTGCATGTAGCAGCTGAGGGTCGTCTTGTATTTGTGTTGAACAAATAAAGTGATTTTTGTGTGTGTGTGGAAAATTGTGTTTTCATTCATTTGGTTAGATAGACGGATGATCACCATTTACGTTAAAACAAAAACAACATAAATAATTATGTAAGCTAGCAGTTTTCTGCAAAATAAAATAATATCGTGACACATTTAATCTTAATTTGTATATTTATTTCTTTCCTTATTAATAAACAAGGAAACAAAATGTAGTCATACTACTTCCGTAGATTCGACACATGAGGTATTAAACGAAGAGTTCTGATTAATGTGTTGTTATTTGTCAATTCATGTATGAAATAAACTTTACAGTATAGCATCAACATGACAACTAAGTCAAGGACATCGGGGAAGAAATTTACTTTCTTCAATTTTATATTTTTGAGCAACTGAAACTTATTCAGTTTATCTATTTATATTTTAGCTTAAATCTGTATACTGTACATGTATTTGTGAACATGTGTAATAACTTTCTATTCATTAAAATAGGAATAATGTTTTGTTATTTGTATAGCTTGTTTTAATTTAGTTCTAAAATTTTGTAAAATCGTTCAATAAAGGTAACGCAGAGTAGATAATTAAAAATATTCTAAAAATATAAAATTGGATTAAAATATTGAGACTCAATGTTGTATATTTCAAACAAGATATAAAATATACAAGTTAGGAAAGTGTAACAAAAAATATTCATGGTGGTCGAAAGGTGGATACTATTTAAAATCAATTCAAACGAGAAGAATATTTTATATCCGTTTTGGAATTGAATGGTTCAAACTCTGAACATGCCTGCTTTAATTTAAAGTGTTTTTAATATTCGTTTGTTTTAATATTGCTATATTGCCTAGTTTAGTTTACTAAGTAATTTGTTTAACAATATTTTGGTCGTTACACGAGACATTATAAAAGATGTTATTAAAACCACCAATATGAACAATAGAGAAAGTGGTAGAATATTTTACTCTTCTGGAAAGATTTGTGTGGCCCACATATGTACTGTGAATCACTGTAGAACTGATCAGAAATCAAAGAACACCGTTTTACGATTGTATCGGCGAGTCTGTCCATTTTCATGAATTTTTAATGATTAAACCTCCTTTTATTTCATAAGTGTCATAAATTCTACTTAAATATAACTTGTAAATAGAGTATTTTGTTAATTAATACTCTAAAATAGTAAAAGAAATTTTTTATATGTAAAAGATATTATCGATCAACATTTAATACAAATCTGTGAAGGTTTTCTTTTGTCGTTTCTTTATTGATAAGTTCTGTACTGAGAATTTGTAATAAATGCCAAATAAATATAAAATTAGAAATAAAGATTAATAAATTAAATTAAAATTGAAGTTGAATAAACAAATTTTTAATCTGCGTTTATTATTATTGTATAGACAAACGGAATAGAAGATTTAACATATAATAATTTACCTAAATAATAATAGATTATTATTTTAAGTGAAAGACAATAATAAATTAGATACTGAAAGTGATATTATGTCTGAAAATTGTTCGTGTTTCTTAAAAACTGTTCTATTTTGGTGTTTTATGTTTACGTTTTTTCGTGTGGGGTTTTTAATCTTTATATCACTCTCAGCTAAAGGAACTACAATGAATAACCCTTTCAGTAATGTCAAAGGGATTTCTTTCAGGACACACCTGGCTTTGGCTGTATAAAAGCGTAGCAATTTATTACGTCGAATTAGCGAAATTCGTTTGATTTTCGTTCATTAATAACAATAATTTTATTCCCCTAAAAATGAATAACAATTTTGAACATTCAATCAAAAAGTAAAAGAAACAACGGGTTTTTTTTTCATCACAACGTTTCAATTTATAATTAATTTTCTTCAGTAGTTTATAGTTACACAAATCTTCCTTATAAGGTTCAAACTGTGTTCCTGATATGTTTACCTCCCAAAAAATGAAATAATAAATATTAATTCTCTATCACAAAATTTTCTGTCGCAGTAATTTATTCACATTCCAAAATCAGAAGATAATAAGGCTAGGATTTAATACTTAAAGACCAATGCAAGTATGAGTGCAGTTGTCAAGTGTTAAACAATGAAGTGTCTTACTCTGATGTTTTATAATATAAGAACTAAATGTTAAACTGAAGGTATTTCTGTAGGGAAATAAATTTTGATGTTAAAAAAAGGCAAGAGATTTGTATATTTTCATTTCAATCATTGATATAGTTTCACAATAATACTTAATGGAATAATAATGAATACTGAGACCAAACCAACTATCTTTACAAACATATAAAATATTACAATAAATGATTTTGAGTTTTCAGATCCTTAAAAATTATTAATCACTGATACAAAGCAAGAACAGTTTTGATTTGCTAACCTTGTTTGTTTGTAATGTACATATAATAAAATAAATAAGTGATAAAAAATAATGTTTTATTTCCTTGAAATGAATAATTTACTGTTTACGTTTCTTAATTTCATTTAACTTCGGAATATAATTGATGAATCAATATTGAATAGACGCAGATTAGTAATAACGTAAACTGTAAAAAAATTAATATAATTACATTTATTATAATGTATATTTTGAATATTTATTTACCTTTCAACATTTTATTAATTTGTTTACCATTTATTGCAAAAAGGGGAAAATGTATTATATACATTAGAAAAAATATTAGAGTAATTCGTTAATCCCTTCACTAATTAAATTGATCATGTTAAATCAAATAGTTATTTAACAGTTAAATAAAAATAAAAGTGTTTAGACTACAATTGATAAAACTATTATAAGTCTCTGTTACATTGTACATAATTTTTGTTAAAACAATTAATAATATGTGTTACAAGAGGTGAAACTTTCATTTTAAAAAGTGTAAATTTATTTAAGAACAATAAAATGGACAAGGATATCGTAGTAATAGGTGAAGGATAATCCTGAACGTAGCCACACTTCTGAGAAGTTATTTTTGAATGCTATTTAATTTAAAATACGGTTGTACCATGATACTTAATATACGTCTAAGTGGATTTACTAAGTTTGAGAGTCTACAAGAAATTCTTAAGACATTGAGATATATACAATCGATATACAATCGATATTATACAATTCTTGATATCAAGGAGTTTCTAAGAAGTCTCGTGAATGACAACAATAAACACTTCAACAAGACGTTTCAACGAATAAGTCCACATCCTCAGTTACACAAATTCCTATAATACATATAAGATAAGTTTAGATAGGAAAATTATAGTATTCGGGGACAGATTGAAGGACAAGTAAAATTTAATAAAAAGGTGGTTATCCTTAGTATTGTAATTTTTTTAAATTTATAAATCTTGAAAAAATTTTAATAGATAAAGAATGTCACAAAAGTAAATAAATTGCATATACGTGGAGATGTTGGTAATAAAAATTATATATAATAGTAAGTTGAAATATAAAACAGCATTAAAAAAATGGGTGTAAATAACTGCTTTAAAAAAAATTTTTTTACCGGATTTTAAATTGAATATCATTTAGAATAAAATTGTTCTTTAGGATTTAAAAATGTGCACTGTTATTATATTAACTTGTCTAATAATTACACAAGATAGAAAATTAATTATTTTAATTTGAATGCATAGAAATACGTTATAAAATACAATTATTTGTTTGTGTAATTAATGACTAACTAGTAGTTAGTCCTACCTTTAATTATTGATACTGCAGAAAATTAGTTTTGTTTCAAATATTTTGTTATTCAAACCAATCGGAAACCATTGTTAAGAGTTAATTTACTGAAATGATTCAATTATGGCGCATCATTAAATCCAACCCTAAAAGTAAATTAAAAGTCTTTCTCTTCCAGCCTAGCTGTTGTATATTTTCAGTAATTCGTTTCAGTCAACTATTTATGGTAGGCCTGAAGTCGACACAGGGTTTAAAAACCATTTTTGTTATTGTTCTCAATTTGTTATTTGTATATGTACAATCTCATTATACATTTATCAGTACACTGTTATCATTAATAAACCTAATTAATACAAAACAAATATTGAAATTGGAAGTCAAGAAGGTGAGCATGAAGTGATGTGATACTGAAAAACAAATAGGTCTAAATTAATGATTGTTGATAATGAAATCCTTTACCACCCGTAAGGAATAGAATATGTACTCCAAATTAGGAAAATAAATCGATATTATTGGTCTAGTTTGGCATCATTCTGTATTTAAATTAAATTAAATTAAAATGACTTTCTGATGAAATTCATCTCCCTGTATCCTTGTACAATATACATCTGAACTCATTATAGTTTTTTCTAGAGCTTGCAATCAGTTCCTTGTATCAGTTACGCTGGATTAAATTAGTATTACGTGATTACAAGAAGTTTGAATATTGGTGTCTTGTTTGGATATTTTCCACAAAAATTTTCTTTCAAATAGTGTTCTTTATGAGCCAAGCGAGTTTTAAAATCATTAACTTCGACTTATGATTAAAATATGGCCGATCGCATTTCACAATCCGACCACGTTATCTTACTCTTAGTTTATAATAATTTGTAAACCTTGTTTGTAAAGCTGGCTGGATAATAGGTGTGATTTTTAGTTTAAGGTTAAGATAGGTTAAGATAATAGCTGTGTTCAAAACGTTGTTACAAGAAGTAGATCCCCCACACCTTCTGGGTAAGCCCGTGAGTTTTCCTAATGAAATTTACGTTATTTTAAACTATTCAACACAAATAATTAACTGTCCCTCCACAATAAACACTACAGAAAGCGTTATACGTATATCCTTGGGTAACTTGTTCGGTTGCCATTTCCTTTTCCTGTGTACAATCTGTAATTCTGCTGTCATTTTAACAACTCAGGCCTACTTCATTATTCCTGTTTCACACTTTATGTTATTAGTTTTAATTTCTAATAATCCTACGTCCTTTGTTTCATGTTTTCATATTCAAGGATATAATTTGACATCGAGGGTGATTCATACACTTCAAATATTTGTAATTATTTTTTGATGTTAAACAAGAACACTTATAAATATTTATATAAACAAAATATGTATGGGCGTTTTCTTTACGTGGAAAACTAATAGATTTTACATAGCTTTACAATAAACATTTAATAACAATATTTTTTAAAATATTTTATTTTATTCAATACGAAAGACGAAACAATTTTAAAATATGAAATTTTTATTTGTCACATATTTTGATTAACTCTACGATTTTCAAAATAAATAATCACATATATATTTGTTATAAATGAAAAATGACATTTACATTAGATTTGAAGTCAACCAATCATACATCCAGATACTTACTAAATATAGTCCTTACAATTTACAATAAACGCCAATTAATATTTCATTTAATCTCAATATCAGTTTATTAATATTAGATAAATGGGTTTTCCACAGAGTATCCAAATAAGGAAACTGAGAGAATTATTTGCTCTGCAATACCAATATTAACTTGAACATGCAACTTCTCAATAATTTGATTAAGGACGAGTATAAACGTAATGGCATGTTGATTAAGGCGTGACCCACAGTAGAACTTGCTCATTAAGTAATATAGATGTAATCAACTCAATGGTATCACAATACTTTATTTTCATTGTGTTCATGCAACATCCTGTACTGTACACTTAAATTACCTTGAGGTATTATAGGCGATTTAATCCAGATAACATAGACTGTTTCAGAAAAAAAACCATTACAAAATATTCAGTATCAAATTAGCTTTAAGTTATTTGATTTAAATGGGCTTGATAGATTAGATTTGGAATAAACGTTTATTAAATTTCCATCAGTGTTTTGAATTAATATATCTGATATATAACTCTGACTCTGTTTTGCAATACAAATAAAAATATGACCTGTGTATGAATTTTAGCTCAGTGTGTCGTTATTAGGCTTCTGTGTAAAGTACACTGGGCTCACTATATCTGTGCCCTGCGACTGTTACATTTCAAGAAATATAAACGTGTCTCAGTCGGAAATTCTTTCTATAATTCAGCGAATTCTCCAGAAAATCATTCTTTTTGACTGTTAGAACCAGCATAATACGATGTATTAACTTATCAGCAATAATAGACCGCCTAGTTCAGAGATTCCACAGATTTGTAATTAGAAATAATTGTTGCTTGTATATCCTACTAGATGCGTAACTAAATACTAGTTTTGTACCACATCTGCTAAATAGATTAAAACACACACTCAGTCTATAAATTATTGGCTGTACAGGTTACCGTTAAACATGTTAAGAGCATTTGAAAAGTCTGACACTTGATTCCGATTTCAGTGGACCCCACATTTCCAAAGAAATGAAGATGTCTTTATTTGTTTTTAATTCCTATTTTATCTAGAAGATATGCCGAATGTTATTTAAAACAGCAAAACAAACAGTTGAGATTTCTCAATTACTATAATGTTGACGTTGTAGTAGGATATTACTTTTTTCTGTTATAATTAATTATCAGTAATATGTTACTGATAGCTTTCTCTATAATAAATTTAGTTGTCGAAATTGGCTTACGTTATCGTCTACAAATAGTTTGACTAAATCTATTAAAAGTCCATTTTTTCAGTGTCAGTTTGCGTTTTATCGGTTCCTAAGCTATCGGCAAATATGGAAATCAGCTCGTTTGTTTTCAATTATAAAAGTTAAGTTTTCAAATAACAATGTTTTTTATTTCGATATAGCCTGACTATTGGCTATGCATATAGCAAGAGAGATGGGTAACCAATACTTTAATACTTCAAATAACTTTGCGTGTTCAATTCATGGTTAGTAAAATGTTAATAAAATTGTTGCTTTATTACTTTGAAATGGATATTTATGAAACCCTTCCGTAAATCTTTTAATTAACTCTCAATTTTTTTTAGAATTAAATTTTGATTTATTTTACGACTCAATTTAAAAACATATTACCGGTATATAAAATGTGCCAATAAAATAATTTTAAATTTCGTATATATTTGTTGTTATTCTAATGAAAATAATCGTCAGTTCTGTTACAAAAATAAATTAAGACTCATTTTGTTTATGCATTTAAAAAAATTATAAAACTATATATCCAATAAACAGTTTTAAACAAAAATTCTTCCTTTTTTGTTTTTTTTTCTACTTACGAAATCAGCATAAATGTAGTACTTATTAACTTGACTAACTATACGTTGTCTTAATTAAAATAACTAAGATTGATTATATATTACTTTTCACGTAATATTTGTTGACACTACATTAAGTCTGTAAAAATTATTAATCAATAAAACTAAGAGTTTAACTGTCATTTAAAATTATTCAAAGGCAATATTCAAAGGTTTGTTAATAATTTTCTTATCCTCATTGTAATGATAACTGTTAAAAACAATAAAAAGAATAAGGAGGTAAAATTTTGAAATAGTTTCATAATTGTTAATTAATAAACAGTTGCTTTCAATGTAACGTGTTTAACTGTAATCCCCTATAGAGTATTTACAATACTAATGTTATAAATTTACCACGGTATGGAGATATTTGCCTTACAGATTAAAATTTAGCTACTCACAAAACAACAGGTGTTAGAATAGCTAAGATATATTCGAACTTTTGATTTGTTTGAATTACATAGTTTTTGTCTTTGTTGACTATATTTCTGGCAGCTATTTGTGTTTTAATTTCTGATAGTATATCCACAATCCACATTGCACATTGTCCCTATTTATTTGAATTATTTATTTCATTAAAACTCTTCATTAACAATTAATTTATCCAATACTTATAATATTAGTTAAATGATATTAAGGTATAAACATATTTAAATAACCATACACTCAGTAGACACGTGTTTTATCAGCAGACAAACATTTTCATATGATTTATGATAATTTGTTTGATTTATTTTTATTTCTCTTGTGAATTTTCCTTTAATAGCTCAATTACAATTGGTTTTACTTATAATTCATATAGTATAAATGGCAATGTTATTTATAAATAATAATGTATAATAATTTAATAATTATACATAATAATATAAAACATTATAAGTTAAAAGGTTAATTACTAACTTAAATTGAATAGGATTATTTACTAATTTATTTTTAATTGAAATATAGCCTATATAGAAAGACGGATGTGAATGTCAAATAATCTCCCAAAGATGTAAAACAAACTGAGAAAGTTATCGCCTCTTTTGGAATGCTCGCTTACGAATTATTTATTACAGGCAGAGCTTGTAAAATTCGGACACAACAGCTTGCAATCTAATAGAGAAAAGCAATTAGTAAAAATCTTTGCTTTATGCAGATGTAAGAATGAAATATTTTGAATTAATTCCAATTACCTTAATTTAATTAGTTCCACGATAATTTATTTGGGAAAATGGAAGCCTTAGTTCTAATGCAAAATTATTTATTGCTGAAATTGTCAACGAAAGTGTTTTTCTATTAATTTTTGTAACACAATAACTTAAGAATTAATTAGTTATTTTTCTTATATCTTGGTTTTTATACAGAAATTTTTAGTTAATAACAGCAGATAATTACATTAAAAAAAATCTTTTTCATCGTTGAATTGAAACTTTACACATGTTACTGTGTGGCCCCTATAATTGTTTTACCCTATACACAAAAAAAATCTTCCTTTCATATTATATATTTTAATGTATCCATTTTACGTACCATTATATGTATATTTTATGTACACATGAATTTTATGTACCTATTGTGTATTTTTAGACGTTATTATTTAGACTCATAATAGCACAGCCTCCTAAAATATAAACGAGATTATTTTGATTAAAGTTATTGTAGTTATAGTCGAACTTGCCACTTGCTACGAAATTTTTAAAGTTATATATATGGATTAAGTTTAACAATACTGAAGCACGATTAAAACTTCAAAGAAAAATCAGTGATAATAAGGAAATTAGTAAATCACTTTCTCTACAATAATAGCATAGTTAATTTATTTTCTACATATAATTTGTCTCTAATACCTCACGATACTTATCATTTGTTGATATTTCAATGTTCATCGCAAGATTACTCCTTAGTCACTTTTTTAAGACCATTTTTGTTTTTACATCATAATTATTAATTTAAACATCAAGGAGTAAAAAATCAATCTAGTAGTCGGAATATTAGTGTTTCAAGAATCAATTGTAGATTTTTTGTTATTTTATTATAATGGTTGTTAAAATTTAATAATCCATAAAGTTAATCTTATCTTCAGAGCATTCATTAGTAAATAATAGCTACTTGTATACTGCTTTCATTCTTTACATATTGATATGGAGTAACGATGCTCAATTATTAATTCAATGAAGTTGAAGTTCTACAACATCAACCATGTACTAATTTCATATTATTCTTTTAGTATATTATTAAAATTCTTATTTGTTTTATCATTTGAGGTGGAGATTATGACAAGTAATATTAAACTAATTTAATTACTTTATGGACTCCAGATAATGAGATAGTACATAAGCCCTTAGACACCACGCGTGACAGTGTGGAGGTATAACAACATTTGAAATTTTGAATGTTTTGATGAAATACATTGTTTCATATCAAAATGATATCTTGGTTTTATAACAGGTAAATAAGTCATGAAGTACACCGTCAAATGATCAATTCGGAAAATTGTTAAGGTTATTTAGATACTAACCGGTACATAAAATGTCATACAAATTTATTAAATAAATAAAGCTCGACGTAAGAAAAAGGTATTCGTCCTATGAACTGATAAATTTCAATTAATTTGATTCTGGTCAGTTATTGAAAATAATTCATTATCTCAGAGTAGGTAGAATATCTCAAATTTAATAAAAATATATTTACATTATATTGTGGTGAAATGTGAAAAATGGAGCCTACTCAGAATTAGATAGATTCAGACTGGCGTCCATGGTTAATTTCCGCATTAGATGGATCATTCGATATTTGGGTTATTTCGGGAACCAATGTACAGAGTAAACATTTATTTCTAATAAAACTCAACATGGTAAAACTACTTGTTTACTTTGTGAATACTTGGAGATATTACATCTTATATTACATATTACGTCTTATTGACCTAAAAAAAAGTTAAACATACAGGATTCTGTGTATAACTTTTAATTGAATTAAAAAAAAACATATTAATGGAAAACATTTTTAACTTAAAACTTTCTAACATAATTTAGATTTTATACCAATAAGGACAAATCTGACATTTATTTCATTTGGTACTGTGTATCTGTTCGTTCATGTTTTTTAAAATGTGTATTTTTCAATTTTTAAATATTTTTTAAAAATAAAGGAGATTTGATTTCATTCATTTATATGTCAATTTGAATAACTGTCAATACATTGGGATTAGCGACAAAAAAAATTAGTGAAAAAATCAAAAAATCAGTAAAATATTATTTCTACCGATTTTGTATTAATTAAGGGTTTTAAAACTTAGCATGAATTATAAACTCATTTAACAGTGTCATGAATTTTCCATGGAATTTGGAAGATTAGACAACACTCCAATTAAAAGTTTCTCTGCCAATTCAATGCTTTAGGGAGAAGCGAAACTGCCTCAGTTAGTTCAAGCAAAGTTATACAGTGAGTGAACAATCAAAACAAATTAGTATATAATAACCAAATGCTAAACCAATATAATCAATAGTTTATTTTATTTTAAATTTTATTCACTATTTTACCACTTTAGTCTATTGGAAGTTTAAGTAATAAGAACGTACATTTGTTTAAGTCATAAAAAAGTTGCAAATATTCAGAAAATATCGAGATATATATATATATATATATATATATATATATATATATATATATATATATATCCTGTTGTCTATTTACCCTCAACTTTAAAAATAATCATTTTGTCGATCAACGTTAACAATAAAATATGTTACCAGATTCGTTTTTGAATTGTAATGCCGACACCAGACAGACCGACTGGCCCATAAACTTATGTACTCGACAAAACTATAGATATTATTTTATTAAAGATAATACATTGTTCTCCCCTATTAGAAACTATTCGTGTACGAGTGCAACAGTAAAGTGAATTTAATTGTTATTCAAATGCAAAATACGTATACAAGGAATACAATATAAGACGAGTCTTACTTTGTTGTATAACATGTTTACTCAAAATGCTTTTCTTTTTCTCGTCATAAATCAACCATTTTTTGAATATTACTGAAAAGTTACCCAGTTTGAATTTTAAAATGATTATCTTGATGTAAAATAATACCGGTAATTGATTTACTATATTTATGAAAATGTTAGAATTAAAAAATAAAATACAAACTAGTACAATCTGTGACATATCATATTACCTGTGTGATCATTATTTATGTTTCAGTTTCTTTTTTTGTTTTTAACGATTAGATACAATTTTTTAAAGCAGTATCTATTGTATCTTTTTATCATCATTAAACAGGTGATGCAATTAATAATACTTAAAATAATAGTAAAAATTAATGTATTAAAAGTGATATTTAATAACTTACTCTTGGATTTTGGGAAATCGCTTCGTAAATCCCTTATTGAAATGTTCTTTTCCCTATATTTTACTACTGGAAAGAAGATTCCTTTTATAAAATCCCAAATTGTTATATGACTTGTTCAGAGAGTCAAATGAGAAGACATGAGATTAATGAACAGCCTTTATATTTCATAATTTAATGTATCTTCACACGAAGTGTGAAATGCTTTTAAACTCTAACGTAACTAACTTCATGCCTTAGTTTAAGTGGTAAATTTATAACCATAGAATTGTATTTATTAATATTATTATTGTAAATACTCTATCGGGGCTTACAGTTCAATACGTTAAATTGAAATTAAGTGTTTATTATAAATAATTAACAAATCAATTGTCTTTAAATGTGTTTTGTATATTTTACTTTTGTGTATTTTAATTCTTTTAATTGATGATTAAACTCTTAGTTAATCGTAAATCGAATTAATTTACCATCAGTTCGTATTATGTCGTGTAACGATATCAAACTAATCATTTGCAATTAATGATATCAAAAGATAAATAGTTCATGTACAAGGAAATAAAAAGAAAAGGGGACTTTTAGCCTTGAAGGAGCAAACGCGCCTACACACTTAAATAAAAGTAACATTATAACTGTCCAAGGACGGATGTGACTAAAAAATTGTATAAAAAATAAATAAAACAGGGGGAAGTTGGCGTCCCTAACGGGACTTCAGAAAGGAAAGTTTCCAACTTGCTTCACAAATGAGACGAGCAATTCTATCAAACATTCTACCGTAGCTAAATCATAATAATGCATAATTTATGGGCGTCTTGTAAACAGTGAGGTAGAAGAGGCAAACATAAAAATAAACAATAACAAACTCTATGATTTCTTCAAAGCAAGCAATATAAACAAATTACCCAAGGACACGACATCCAATTACAATAAATCAATAAACCAAGCTCTCCATCGCAGCAACGATCTCTTATCAGTTACTCATTTTTATAGTATTACCGGATTAAAAATGACCAACCCACATGCACTGTGTATGTTACAGAATTTCTAAAGAATTGGATAAAATCATAAGGACGCACTTTGTTTTTACCAACTACCATCGCCTAGAAAATAGTCTGCACCTGGTTGACAAAATCCGAAATATAAAATTGAAAAAAGGTCAAAAACTAGCCTCGTTTGAAATAGTGAATCGGTATACAAACATCCCCGTCCCAGAAACAATATAAATCTTACATAATAATTTAATAGAGTATTCCAATCTTGCTCGTAAAACGATAGGGGAGGTAATCTCCCTCATCAAAGAAGTGCTGTCTCAGAACTATTTATATTTTAACAGCGAATAGATGACCCAAAATAACGGACTAACCATAGGCTCTCCGTTGTCCAGCATCTTATTAGAGATATTTCTAAATTACATTGGAATTCAATACTTTCTTCCTACTTCAAACCAACACAGGAGCAGAATAGTATTTTATCATAGATATTTTGATGATACTATCATCTTATCCAATCGAAATAACACGCAATTACAATGTTATGAATATAATGCACTCTGACCTTCGATTAATATTAGAAATATAATCCAATGACAGACTAAACTTCCTCGATTTAACTATCACACAAAAACATAATGAACTCTCCTACAAAATATACAGAAAACTGACAACCACTAACCAAACGATACACGCTACCCATCACCCACAAGAACAAAAACTGGTAGCCTACAATAGCTTTACACTCAGAATCTTAATCGTTTCCGTGTCGAAAGATTACAACAGAGAATTGCAAACAATTAAATACATTACCTTAACCAACGGATATGAGCGGACATGATGTACAAGTTGTCAATAAACATAAAAATAATCGACCGAAAATTATACCCAAGCTTAAACAAAAGTTCATAGCATGCGAATTTGGAAACTAATTAAATTACACGCTCAAAGGATATTGGCAAAAAATAACGTCACGATTACACTTCTTTAATTACATAAGTTGATTAATTTTACCAAGCATGGAATTTATACGGACCACTTCGGGAAAAATTAAATTCCAAAAGTAATACGTAATATATTACTGAAAAGTTAAAGGGTGAATGATGGTGATAGTGTAACAATTGGATAGTATGAAAGATGGTGTGCAATTAAGATGTAATCAGAATTTGGGTTAGGAAAAACAATGGATTTTAATGAAAAGGACTCTTTTTAGAAATAACCAGTTAGCTTAAATTGTAATACAACAAAATTTGATAACTTTAGTCTTCCCTCTCTCACTCAAGTAACACGCGTAGAAGACGGTCTTTCAATACAAATTATTTATTAGTGCTTATCAGTGATTAATTATGTCTAATAATATAAATTTCAGTGTTGAAGTTAAGAACGTATTACATACTACGATTGAAATCATAGTACATATGGTATAATTTATGTAAACGAACAAATTTATGTAGTTCATTTGTAGACTCCAAGAAAAAAACAATGATGGTCTATTTTGATCACCAGCCATTTTGGTAATAATAACATATCTTAAAATGTTAAACGCATGTTCACTTGTTTAACAAACTATTTGCCTTTTTACTTTGTTATTTTATGAGTTTTTTAAGTGCTTAGCAAAATTACAATTATCGTTTATAAATAGTAATACGTCCTACGTTTTTGATTAGTGTGGAATGGAATTTCTATAAAAGGCTTAGACTTATAGTTTTTTTAAGGTTTTTCAAACGACTGTTCTTTTCTTTTTTCAAGCATAATATGAAACATATTTTGTGAGGTGCTTACACAAAATTACAGATTTTATTCTCTTTCTGTAATGAAACATGATCTCCCTCTGTAAGTCGCTAAATAAGTTACAGAAGCAAATTATCATTTGAAAAAGTTTCGTTTTTCATTTCATTTACGTTTTGTTTAATAATCGCTTAATTGTAAACTTCGTCGTTTTGAAAAATGCGTTTTAATTACTTTCATTGAATTTTCGTTTTGTCTAGATTTTAGTTTGAATAAACTTTACTTTAATCGGCAAAGAATTGAAAGTAATACCAATTGATTTTGTATAAAAAATATAAATTCAACCATGATTATTCTGATATATATATATATATATATATATATATATATATATATATATATATATAATTATATAGTTGATAAATGTTGTGTAATCAATATTTTATCATTATTAATAAGTTTTAAATTCTATAAATTAATCATCCCTGAAGGTAGTGGAATTAAATGCACGAGGATAACGTCACATAGATTTATATTGTCTCCACCTTTAGACATATATCTTATTGAAGTAAATAGAATACGGCACACACAGAAAGTAGTTTATAACCATGTTTTCATGGAGCAGATGGAGGACAGATGTGACATTTAATATATTACTACAAATTTACACATTCATTTTGATACTACGGAAAATGTATTATTAGACGATATTGTGACACATTAATTCTTCCTATATTAAGGTTGCATAGTGATGGTTTGTAAGAAATTTAGTCTGTTATTATTTTTCATCTAAGTTTATGTACATTAAAAAAACAAACTATTTTTGGTTTGTTATAAGTACCTTATAGGACCGGTGAACACTTACTTGTGACGGATGATGACGTTTACATCAAGGAGATTGCAATCATATATATAGCTAAAACCATACTTTAGTAACTCGGTAAAAAGGCTGCTGTTCCCCCTAAACGCTTGATAAAAATCATTAATATATATATATATATATATATATATATACATATTAATAATAATAATAATAATAATACTAACTAAAATATATGATGCAAAAACATTGCAAAAACTCTCTTATTCACTCATACCCAAAATCAAATAATAACTAACAAAAAATAGAAATATACCAAAAAAGTCAGTACAAGAAGTTGTCAATATAAAAACGAAAATAGGCCAGGCCGTCTTTGAATGAAACACGCCCTAAATAGGTCTTCGTTTGTTTTTTGTTAATTATTAATAAAAAGAGTTTTTTTTAAAAATAGTAACTATTATATTACTTACAATTTTACACACAATAGATTGTCATATTTCACTTAAATTTGAAATCACCTCTTGTTCGTATATTTTTATATCTCACTGAAAGCCATTTTTGTTGAGAAGTCGACCAATACGTATTGTTTAGGTCCTTAAGGAAAACATTACCATAACATCTAGATTGTAATTTTGTGAATCTCCCTTATGACAGCTACTTTAAAACTTTGAGTTTTAAAAAATGGGGCCAAACGTCCCAAGAATATGACCAAAATATGCCCACATCCCAAATTTAATTAAAATCAGTCCACATGCACAGACATAAATATAAAACCACTTTTTGCAACTCAGATGGCCTAAAAACTGTATATCACCAACAAAGTCGATTTTTTGATGTGTCACAAAATTCTATATATACTACGTAACCTATGTGTGAGAAATTAAAATACATTCTCTGCCATCTCTCTAATATATTACTAATACCTGAAAAAAAGAAGAAATATAATTTTTTTTTAAACTATTCAAATTTTTCTCTAAGTTGCTTATAAGTTATTTTTAAATCGATGTTAATGTTTTTATTTATTTTCTTGTTTTTAAAATTTTGTTTGCATAAACGCCAGTTAAAATCGTGTTTGCTTGAAAACTAGTTTTTAGTGAAAGCTATCATGGTTTTATTATTTTTTTTCACCAATTATTAGGTGACTAATTTGGTACAATGATTTTTGGTCATTAATTTTTACATTTCACCAAAACTTAAACTACCAGAAAAGTTGATTTTGAGAAATTAGTCCATGTTTATCAATAACAACTGAAAAAATAAATGTATAAAGAACGACCAATACGTTTGATTTAGGTTTGAGTGTTAGATTTGACCAAATTGAATCTATAAAGCGAATAACAAGGAACTGCAATTTTCCAAATTCTGAATTAAAAAAAAAAAAAAAAAAAAAAAAAATGTATTGCGGAAGATATATGCTTACATATTAAATTTGATAAAAAATGGTCCTTCAGTTTAGACGGATAGAACAGATAGGTAAACAGACGGACTTCATTTAAAAAACTACTTATATGGACTCAGGGGTTTCAAAACATATATTTTCATGATAATAAATTGAACATTGATTGTTTTGCCAAAATTAAGGCCTAATGACGATGACTGAGAGATTTTTTAATTGAGAACAATTTTTTAATAAACAAAATTTTCTTTCTGATCGTGACTGCTTAACTTAATAATTTTTCCACCATCAACTTGTCTTATACATTACACGAAGCAGGTACTATGCGATTGAAATAGACGAACGGTCTTACCGCCCAAAGCATTGAGTACCATATAAACAGGATCTACAAATTCCAGAACTATCACAATGTTTCTTATTTCGTAAGTGGATAGTAATTAATATCACGGTTTAGTTTTGTGAAATGTATTATTACCATAATAAGTGAAGTGTTTCAGATGTAATGTAAGCAAGTCAAAGTTCAAGGTCACACATCTCGATCCTTCGCGTCATTATTATTGGGGTAAAGCGTTGTTACAAGTATTTTCTAAAAAGGCAAAACCGTTTTATTTTAATACAAATTTTAATTAAATAAAAAAAATTGTAACGAAACTATCTCCCATAATAATGATTATCAATTATAGAAATGACAATGTTCATCCATATATTGTGAACGTACCCTTATTATACCTTCTTGTTAACAAATAACAAGGCAGAATATGAAGTGATGTCACAACAAAGTCTTCTTCTGGGAATTTTATTCAGGATAAATAAGGATTCAAAGAACTCAAGGAAACTTAGTCTGGAAGTTAAATTACACATGTTGCTGGTTCAATAGTATCTGAAATTTAACGAGGGAAATTATCCCATAGGAAAGTTTTTATTTGTGTGTTTTTATAACGACGGGAAATATTCAGAAGGAAGAATATACATTATATATATATATATATATATATATATATATATATATATATATATATATATATATATATAATAATAATCATATTTATTATTTGGATTTTTTCGTTTCAAAATTATTTTTGTATATAAAAAATGTATAAATAACGGCCATACTTAGCTATAGATTTGAAGCTATCGAGTCATTAAGATTGAATAAAAAATAGAAGTTTGTTATATTCCCTTCAAAACTACAGATAATCCATATACTGTATAATAGAAATATTAATATTATTTAAAAAAAAACATACTTACTTCATATTCATAACAATATTTTAGTTCTTCAACACTATTTTCTCCTTACACACACACAGTCATATATATATATATATATATATATACACACACACACAAAAGCCTATTGACGATGACGATATGCCAACATGTTTTGCCTAATATGTTTATTTGTGTTTGAGGTTTCCTGATTTAATAAGAATTTATTGAGTTAGACAAAAAAAATTCTACTTACTATGTTTACAAAACCTTTACCAGCTACAAACAATGAAATCATTTGACTTGCATAATTATATATCATAATTTATTATTAGTTATCTATTGAATTAAGTGAGCATTTTTCTCTGTTAAATGAATTTTTTGAGTGACAATACATAGATAAAAAGTAAAATTTATTAAAACAAGAATGAAAATATAAATAAATAAACAAACAATCAATCCTTATTGAAGGTTTGCTTAAACGAAGCGAAAAGTATAGAATGTGCTTGATCATAATAATTTTTATAGTAATAATAATTCAAAATCTGAACAGAGTTAAAGGGAGAGACGATTCATTTTTTCATATTGGTGTAATAACCTGATGAACATGGATGAACACCTGTTTGACTCCAGATACTATTATGATACATCATAAATGATCCCAAAAATTCTATTTATACGGCAAGAATGACTAGTTGTTAATAAATACACAGAAAAAAATCGTATTTTAAAAATACTACAATCCGTATGTTCAGAAAATTAACTTTGTATTTTAAATTTAAATTTACTTAGCTACACTCTTCAATATTATTCGCCGTGTATAATTTGTGGCAATGAACAGGTGTTGATTAAAGTATTTTAGATAGCAATAAGTTCGGATTATGAGTTATTTTTGAAATAAAATGGCTTCTCTGTTTAGGGTTTACAACTTTAAAGTGGTAGAGACGTCCCTATCTTGCTTAAGTTAAATTAGGAATTTGTAGGTTCACATTACTCTTTATTATTAGATAAGCGAATTTGAAGCAAAAATATAATAAAATGTGTAATTTGGAGTATATAATAGATCAACTATTTTTATTTTTTGTAAGCAATCTGAATGGTTTTTTATTGAAATCTATACCTTACACTTTTTGACCATGTTTCCAGTAATGTTAAACGATAAAATGGGACAAATGCAATTTAACACATTCTAAGTCAACCATGTAGACCAAAGTCAATTATATCAGTAAAGATTTTATTGTTTTGGATTAGAAGTTGGAAGGTTGCATGTAACTAAATTAATGCATGCACCTTTGTTGTTATTGGTAAATCGCGATTAAAATGTAACGTAATAAAACACTGTACTGGCTTACTTTTAAAAGTAGGACTGGTCCATATGTTCTTCATTAGTTTATTTTTCTATGTCTTCTCGTTTCCTCTTCCGCTCCCTCTTTTTCATTCCGGGCTGTTTAGTTATTTCTGATAAAGGTTTCGCGGTTTTATAAATTCTGTCCAGGTTAAGTTTTTTAGAACTTTATTTGTTTTAAGTCTTATTGTGCAGCCTAAATTCTTCAAAACTTTAATTTGTTTTGTGTATTTCCATCATCAAAAGTTAATAGACCATCAGTTTTGCTCCTAATTTTAAATTAATAATAAATACAAACTCTCTTTTTTGGTAGACGTTTCTAATTTAAACTGCTGAGGAATTCGTTGGAATTTTGAGTTTGACCATAACATTAATAAACATTATAAAACAAGTTCTTGCACAGCATATTTGTGAGTGTAGTTCCGTAAGTAAATATTGAGCTTGACTTGTGAGATAATATTAGATAAAATAAAAATCGAACACAAGATGTCACAAAAATTCCGTTTATTTAATTAAAGAAGTTTCATCGACAAAGTCACCATCCTCAGTGATACATGATCTACAATAACAAAACAAAAAGAAATTACAATATCTACAATAACTCATATAAAAAGTTATAGTTTAGTTATTGTATCTTATGTATCACTGAGAATGGCGACTTTGTCGTTGAAACGCCTTTGATTAAGTAAACTAAATTTTCATCCTGACAAATATATATATAAAAAAGCCGTTTTATAAATACACCAAGCTATTGTGGAATATTTATAAAACAATATTAACATGTAATAATAATGTAATGGTGGGTTAGAAATTATCCAATAAATACAAGGTCAACTTTATAAGATGACTTTATGAGCACCACAAGTATTGACAATGATTCGGGTTAGACGTACTACTTATTTTATGAAAAAATAAAGTCAATTGTGGTTTGTATCAACTAGTTGAACGCATATCCTCAAAATGTTACGTAGGGTCCAGTAATGATATGATATTTGTAAAGTCCTTCTGATATGGTGTCTTCTACATAAATAAAAAACTAGCTTCTAATGGCAAAAAAAATCTTATAAAAGTTATCTCCAGTTTGCTCGGTTTTTGTCCTGTAATTACTCGTTTTAAATGATTTTCACTTGGTAGATGTCACAATTTAATTTTGGTTTGTTTCAACTCTTAAAACCCCAATGGTCAAGAACTGCCTAATATAGTAAATGTAATTTTCTTCAGTCTTAAAAGTTTTCTAAAATGAATTTATTTCATTCACTTGCTAAAAATTTAGAGGTGAAAGCGGTGGTTTTGAAACATCTGGTAGAAACCGAGAAATGTCATTGTTTTGAAATGGTTGAAAGAAGAAATTTTGTGATAGATAACAAAGAGCTGATTGAATCTAATTAAATGCTTGAAATATTCAGCTTCTCATATTTTAATATGTTTTGCACAAAGCAATAAATTAAATTCCAGTGCCCTTGTGTACCCAACAAGTGGCCACGCTTTCAAACAGGAATGTAAATGTCGTCCCACTTAACTGTGATACATGTGAACATTGCATGTCATGAATTTGTTAAAGTAATATAATATATGAAACCATGTAGTTGAAGTGCTCTTACGCGGATATTATATTTTAAATTTCTATTCGTATCCATTTGGAATAGGGACAAAATAACGTTTTCCGATTTGATAGGTTTTCTTTGGATGATAATGGTAATTTAAAATAACAACCTAATTTTTACGGTAGGCATAAATAGTGTAATATACGCCAAAAGTTACCTTCTTACAATGTTTACCAAAAGAATAGAACAAGTATGTAAGCTCTGAATGTGATTGATACACTGAAGTTGTAGGGCGTGAATATCATTTAATAATGCATGTGGATTGACGACCTTGAACTTGTTGACAGACTGCAAGGTGTGCACAATAGTTACAATCGATTAAAACTTCCTACAGATAAGGATTTACTTAAAGAATAGGTAGTCTAAACGTTTGTCAGCCATGCAATTCTCATTGTAATTAGCAATTCTCCATAGATATTTGTTTGGTAAGGAATGTTATATCTACACAGGGTTTAATGGCCCAGTTTGAAGTGCTATGTTTAAGTTAAGTTATAAAATTGAGACAATTTATTTATTTTTTTACTGTTGTACTTATATTTTCAAACATGATCATAACTAAGCATATTTTCTTTCAAGATACAATTCTTTATATAATTTTCTCTTATAAACATTTCGGTAGTCAGGAAAAATCTGTCACAACTATTGTAATCCCTATATAATTTAAATGAACGAATATAATTATACAAACTGAGGGTAACACATTTTTTTAATATCCGCAAAATGCATGAAAAATTTTCTATGTTGTGTTAATTTATATATTTTGTTAAACTAGGTAAATAAACACGCCATCTAACTTAGGCTACTAAAAAAACACATTAAAAAATAATTCTTTAAAACAATAAATATGGAAACATTTTGGATGATTGTATATAGTAGCCAACTCTAATCAAAAATGAATATAAACATATTTGAAATAAATTAAGTTGAAAATTTGGAGTAAAACTAGGTAAAAAGATGAGGTTGGGTAAACTAGTAGAGCAAATTACCCCCATTCCCTTAACAAAACAAACAACAAAAACACATACAAGGGCTTAATTTATTTGAATTGTCTGAAAATATAGGCCAGCTTAAGAAGAGGGGGAGTGCACGCTTTCTTTAAAGAATCTATTTAATATACAAATTTTTACAATGTCTAATGAGGTATATAAAAAACATTGCTGTTATCATAAAAAACTGTTTTCTGATCCTCATTATTAGCCTTTTACAGCTGACAAGAATGTAAAGTCTTGACTTGAATATAAACAACCAGAGTACTAGGTGCGAACTGACGAGATGAGGCTTGTCCTTAGAAAAATGCTAACTTAGACACCGGTTAAGAAGTTGTCTGCATTTGTTTTGAACAATGATAACTTAAAGATTAATCCAAAATACATTGAGATAAGCTGTTTGGAAAAATTATGTAGCAATGAATGTTTTGATAACTTCATTAAAAGTGATAGATTAAAAAAATTAATATTTAAATAGAAAATCGTGAAGTTTTATATTTAAGGTTGAATATTGTCAAATTTGGTGAGCAAAATTTAAATCCTTTAGGTGGTGCTTGATTAGAGCCTACCCTTATAATTTTACCAAAATGTTTAAAATAAAACAAACAAATTTTTTTTGTAACTTCTACAATTTATTGTAAGTCTTGCCGACCATGGTTGCCTCGTCAATGCCGTTACTGGCCAAACCATGGTCGGCAAGACTCACAATAAATTGTAGAAGTTACAAAAAAATTTTGTTTGTTTTATTTTTTTAAATTTGAAACTCATTTTTATAACTTTTAGTTTAAATAATCACCTGAAAGATTATTCTGTCATTATCTGAGCGACGACTGTTGAGGGAAACCTGTTTACAACCTTGGTTTAATCCTATAAAATTGTAAGTCTGTTTTTAGATTATATTTAACAATAGTAAAGAAATTTCTTCATTAAAACAATATCACGTTATACGCAGACTAAAAATAAATTAAGCTTACCTGAGATTTTTTACGAACTTTCAATATCTAACTGTAAAATATAGGCACATATAGGAAACTGAAACTTATTTAGTAAATTGTATGTTCTACACAGTATCCTATAACGAGATTTATTTTCAGAATTATAGTTTTTATAGCTGAAGTTGCAATTATTTTCCATTTATGTGTTTTTCCAGTTTTGAAAACATAATAACAAATCAATTAATTCGTCCTTTAAATTTTAGTTTTAGAAACTATCAATATCTACGCTTTCAAATATCCTCGTTGATTTCAATTCTATTGCTTTATTCACTTCTAAAGGGTTAAATATATTTCTGATATAAAGTATCCAACATAAAGCGATTTTAATGATTCATTTGGTACACTAACTTAATTTATAACATTATCTTTAGTTAGCATATATTTATGTTTCGCCATTTTGTATTCTGGATGAAAAACGTAAGGTATTCAAATATCTGAATAATACCAATATAATTATATTTAATAAACAAAGAGTTTCTTGTTCCGGGGACGATTCTCTTTAGGGCCTGATCGTGTTCTCATGTTCTCAAAAAGATTGATTTAGCTTCCATCGCTCTGAAGGAGTTGTTGGCAAAATACTAAAGGAGATGTGGGTCATGAAGTTTTATATACCTGGCTCTATAAATAGTACAAACATTGAACGGATTGGTGTTGAAATTTTAACATTTAATATATTACTGAAGATTGAAAGAAGTTCTGATATGATTGAACTATTTGTAGAAACTTTCATTAAATTTTTTATATCACCGGAAATGTGAGGTGTCTACCTAACAAGTGTTATTAGACGATGAGAAAAGAATATGTAAATTAGGTTTTGTTAGTAGTCGTATAGTATTGGGATATTAATGGATTCAGCATTGCATATAATTTTTAAACGGTTTTCCGACATTTAATTAGTATACAGCTATTTGCAATATACAAAACTCTTCTCTGAACAAAATTTATAACAGTTCCCGTTACATGTACTGAGCAAGCAAAATAAAGCTAATCTACCCAATTGTCTCAGTATTGAAACTGATGGCTTATTCACAAATGTTATGAAACATGATCTAGACAATTTATTTTAAGAACTAATCAAAAGTTCATTTAGTCGAAACCTCGTCTAATTATACGATAAATAGGTTTTTCAAATATGGCTAAAAAGGCAACTGGAGCCGACTATGTACCCTATAATACCAATATAAATTAAGGACATACAACTTGTTCAATAATGTGATGAAGTGTAAACATAATGACATGTTGACTTAGGGCGTGACCCTCAGTATAAAATGACGTCAAATTAAAATGATCTAGTAATCCAATATCAATTTTACAATACAATATCTTAGAGATTATTCAATATCAAGTACTATGCATTACTCACCTTGGGGAGTTAAAGAATTTTTTAAATAAATTATAGATAATTTTTCAATAGAACAAAACAAATCTTACTGAATATCATTGCCGTGTCTTATATCTCTAATTTATTTGAATAATGTTTTCATTTGCGTTTGTAATAAACATTTATTACATTACCATCCACATTAAAAGTAATATCTGTCAGAATCAGAAGTATATATGCAAACTACGTATTTAGTGTGAAATTAAAAACCGATTATAAAGAAATCCAACAAACATTTTAACTTCCGAATTATTAGTTTTCAAAAAAAGTTTAATTTTCTTTTAAAAAAATAGAAACTGCCTTTAATATTTTTATAACATATATTAAGATTAATTTTGATTCTAATTGAAACGTTTTATGAAATAAAAACTGTACAATTAAAATAACCTTCATTTCTTTCAACTTATCGAAATGGAATACTATTTAATTTAATATTGTTCTTTATATATTATTTTGCCTTTAGTATTTTTGAAATTCAGTGTTTAATATTTTGTAGTGAAGTTTTTGTCTGAAATACTAGTAATTTAAATTCTGTAAATTAGTGTAAGATGGAATTGGTTACAGAGTTACATCATAAAAATACAGCATAGAAAACAAAGATTCTCGGAACCACCACAAAAACAGTAAACAAAACTAAGACTGTAATAAAGCCAGTAATGGTTATTATATTACCCTTATGTACAGAGGTCAGTTTAGCTGTAGATCACCGATGATAATAATTATGTTATCGAATTGTACATAAGAATTATATAATAAAAATACTAGATTTATTACAGTTTTAGTTTTGTTTCCTGTGTTTGTGGTTCGGTGAATCTTTTTTAAATTTATTGTATCGCCACAGTGTTTCTTGACCTTTTGAATACTGCTGGGCTTTGACAACTCATTGTTCATACTTTTAGATCCTCTACAAATAAAGTTGTAGACGGTAATGTATTACCTTATTCAATTGGTGCATTTATTTCACTGACCATTATTGGCTGAGAACATAGAGAGGCTTAATATAAAAAGTACGACAGTAAAACATTGTGAAATAGTAAAGCATAAAACTATGTGAAAGGTTGAAAGTTTATTTTAAACTTGTCACCATGCAGCTTAAAAACTTAAATTAGAAGGGATTTCACATTCAAATTATTTTCAGAAACCGTACAAATATAAAACTTCCACAATTGATCGAGCCCAAAATCAAATTTTTTAAATAGTTAAGGTCAGAATCGTAATATAAACAGTTTTATTTTGTTTTTTTAATAGTATAAGTATTTTTAAATAAATACACCACTGATTGAATACTGTATTATGACAAGTAAAATGGAAAGGAAGTAGTAAAAAATACCCCAAAAATTATAAATAATGGAAATATAAATATCATTATTATTGTTAATACATCATTTTATTAAATTATTGTCAAGCTATTGAACAAGCCTAGGCCTATTTTGAAATATCTAGATTGATCCATATTATCATATAAGGTGTATATATTCAAACTTTGGAAAATAATTTAAGATGTCAAGGAATCCTGAAATTTAGGCATATGGACTGTAAACAAACTTTCTACTTAAAGTTACATTTATATGTGTACAAGCTCTTAAAGGTAAAATAATTAATATCCCAAGACATTTATTATAATACGAAGCTAATAAATTATTGAACTAAGGAAAAGTGTTACTAACTACACGATAAAGCTGTAGAATATTTTTATTTCCATTTCGCAATACAAAATAAATCCTCTGAAAGGATTTTATGAATTAATCATAGTACAAAATATAATGGCAGTCCATTAGTCAAGTATCTTTTTATTTTGTCTCACTTAACAATTCATAAATAGCGTCTATATGAAAATATATTATCGTAAAGTGTAATATAGAAATACTTAGAAAAAGTTTGCAAAATAAACAGAATCATTTAACAGTTATAACTTAATAATTAAACTTATTTTGTTAGCGAAAGTAATTTACAATCATCACATAATGTTTTTGTTAAATAAAGACGATAGTTTCCTTAATGGAATAAATTTTCTAAAATACATGAATGTAACAAATGTATATAAAATATGCACATGCAACTTACGAACTAGTATAAAAAGTTCTACAATATCGAATAAAGCAATAGTTACAGTACACCTGTCGCCGTTATTACGTAAGAAACTGATTGGCTTTTTTTTATTAATTCAAAATGTATTGTATGTAATAAAATTGTTTGCTAACTTTTTCCAAACTATTGTCTGATTTTTAGCTGGTAATGTAATATGAAAAATAAAAGTTCTTAGATAATGTTTTTATGATATCATAAAAACGTATGTACACATTTGAAAACAAGAATATAGAGCTGTGTTCTTATAAAAGTAGAAAGTATCGGAGTCATAACTTTCTTTTGATAACTAGTTTTATTTTTTTGCACTTACAACCATTTATTTTTTAATAAATAATAAAGCTTTGGCGTTATTGATACAGACTTGGTTAACAGTTTTTTATACGTACAGGATGATTTAAAAAATGGTGCAAAAATAAGGTTAATTTATCTGCAGACGAAGAGTCACAAAATCATGAAAACTGCATAAAACAATTTGTAATAGGCCTACATTACAAAAACTTTAATATGCACTACAAATTCTTGATTTGAGGGCTGTTAGTTACACTCTGCTACATTTCATGTGTTATTACTACGATGCCAGATTGTTTATTTCATAGGTTATTTCCTGAAGAACGACGTAATTTCAACAAAGTAAATTTTTTTGCCACTTGTAATTTTTTTTAAAGTTAACGAGTTTTGAGATATTTGACATTAAAAAGTTAAAACGGCCGCCATATTGAAAATATTCAAAACAACTTTCTGGTTTTTAGTGCAGTAATAAACAGTTACGCAACAAACAGGTATAGAAAATATGAGCTCAATATCTTTTTACTTTAGAAAATATTAAGTAATTTGTAAAAAAAAAAAAAAAAAAAAAAAAAAATGGAGGATAACTCGAAAACAAAACATTTCCGGACTTATGCTTATATGAACTTTTTTCATTATTTTTGATAGTGGAATCAGCTCAATGAATGTTTATTAATGAGTTCTCAGTTTTGTCATTGGAGATATTTTTGAACATAATTTTGCTTCAGTGCTGCTAATCATAAGTCAACAGAATACGAGAGTATAAACATAATAATGTTGGTATAGTTGATAAACATAACACACGAATGTATCAAACCGAAAATAAAATTTATGGGAAACACTTTACAATCAGATTAATATTTTAATAATTAATTACTTGTACCGTTTTATCACGCTAAAATTTAAAATAATATGACTCAAGTCTCACGCCCCGTGTAACATGTTTGTAATTCACAATATTCTGTAAAAATCAAAATCGTTCTATTTTATTTATTTATTTTTTGCTGATTTAAAATAATTGAGGTTAAATTCAAATAAAAATGTATCAAATTAAATTATTACTTTCAATAAACTAATTTGAATCCTGGAAAAAGAGATGCGGGCGAAAAATAATATTTAAAAAATGAAAAATGGTTTCTCCTTTACAAAAAAAAATCAAATTAAGAGCCTTATTGTCATGTAGATTAAATTTTTGTACCGAATAAATTAGATTTAAATTAATAAAAAGTAAAAATGGATACTATGAATACAGTGCTAGTAATACTCTCACTATAAAATAAGGTATAACTAGCAATGAAAACTAATTAAGTTATGATTATCGTTCTAAGTAAATGGAAGTGAATTATGAGCTTCAGATTTACTACCAAATTGATTAAACCACTTTACTGAAATTGGGTTTTGTGCCTTTATGATTGCATGTAGAAGAGACGAGAGCTTTCAACTTGACTAGATACAGTAATAGAAGGGTTTAACTTGACTACATAGAGTAGTAGAAAACTTCCTCCTTGACTCCTTTAAGGGAAGTGGATACAGACAATTAGGCTTATATAGAAGACTTCGTCTTCAAAATGTAATTACTAATCGTTTGTGCAATAAAAATCTCTCTTTTTTAATTCTGATGATGACATTGATGAAAAGAGTAAATTTTAGTTAAAAAAACATATAAGAAAGGGAAAACATGGAATGGATTAAATATACGTTTTCCAATATATTAGTAGGAGCGACTAGATTTAACTAGATTTATTTCAACATGAATTGTATCTTCTTTGTTACTAAACAATTAGATTTGTAAAACATAACAAAATATAAGTTAAACTATAACAGCACCAAACGTTAAAAAACAAAGATAAATAGCTTATTTTTATTAAATTAAACATTATTAACATAGCTATTAGATTATCTCAACTTCCTAAGACTCGCAAAATGGAACTTAAGCTACGCTACCCATTTTAACTACTTTACAACAGCTTTAAATGTTTTATGTACGTTTTTAGAATAACTTTTTAAAATATAAAATCATATAAACGATCACATTTGTATTTATTTTAACTTTGACTACTCAAGTCTAGTTTTAAGTTTTGAGTTTTTATTTTTTATATTATAGATTTAGTTATGGTTTCCAACGTGATTCTAGTTGATAACGAGACCTGATTTACACTTTCAAATGTCTTGTATTTGATTTCAGATACACAAATGATGGCAAATAAAAACCTGTTAAACTTAAATAATAATATGAATAATTAATCATTATCAAATAACTTTGAATCCATAGAAATGTAAGTTTAAAATCATTTTAATTATAAGAGTTATGTTGAAGTGTTTGTATATATTATTGTTGTTTCACAGTAAAATTTGCAAAAAAGAAAATGACAATAAAAATTGAAGTAAACCTGGGCAATGTAAGTCTAAGAAGCAATCCCAAAATTTAAATAGGTAATACAAAACGACAAAACCTAATTCTAAAGTTGCTATGTATACCGGCACACACATTTTATAGATAAGAAACTTTTTCGATTTTAAGTAATTGAATGTTTTGAAACTAGTATTATAAATTAAATAAAAGAGCAATTAATGTAACACAGAAAAATAAAGAAGGGAAGTACCTACACGTCTGTGATGACATTTTAAGACACGAGTAGACAACTTTATTAGATTAAACTTACAGCCTTTATACCAATTTTACAATTTTATAAGTATCAAAAAGTGGAAATTTAGTCATGTATTTAAAACGTAAGGTAACTTTTAATAAAACATTTCTTTATCACCATTAATTGTTATTAATTGCATATGAATATATCTTCAATACGTTCTCTTGAAGAAAAAAAACTTCATGTAAACAGTATTCATATCAATATTAACTAAAGTACTATTAACAATTGTTATTTAATTTCACGGATGATATATTTTATATCAACAGATGGGAAACCTATTTTTTTTTGCTCTAAAATAACAAAATAATTTTTGTCAATTTCCCACCCTACATAAATAAGTTCTTTAATATAATATAACTTCAGTTAATATATGCAATAACCTTTGAGGTTTTAAGTATCATTCTTAGACATCTTATTTAATTTGGTTCAATGTCTAAATATTAAAAATAAAAATCGTAACATATACTGCACTCCGGAAAATGTTATTAAAATAATGGAAGCTTCATAAAAACTATAATATCATCCATAACGAAGAGCAGTAATAATATGTATCTACTGTTAGGAAATAGGACAGACTTAGTTAGAAATATAGACTACGTTTTATAAGAAGCAAGTTTAATACCAGTTATTGTGACAGACCTGGAAAAATGATGAAATTGCCTATATTGCAAGCAAGACAGACGTCATTGATGCTACAATGATATATTCAACCTTGGGTGTAAGGAAACGTGCCCAGTACTCCAGGATTGATCAAGAGAAAGCTAGCCAGATAGATTCGGCGAGTAAGAGCTTTCTGGGAGAATTATTCTTGATAGCCAGACGGACTTGGCGAGTAAGAGTTTCTTAGGAGAATTGAAACTTCTGACAAGCATCCATAAGAGTTTCAAGCAGGGTGAGCAAACTTCATTTATAAATCTTGTAATTATTTCAGAGTCAGATAATTAAACTATAACGTAGAATAAGATCTGTGAGTCACAACAATTAAAGTCATTCGGGATTAATAGTAATAATAAGAATATTGTAGTATTGTAATAAGACAGAAGATGATTATTCTTGTTAATAAATTAATGTTAAGAAAGGTTAATTGAGTACTGAACCATTGAATTAGAATGTAATTCGATTTTATTGAACATAAAGAACCCAAGCAGTTTAAAGGAAGCCTAACACTACCGTAATTAGAAGTAAAAGTATGTAAAAAGAGTATCTAGTTAGGTGTAAAAAGTGTAGGTGGGGATGAGTGTACACTCTCTCCATAAATATTACTTAAAGAGAGTATTATAAATATAGGAATGAAATATTCTTGAACTCCAGAATATATCTTAGAACAACTACAATATTTATTAATTTATTACAAAAAAAGACAAAGTAGTGATAAAATTGCTATAGCACAAATAAATGTACAAAGTTTGAGTACTGTCAGTAAAAAGGAATAATATACTAATTTAAAAGTATAAAGGAATTAAAAAAAAAAATGGAAAATCAAATTCTGAAGAATGTCACATTTTCAACACACCCAGAGAGTACGTTGCAGATTAATAAGTAGATAGTAACACACCTCCTCTCATTTTATATAAAATGATTTGAACTAATCGTCTATCCAATTAAGATAACATTACAAATAATTAAAAAAATACAAAAGAACCATTAGTAAATTCAATTAAGATATAATTACATATAAAAAAAAAAAATTACAAAAGAACCATGTATTTTCCCTATTTATCGAATTAAATGTAAATGGAAAAATCGTAATTAGATTTTCTTAAGAGTATTCATACAATTGTCATTGTATTGAAAATATATTATTACAAAATACAAATTAAAATCGACATTCAAATAAATGAGTACAATTAGTCCAGTTTTTGAAGGTTCATCTAACGTTAATTCAACTTAGTCTGAATCGACAACTTCGGTACCAGTATGAGACTGTTAAAAACTACTAACGCAACGAACTTAACTTTTGTTTTATTATTAAATGTATTCTTAAAAATTCAGAATTAAATCCATTTTTGCTACAGAATTACACAAAATATAAATAATTAATGTTTAAACATTCTATCTACACAATTCTACTACAATTACTTTCAGTCAAAAAGAAGATATCAACATAAAATTCTCTACAACGACAAAAAACTACTGATGTACAAAATTTAGTAATTAATTCTTCCTTCATTTTATAAGTTTAATTGCTTTTTTTTATTTCGATACTGGGCTGCTCTCGTTTGGTTAATGCTCAGTTTTATTCCAGTTTGTGTTTTCATTGCTCTTTATAAAACAATGTTTACGATTTCATTTTTACTATACTGCTTGAGCTTTTAATATTTTTTAAGAAGACTGTTTTTACGAGAATTAATGCAATTACAATGTGAAACTCTTAATGTATAATGTTTACTAGAGGATTTATTTATTTCCTTTCTGGGGAAAAATTTTCATATAAATTTTATCTTTGTTGATAAAACATTCTGTCTTAAATTGTTTCCGTTTGAAGCTATTACAGGAAAATTATATTAGGTTAGAATAAACACTTCATGACAGTTTTTATGTTCATAGATAATTTTAACTAATAATTACAGTTATATAGAGCAAATTATAATAACCAATGTTACTAACTTAGATATTAAATTAGTATTTATTGAAAAGAAGGAAAAAATTAATTAAAATATAAAAAATGTTTTTGTTTTATGAATATTAACTATAATTATTAAACTTCTTTAAGGAATCTATTTGTATTTCTAGGAACATACATTTTTTCGTTCTTATGTTTATAATCTCTGATTATGGAACAAGAGAATTGATTTTTTTTGTTCTTAGATAAAGGTATCTTTGGTTATTACAAGTCAATCAATTATGAATTTAAATATATTGTAGTATATTAATTTAACTAAGTACCAATTATTTCACTTCTATATAATTTTAAGACGTAAAATTGAACTTAAATGAATACAATTCTAAAAAATTACAATAATTTTGATATTAATGTATATTTTGCAACTTCCACACAAATAATGTTCACTTAGAGTTTTATGAACCACCTTAAGAAATCTTTATTTAGGATTCTGTATTGAAATTCTTCTATTGTTTTAGAACTTAACTAACTTTTGATGAGCAGGTTCTTATAAATCGGTATGAACGGAAAATTAGTGCCCACAAGTTGTGAAATAACTTGAATATATGAAATCATCCAATTTATACTTTTAACATATCCAAAAAACTACTAAATTTGCAAGAAGTGAAGAAGGGAACAGCTTAAAACGTCGAAGAAGGGTCGAGTTACGTCAAGTGTGATAACGCCAGTCAGCTCCTAACAAGATGTATTCCGTTCGTAATACGTCCAACTCTAATGATTTTGAGAAAAATTCCAATTTTTGAAACAATAAAGCTCTTGACATTTACAATGGATTAGATCCGTCTAATAGAATTCCAAAATGTGATCTAAATTTCAAATATAAATGTCTCCAAGGTAATAATGTTTTAATGTAGGCTTGCTAATGTTTTAATCAGAACACTAACTTTTTTTTTTACAAACTTTGCTTTAGTGAACATAAATATATTAGGTCACTATTTCTTCAGGATGAAAAATCTAAGGTATTTCAATATCTGAAAAAAATAAAAAAATTCTGAAAAGTATTTAATATAGATGTAGGTAATAGATAACGAGTTTCTTGTTACGTAAACAATTCTCTATAGTGCCTGATTATTCTCTCAAGGAGAATGATTTAACATCAATTTCTCTCAAGGCATTGTTCGGAAAGTGCTAAAGGGGATATGAGCCATAAATATTAATCCCTTGACAGTATCAATAGTTAAAATATTGGACCGATTATTGTTGAAACTTTATAATTTAATCGATTATTGAATAATAACAGAAGTTCTTGTGTGATTGGACTATTCGTAGAAACTTTCAATACATTATTTTATATCTTCGGAAATGTGAGGTACCTACCAACAACTATTATTGGACAATAAAATAAGAACGAACAAAGTTTTATTGTAGTCAAATACAATTGGAAAAATGGTATCAACATTGCAAATTAGCAACATATTATAACGATTTTCCTATAGTTAATTAACATACTATATTATATCTAATTAACTAGACATATCTAGATATGACTATATAATAAATATCACACATACAGTCTGAACAAAATATATAAAATTTTCGTAATGTGTACTAGGAGAGCAAACTAAAGCTAACCCATTCAGCCCTCTCTCAGAATTTAAACAGATGGTACATACATAAGACATCCATTAACCAGGATCTATACAATTTATAGTAATAAAAACCCAATCAAAAGTTCCATTTAATTTAAACCTAATCAAATTAACGATATTCGATAAACGGGTTTTCCAAAAGTTTCCATATAAAACAACTGGAGCCGACTATCTACTATATTAATACCAATATCACTTTAGGACATACAATTCGTTCAATAATGTGATGAAGTGTAAACATAATGGCATTTTGACATAGAGCATGACAGTCAGTATAACCTATTGACATCAAATCATAACGATGTACCAATCCAATAATAATATCACAATACACTCACCTAGGTGCAATATCCTGTACTATACATTAATCGTACTTATCTTGGACAGTTATAGAATGTTTCACATAAATTATATATAATTATGATTTATAAACAATTTGTTATTAGTATAGAACAACTACTGAATTTTTTTTCTGTCTCATATCTCTAATTTTATTTTTTTGATTAGTTTTAACAGGATTTGGAACATTTAAGGTGGTTTAATGTTCTATGTACAACTCCAATTAGTACAGAAAACTTGTCTATATTTTATTTTTCTAATATAAGTTTTAAATGGTATTTGAAAGACACTAATTTTATTAGATCTCAAAATGTAACGAACAATTTTGTCGTAATGAAATGCACACAGTGGTGAAATTGTAGACATAGATTCTGTTTAATTATTATTTTGATTTATTTTGTAAAAATCCAATATTTATTATAGATCAAGTTTTATTTACTAACTTTTATTTATGTTTATATGCATTTTATTGTTGGTTTAATAACAAAAAGAAATGTACCATATGTTGCTCCTATTGTTCTAATTTGAAATCACGTACACCGAGGCACGTTTCAAAATACGTGCTTCACATATTCAACTATTTTAGAAGTATTTAGAAATATTCATAATTACTTCTTTATAAACATTTTTACTACGGAAATTAATTAATAGTTTTATTTATAATTTTTTCACTGACGTTACATTAAATACCTTCTTTCAACGACTTTTCCTATTCACGATTTAATTCAGTTTGAACAGGTTTATTTTTTATAGTACCTTCGTGTAATTTCATCGGAATTTCCAGTTGATACTGTGTATTTAACAAGGGACGTGTCCCTAACATTTCCTTATCTTGTCTAAATACGTAGCAAGTAACAAATCCAGAACGTTCGCTCCGAGTCCTTCACTTGGGGAACATATATATAAATATATGTTTAACAAGGGACGTGTCCTAAACATTTCCTTATCTTGTCTAAATACGTAGCAAGTAACAAATCCAGAAAGTTCGCTCCGAGTCCTTCACTCCTTATATATGTATATAGTCCGAGTCCTTATATATGTATATATATATATATATATATATATATATATATATATATATGTACAAAAATTGAAATATATATCAGGTTTTTTTTCAAAAATTTACTCTTCAGAAACGGGTACATTTCATTACTTTAGTTAAATCGTAAATCACATTTAATTCTATATACATTGGACCTACATTGCATGTTTTATCAAATGCAAACATGTTTTAAAATGAAATAACTTTCTGTATTTCAAATTGGATTCTGTTACGAATTTAATTAGTAACTAGTGTCATGTTTGGTTTCTAAATGTAAAATAAAAGCTTGAATAGTAAATAAAAAAAACCAATGAACTAAAAAATAGAACAGAGATAAAAACTAGGATAACATGAGCAGTAAATGTAGGATATTATTGAATGTGATGTTGTGTTTGTTTATTTATTCTAGAACTTTTTTATCTCTTTTAACTGAACAGACCAAATTGGAATTTTTATGTTTCATTATTAATTTAAAATGGATAAAAATAATATTGGATAATCAGTGTATGCATAACCATTTTCCATTTCTTATTATATTGTGAATAAAATTGATAAAATCTAAATGTGCTGAATTCAAGGAAGAAAAACTATAATTGTATTTATATCTATATATTTATAAATAATTACATTATTAATACTCCATCAGTTTTCAAAGCCTCTGTGTACTATGTATTTCTCATACGTCTTCAATGTCGTAATAATTCATCATAAAAAAATATTTGTTTTTGGTTAATTTGATTTATTTTACATCAATTCCTTGTCAATTGTGTATTACTTAATTTATTTGCTATTAGGTAAACTCTTTAAAATAACATTAGTTATTCAAGTCTTGTATTAAACTTTATATTTTTCAAAATTCCACTAATAACAGACTAATACACTAAAGTATTACTATTGTAATAGTTCTTATACTTTGCATAAGAGTATGAAAATAATAAATTATACCAAACATTCCTTTATATAAAAAATGTAACGTTAACAGTCACGTTTTTAAGAATTGCCTTAGTAAACATTAATATCGTAAACCATTTTGATTATAGAACAATATACCAAGGAAATAAAACAATATATCTAGAATGAGCCTTATAAAATCTATTATTCGTTCCTTATAATTAATTTTTTTTGTAATAAGGAAAAATTAATTACTGCATGCAGATATAGTTTTGTTCTGAAAAGATACATGCTATACACATATGTAAAATATGGTATTTATTTCATTAGCAGTAATATATTTTGCCAAGAGTTGCCTAATTTGTCTCCTAGGATAAATATAACGTTCATGAGATATGTTGACATAATATTTTTCTATATAAGTTTTAATCAAACCCTTTACATTTCTTATAAATCTGCAGTAACTTTAAATCACAACAAACATAATGCTCAGGTTTTTAATTAATTTATTCCATTGGCTGTATATAGTGTTGTTGAGCTATGTGAGATATGTTGTGAAGAAGACATATTATTCTGTATTCTTTAAAATTTTCTCTGGTTTCATAGCTTCAAAGTGTTTTTAATATATACTGAGTACATAGCCTAAATAACTGATGAAATGATTTCGTCATTAAAATAATACGAGCTCACAAAAAATTTGTAACTCTCTTTCTAATCAAATTACTTTCCATATTTTATTATTACATATATTTGATTAGTCCGTTTAGTAAAGAAACAATAATTTTAACTAGTGCATTTTAATTGATTTCTGATTTTAAAAATAGTTTTCTTTATTTCATCTCTGTCTAGTTTCTTTAGAATTATTTAAACGAATTGTAAATCAAAGGTTTAATTTACTTATCAAACTTTAATTTTATAATATCAATAAAGTTAATGTTATAATATTATTATTAATATTATAATGTTAAGAGTTTGGACAAAATTTGTTTAATGAGTTGAATAGAATAAATTATTAATTCTGGTTTTAAATTTACTGGTTAACGTTTTATTATGATGATATATGTACCATCATTTGTATATATTGAAAGGAATACACAATATTTCAAGAGTATGTATTAGCTCTCGTTATCAAATAAAAATTTTTGAAACTTAATAAACATGAAAAGAACGAACATAGTAACGAGAGTTGTTTCCTTATATATATATATATATATATATATATATATATATATATATATATATATATATAACTGTTGAGAAATTAAAAAAAGTGCAGTGCCTAATGACAAAATGACTCTCGTTCATTGTTAGAACAGAAAATCTAGACGATATTCCAATCGGAATTAAAAGTATCATTTATCATTCACACTAGATTAAATCCACTTCAACCATCAATCATTGCATTGTCACTTGCAAATAATCGCCCTCTTCTCTTCATCATAGTTTCATATCTTTTTCGCACACATTTTAAAATCATTATATTAAATTTTTTCAACATTATTTTATTTACGTGTTACTAAAGATACGGTAACACACAATTTCTTTTAAGACATTAAATAATTTTATTTATATTTTATTCATCATTCTTTACTTATTATAATTATAATGGTCTATGACTGTTTAAAAAATACTTTGACAATATAGTTTAAATATCTGTTTGGTGTTTCCTACGCTAACCCCCGTATTTTTTACAAAACTAAAGGGGGCGTGGTCTAAACCTATTTTCTAATATTAAGGCGTTAACAAGTGGCTAGCGTCAATCTAAATAACTTAAAGTTAACATCTAACTAAAACAACATTCTTAACTAATCTTATATATAACACTACATTTTATATATTACTTTATTATAGCATTTTGTATCGGGCTTATTATTATTATCATTTAAATACGAGGGTTGGCGCAGTGCTGGTTTAGTTATAGTTTTGTTATTTTAACTCATGTATCACTGAGGATTTCGACTTTGTCGTTGAAACGCGTTTGATTGAATAAACGTAGTTTTTGTGAGATCTTGTTTTCGAGTTTTTGTTCTATATAATATTATCTCATAAGTCAAGCTCAATATTTATTTATAAGTGAGTATTGGAAGATAGGAAGTTTTTATCAAAGCTTGTTAAAAATTAATTATTTAACTAGTAAAGGGATAATGGGTTAAGCCAATTTGTTCAACTAAAGGATCATTACTTTTTCTTGGTTGCTATGGTAACAAGAAGAGGGTTACTTCTTGTTATAATAAGAGAAATAAACCAATAAAAGAAAAATCTCGATTTTTCTAGAAATGAAGGTATCGTACAAAATATAAGAAGTGTTACTGTTATAATGAAATATAAGAATATTTGATTTAAAATAATTAACATACAAAATCAAATAATTGTTGAAATTATTAATGACGATGTTTAGTTTTGTCTATTGAATAGCAATATATAATAAAAACCTAATTTATATTTTATTCCTGAAATATTTTTGATTTAAAGTATAGAAAAGAAAACACTTATATATATTATTTAATGGGTATGTTATGTATCTTTAGTTTGCAATGTAAAATTCTAAAAAGTCAGTTTTTTTATTCAATTGAAATAAAAAATTCCATTCAATTATTACTGTAAGAATAAAATTTACGAAATACCGTTAAAAAAAATACGGAGCGATTTAAATCGAAGATATTTGTTACAAGTTTATAATCCAACGTAGCTGCCGTCATTGGAAGAACGATCCCGAATTGTCCACCACTACTGATTAATACTTTTAAGTTAAAAATTAATTAATGTAAACTCTTTTACAAGTTTGTTATGAGCTAAATATTTAAAAATTTGTATTAATAAAAAGATTTCAACTAGTATTTATTATTTGAATTTATGCACTCGATTAAAATAATAATTTTCCATTTCATAATTTATTTATTGTACCATAAATTGTACAACAGACATTATTTTTTTAAAGAATGTCCACTATTCATGGTTGTAGATGACGTCATATTTGTACCTCAAGGTAAACTGATATCATTAAAATTCTTCTGAGTTGTGGAAGTGCATATATTAATTTTCCCACCCGCATGTATTTGCGACTAACCTGGGGATCTTAAACGAACCCAACGTTCGTCAAAATACTTTTAGGTAATTTTGCGGTTTAGTAGCTGAAATTTATGTTCTGCTAATAAATTTTGATGTAATTATAAATTTCCACAACGTAGTAAACGCAATGTAATCACTATAACTGGTTATGAGATATACGATCTTTTATAGTAACGTTCATGGTCTATTTTTATTATTTTACTAAAAACTACTAAACCAGAGTGTTGTAGGTGATGAAGACAATTATATTTAGTTTCAATATTTAGGGTCAACATTTCAGTAAAATATCTTCAAAATATTAACAAAAGTTTATGAAACAATCGAAATATTTTACTATAGGGTTATCTAATTCTTACTTCTTCCAGAGCCAAGTGCTCCGATGGTTCGATTTCTACCACACATCAACTTTGCTAGTGTCAAACATCTTCAATCCGTCAGATTGTCCATAAATTTGTGCAGTATTTCTTCTACAGGAGGATGTGGTAAACTGTTTTACCTTCTTGCCACAAGCCAAACAGCTAGGAGTTTCAGTTACGAGAAATCTATTCTGATGCCTATTATATCATATTGTCACAACAAATAATCCAGTGTTATCAAATACTTTTCTTGATATACAGTAAAATATAGAAATATAGTAAAATTTTGTGCTATAACCCACCGTACGAACGACATGGCATCAATCCGAAAAAAAAACTTATATTTTCAGAATATATAAAATAGAAGTTCAATAACAAAATTCTACATTTAGTTCGTTGATGTACCACGATTTTTTTATACGTGACTTAATGGGGTTGTAAATATTAAAAAATTGCCCTTACAGTCAATAAACAAGAATTGTGTGACATTAGTATGGACTAAATCCTGTTTTAAGCATTTCCTAAATCATAGTAACAAGATATCAGACCTAGCCTCCCACTTTAGAACTGACAGAGAGGGCGAAGCGCAAGTAAATACACTTACTGATAATGATCCCTACATGCATTAACGTGTATATCATGTTTGGGTTACGACAGTGCTTCTCACATTGGTACAGAGCCTTCATGCACTCAACAGTTCATTACGAATAACTATATTTAAATATTCGTATCAATTAGTAATGAAGACTTTCTAAACACGTGAAATACTAACATTTTAAACAAAACTCAATTTATAATTTTGAGTGTTTATGTTTGTCTCCCCTGTCACACTAAACATGTAGCACAAATCTGTAACACAAAATGTTGTTTGTGCCGCAGGGTGGTATAATATAACCTTTTACCTGTTATAAAGCTAAAATAGTTATGTAATTGCACTCGGCTTTAATGATGTCTATTAAGGAAAAAAACTTTCACTGTCAATGCTTAAAGTCGTATTTCGGAAACTTCATTCTACCAATTTTGTGAAATGAAAAATCTATCAATTAATAATTGTTATCTTATGTTAATAGTTTTATTAGTTAATTAACCAATTATGTTTAACTAGCAATTTGACATATTTAAATCTATTGTAATTTATTTTAAATTGTCAGCCATTAATTACAGCCCTATGGCACTTTTCTACTTTTTCAGAAATACGTACTTTTAAAATAGTTCAGATTATATTTGAGATATCAGAACTTACATTACATCATGGGTCATTTTGCCATTTTAACTCGTAAACTCTGGATGTGAAATTTATCTGTAATATTCGACCATTATGTTACGTGTGAGCTTTAAAGCCTACATTTTAAGTATAATTTCATCTTTTACAACCGGAAAAGTAAATTTAGATTTTGGTAGTTTTAGCCTTATAATTTGACCTTGATTAATATTTAATTGTGTTTATGAAAAAGTTTTTACAGGATTTTAAACATATTTAAAGATAAACCATGGAAATATAGGTTCGTAATAATAATACGTTTCTCGGATGTTCAATTTTGTTTGACATAAATTCCCCTTGTATAAGGTTCAGTTTTTTACATAATTTTCCAATGGTCGCTGTCTACAAAGTTTTATTGAAGTAGACGATCCTCTCCACAATTCTTTCATCATACACTTTGATAGAAAAATCTATCGTTATCTCGCATATTAAATTAGTTGGATATTAATATTAATATATTTTGTCTTGCTTCATATTAAAGTATGACCTATATACATGTTGTTACTGTACAATTCATTTTGAATGTCTTTCCATATAAAATATATGATGAAAGCTAATCCCCCTCCTCATGTGTAATAAGTTATTATGTGACTAAAATGACATTTCAAATTGGATGTCGTGATATGATGTGAATACTAAAAGTATACTATCTTACGCATAGTGTAGGTGGTATATATTTAAGACTTCTTTGTGATGTTAATATTATGCAATATTACTTTTCAGTCTATGGTGAAATAAGTTAAAAGATATCATACAAGTCATATTGTAGAAACGTATGTATAAATTCTTATGTCAACTTTTTCTATATTCACTATTTTTATAAGTTAAATACTAATATATTTTCGGTAAGTGCTACGCGTCTTGTTTAATGTTGTGTTTCGGTTCTTCCATGTCTATTTATTTAAATAATCTATTGTTTAGTCCCAGGATTTTCTGAACCAGTAGATTGAGGAAATTTCTCATTGTAAGAATAAGTTTATTATTATTCGCATTATATCCTCAATCTCCACAAAGGGAGGCAAGGTTTTGTATCAGATTTTTTGTTATCAGACTGATTTCTACTTATATAGGCTAATAAGTCTTGAATGGTGTATTAATATTCATCTACGCCCAGTCCTACGTAAATTAAATCGATTAGTACATTTATATCTGCTACCTGGTGACTCACACTCCCTGGGTTACTAGTTCCCTTGAAGAATTTTGTTTATTTTTCTGTCCAGAGGAAGATGAGAAACATAAAAATGTACCAAGACAATCTTATATATTAAATTACTTATTTCTTTCGAGTGTAATACAAAAGGAGAAGAAAGTATCTGTTTTTGTACATATACATATTTTTTGAAGGCACAAGGACAATAAAGAGCACTAAAAACAACCAAATATTAAATGAAATATTTTGGCAAATTATAAATGGTTATAATGTGAATTAAAAGGTTGTAAACCAACAAACCCATATTGTAGATTACTAAAGTTATTAAAATTTTATATGTGTTTATAAATATGGGATGAATGTCCAAATATCTAGTCGCACCTCATTGACTATGGTACTCAAACCTCCGACACAAACTGAAAATAAGCGCAATCATTTATTTATTCACTCACACCCATAAAAAAATATAATACCAATAGATCCTCTAAATGTAATATCAAAAAGATGGTTTCTTAGGACTTGTAGGAAATTTTAAATTTTATATAGAGATCCAGAAGATTTTTTGAATCTAATTGTGTAATATATATAGAAAGAGAGAGAGAGAGAGAGAGAGAGAGAGAGAGAGAGAGAGAGAGAGAGAGAGAGAGAGAGAGAGAGAGAGAGAGATTGCATTTGAATGTGCCTATGGTTTGTACATTGCATTTAAAAATAATATATTTAATGTAATTGTAATTCTGTTATAAATAATTATAGTTAATAGCTAACTACTACTAGAATATCAGTTGGGACTACGACCAATCATTAACTCAATTTAACCGGATGTCATAAATAGTATAACTTCATCCAACATATTAAACACTATCTTTTATCAAGAATTTATGTATGCATTCATTACGTATATTACATCTATTTAATACAGTTAGTTACATTACACAATATACACACAAATAATGAAAAAAACTATCTATTATTATTCTTGGTAACTAACTAACATAATATACTGTTTTCTGAAAAGGCCAACCTGTTGGTTAGGAGAAATACAGATCAAGGACAACATTATAAATTCCACTCATTAATAAGCAAATGAGATGTAAAAAGAAATCAAATAAAATTCTTCTTATATTTAAATTCTTATGCTTATTTTCATTTGTTTAGAAATATGTATAAATAGTTAGTTTGTGTGAAACAATGATTTTTATTATTTTTGTCCATGCATTGAATGCAATAACACATAAATCACGAGAGTTGGCCTTGGATATTGGTTTTATATAACAGTTGTAGGCCTAGAGCTTGTAATCTGCATATACTCTGTTAATTACTAAAACAAAAACTCCATTTATCATAAAACTGTGTTATTGTAAAAATGGTCATAATACAACATAAAAACTATGATAATGGCTACATGATATTCAGGATACTTTATTGATACCAGGGATTTCGACGTTTGATAAAATATTACTCTTATTGAGTATATATTTCGTAATTCTTTTACGTATTATTTTTTAATTATTGTTTTAAATTATAGTATGAATAACGATTGGGTTTATTTATTTTGTTACTTAGTCTCATTTTTTTACTCATTAAAGTTTATAAAATGTTTTTTTAAGTAATGCAGATCAATTGAGGAAAGTATTGTATACTATTAAGTCAAAAATAAATTAATTAATATGGCCACATTAACTGATTTTCATCTATACTTTAATTACAAAATTAGTTTAAACTAGTCCTTTACCTAAAAGGGACTACCTAATTGGTGAGAGGAAAGAGTATAATAATATTTTGCATATTTACTGCGATTACCAAAAATAAATATATTCTTGTCGAACACAATGCAAAGTACAAATAGTTGGTAATAAATTAACAGTACCATATTATTGTTAAAAGAGCAGTAAATTTCACCAACTTGAGTATAACTGAACATTAAATAGAATAATAAGCTGTTCAAAATGTATTAAAATATTAGTAATAATAGTAAATTATAGTAAAACTTGTTAAGAACTAACTCTGTGCACGCCAAATGGTCTATATTATTATGTAAAAATAAAGGTAGTTTCGTTTAAAAAATGTACACAAACTGATTTTTCAAAAAATAACATAAATAAAAATACTTAGTTATAAGATAGTTAAAATGGCTCCGATTATAATAATACATTAAAAAATGTAGGATAGTTTCCATGATTGAGTAAGTCATTAGAAATTGATATTTACCCTAAGCGTTAAATCTGTATATGATTTATTTAACATAGATATCATAGTTTTATTCAGTTAATTTCAATATCATGTTTCTACTTTTAAACAACAGAAACATTAATAAAATCTGCATGTTCCCGTTTGTTCTAAATTATATTTTAGTTGGATGAGAGACAAGCGAGCAAATAACCATCATGTATGAAAAGGATAAGAAAATATTAATCAATGTTTTCAACAAAACATATAACATTAATCAAATATGGTGTTTGTGTATAACATATATAACGTACTTAACATTTAAATATGTTACGGTATTTAAAAAGAGACCATTTCGTTACTGTACTGAAGTACTAATATAATTTGACTTTATCGAGTACTCATTGGGCACTGCAAATAACATGTAACTACGTGACAGCATTTCAGATTTAGTTCTATTTATGTTTAAATAGTAACGAGGCCATGTTTGGTTTCAAAAGGAATGTTAAAAGCTTCAGTAGTAAACAAGTAAAACTGGACCAAATACAAAATAGAACCACAGTGGTAAAGTTTGGTAAAGACAAGATATTATTGAACTCGATGTTGTATTTAATTATTCCTAATGGAATTTCTGCAACCAACTGTTAACTAAAGTATCAAAGCTAAACTAATTTTATTTTAAATATAGTGAACAAATTGGGGATATCTCCATTGAACGTTAAATTGGAAGTAAATAACATAAGTTAACATAAAATAGTTAAATTTATATAAAGTGAATTGTCACAAAATCTTGTATAGACAAAAGGGGGAAAAACTGAGGTTAAATCCGGGGAATTTAATATGTGATTTATATTAGTTTAAGTGATATCAAAGTCACTTTAATCCATGAGTTTAACAGATCAAGTATTCTCTCAGTGTCAGTTTCATAAAAACAACTTTACTAGTCTAAAAAGAATTGTTGGAGATAATATTTGCATACATAAAATTCATTTAATTTTTCATTGAAAATTTTCTTTGAATATGTTTAACAAAATTATGCTTGAGATGCTTCCACTAGGAATATGCAACCTGTGGTATTTATAAATATAGTTTAATTGCATTTCTTTCTAATGTTTCCAAGCAATATTATTTTTGTGAAAACTATAAGAGCCAAAGTCCATCTATAAAACTTTTACCACTGTTTTAGTTAATATATAAAAAACTGACGTACTGAGTGAATCTACATATATTTCTATGTTTGAAATGTATTATGATTTCGTTAGAAATATGTTTGTGTTTGTTTGGTTTTCATATTCTTCGTAAGAAAAAATACACACAGTTATAAGAAAAAATAATCATTATTTTTAGAAAAAAATTCCTGTATTAAACATCTTGCGTTGGGTCTGTCTGTCCGCATAATTTGTAGATTGCGTACCTCGTTGAAATAAGTTTTAGTTACCTATTTTGTTCCGCGACTAAACAAAAATGCTTTTGTTTTATTTAAAAGCTCAATGGAGAGACAGACATGCAAACAAACAGACCTTTCATGGTTTATTAAACACTTTTACATTCGTGTCAAATAAGTAAGTAAGTATTAAAGAAAGATATAAATCTTTCGTCATAAATTCAATCAATGTCCTTCGAGTGTGTCTGGGAATTTATCTAAAGCCCCCTCTAAGTCATAGTTTCATAATTTACATAATCATTCTACAATATAAAAATATTTTTAAAACTTATGTAATTATAGTTTCAGTAGAAACATATGGTTTAATAATGAGGACGATTATTGGGGGGTTTTGTAACTGAAGGATCTTGCGTTAAAAACTAATAATTTACTTTAAGCGAATCTTGAATATAATTTGTCCATTACAATTACCAGTTGATAAATATTGTTTTGAACTTTAAACTTTGTTCGTTGAATAAAAATTGTAATATTACTATTAAAATATAAAAATGTTGAAAAAAACGTATATAACTAGTTATTATGAACTATAACATTCGGCTAGGTAATTAAATGTATAAAAGTGTTCATCGACGGTTATTTGAAAAAAAACATTTATGTCTGACCTTCTGAACTTAGTTCTACGCTGAAAATAAACTAAATAATTAATATATCGTTACTAAATAAAATAAGTCCTTCAGACACTAGTTGTACCTTTTACACAAATTATTCGTATTGAAAACTCTAATTAGTCGTGTTTAGAATCGATTACAAAGTCATTTTTGTAAGGTGGTATTTGTCATTAGGCCATGCAAAAACATGGAACTAACATATGGATCATCGGATTGTCTTAGTATTTTATTGCAGTTGTTGTCATCGTATTGTAGCTTTCAGTTTGAAAAACCCATTGAAATATTTTAAGTTGACTTTTGTAATAACAGAAATTACACAACTCTAATGTTTTTTTCTTATATATTCTAACAACTTGTATTATAATTTTATCAATTATTTAACTTCTTCAGATTCCACACCAAACACAAAATTTCTAAGTCGTTCGAATTTTTCAAGAAAATAAAATATATAACCCTCCTGTGTAGTAGCGTTCATCAGTTATACAATATTTTTTTTGCAACATTTGGTTTACTAGTAGAGAGGGCTGAAGAATCTCGAGTAAAACTAATAAAGTACTTTTTGTCTTACTGCTTCAAAAACAGCTGTTTTCAATACATATATTGAGATGCTAAATTGTTTTTTTTATTCCTAGGACCTACAAACATCAGCTGTGGTCGAGGTCATCAGCTGTTACTTCGTTTATACGAATTAATTAACGATTGTAAAGTATCTATAAAAATAACCGATACTCTAGATTGTAAATAACAGTTGAAAGAGCTGTTACCATCTATTTGAACATAAATAGGTTATGACATTTTAGTTTTTGTGAAATTGTTTTCCTATATTATTTGCAGTATAACGAGAAATATAGTTCATCACTTGGACCAAAAGAAGAATTTCGATCCTCACATTTTCCCAAGTTAAACTTGGGCTTATATTGAAAAGCTTCACTTTTTGGTCCTAGTGATTATAGTATTAGGTAAACCTTGAGCGAAACTTCTCTATTTCAAAACCGATCAATATTTTTCTTAAACCTTCATAATTTAATCAGTTTTTAGACTAATTGAATCGAGTAGTTTTGAAGATAAAGAGGATCTAGTTGACGGTTTTATGTGCCTGGGTAATTAAATCTCTGAATATAAAATAGGTTAAGATTGCTTTTCGAACTGAGCTTTATTTCAAAAATAAATTTACACAATTAAAATTTTATTAATAAATATGAAAACGTATTTCTGGTACTAGGTTTTAATTTTTACACATATAATAGTGTAATTATTTACAATGTTAAGCGTTTATTCGAGGTGATATTTGAGCCCATCCACACACATGAGGTGATATGATTATTGAATTATTGTAAAGATGTAGAACATGTAATTTTCAGTAGTCAAATAAATCGGAATAACCATAGAAAAATTGATAATAATTTCCTCAGTTTTCATACAAAATCCCGAAAAAGTTGAACTGAATTCCAGAGATTAATGAAAATGAATAACAGTGTTACATACGTATTTAATTGGTGAAATTTTTAATATTATGGTGTTATGTCATAAATTAATTCACCAAAATTATCTAACATACAGTTTAGGACTATTGTTAAAAATAGACAAGAAAAACTGACATCAAGGAAAATTAAATTTTAAACAAAATTAATACTTGTTTGCATAAATATTGTAATTTTAATTTGATTAACTTGCATACTAATTATATAGTTTATTTTTGTGTTCACTTTGAAAAAAAATTATGTATATCTAATAAAAGTCCCCCATCTCGGATATATTTTAAATATATATTTTACTTGTTATCTATATGTCGCTCATCCTTTATTCTACTCTATCACCATGTTTACTTTTGAAAGGGGTATCGAATAAAATTGCCATAGACCTGCGTTATTACGATTTCCGATATTCTGCATTTAATATTTGAAAGAACAATCGTTTTAAATTTATATTATTACAATGATAATATGTCTTACGAATATATACGTAAATCTTGAAGAACAAATATTTAGTAAATATTTAAAATGTATTCATAGATTATAAAATTGAAGCAAATTGTTTTATATTATTGTTTCTTTAAATGTATTAATGTCCGATTAGTTTAATTATTTCTACAAATGAATCAATTATTCTTTAGACAGTTTAGGCATCGAACTTGTTTATGACGGAAAAAATAAGTATTCTATTTTGAAACCTAAATCATCAAAATTGTAGTCGTTGATTCAGAGTTAAAATATGCCAATGTCATTTGAAGGCACAGTTTTGAAAATGTTGTTAAAATTAGATAAACACACAGCAAATATATATCTTAATGGATATTAACAAATAAAGAAAACCTTAATAAAAAATAAAATAAACGTGCAAAAACATTGGACAAACTTTCATGTTCACCAATTTCCAAAACCAAATATACACTAATCGTCACCAAACATGTTGGTTGCTTAGTTATCAAGAGTGAAAATGAATCATAAAAACCACCTCTGAAAAATTATTTATACGTACCTATGAGTGGACGTGCCTCATTTTGACTATAAACACGTCCTCGACGTAAGATTAAAAACTAGCTTTTAGTGAAGGAAGTCAAGTTTCATTTTGGTTTTCTCCAATTATTCCTGAATCATAATATGTTTTACTTGCAAATTTTATATGCGTTTGGGATCCATAATTAACCCTCATATTTTACTGAAAATGTTTTAAAATAGGTTAAGTCTATTTTGAGAAAAAATACACCTTTTTTCCTCTTGGTTTATTTATGGTTTTTACTGACAATTCAAGAACCGTCATTCTTGGGGAGATGGTGATCAATAACTTAGTGGCCACACTTGAACAAAATGTGATCGAAAAAGTGTATATTTTGAAACAATCTTAATACTTATGTTTTTATCTTATGCCTTCTACCTCAAAAATGCCTTCCACTTATCTAAAAAAATAAATGTCCCGACAATATGGAAAATATGCTCACCAAATTTGATTAAAATAGGACAACGCGATTGGTTTGCATATACTGAAATATACAACAGAAGGACATCTTTCAAAAAAACACTTTTACTGAATTAGGAAGACTGCAAAACCGAGCATCTGACAAAATTAAATATCGATTTATGACCAATGAATTAACTTTCTTTATACCGCAAATTATATGAGGGAAAGTAAAATGGAATATACAGTTTGTTTAGATTTTAAGGAATTATTTATACAATATATTATCATTAACTTTACAGAAAATTACGAATAATATGGCAACGAAATGTATAATTTACTGAATTTTAAAAGAACTTATAATAAGAGAAAGATGTTCAACATGACCTCTAAACTACCACGTCATTTAATTAAATTATTATCTGCTGTTTTTTAAAATGATATTCATTTAATTTTACATAAAGCTTAAATAGTTGCTCTGAATAAAGTTGAAAAATCGCATAAGGGCAAAATGTGTCAATACTAATTTTGAATAAAATTACGATAAAATTCCAAGGAAGGCTATCTGATATTAATAATAGATATAAAAAACGAAGGCAATTAAATTCGAAGACTAAAATAATTTTCAGTATATATCAGCAGTTTTAAATAATTTTGTAAGAAAATCAGCTTACATTGCTTATTGAAACAAGAATTACTTTGGGTCTATACAAATTAAACTACATGTTTGGTCAAAATGCAAATTTGATTTTAGCTTCAGTATTTCAAGTTGGATCCTGAACGTGTTTAATTAGTAATTCATTCTACGTTTGCCTGCAAAAGGAAATTTAAAAGCTTTAGTAGTAAATACACTAAATTAGTTATTGGCAAAACCCCAATCATTTTGTTTAAATGATTATGTGTCTGGTTTATATTGTTTTTGCCAAAATCCTCGATATAGAACACATATTGTTATGTTTCTAAATTTACAAGTAGAATCGTACCTACTAATTTTATGGATTAAATTATATGTAGTGTAAATTTTAACTGGATAATATTGGTTGAAATACACATTTATATTAAGGCAATAAATATTTACTAATTAAATTTCTTCTGTAACTTAATCACCTCAAAAGAGTTAATATCATAATATTGAATCTGTCAAGGAGTGATTCCATTGATGTCAGGAATGCAAAGCTAATTTAATATATTTAGTACCAAATTCAATATTCTTAGATTATTTAGGATTTAAATTCAGTGTTATTTACATACTCTTACTTTGGATCAATTCACTTGAAATATATCACAAACTTTTCAAATAACCTATTTCAGTTAATATTTTATTTACCTAATATAACTTTTAAACGTGAATCTAGCTAATTTACCAGCTACACGTTAAAATTTACAAAGGAATAATATTTATTCAGTTGAAGCTTAAATTCATTTGTATGTATTGCTTCATTTGTTAAAGCTTAATATTATTTTCAAATTTGCCTATTTGTTTATTTAATAGAACAACATATCTTTTCGTACATTCACACACACTCATTGCCCAACTCCTCATGTTGGACCTTGGCCTCGTTGAGGAAATATTAGCTCTCGATCCATATTAAGGTCATATTTTTATTAGATACATTTAATAACATTTTAAAACTAAACTTAACATTTGCGTATCCGATTTTCCTAAAAATAAGTCCATTAAAAGACAGTGACACACAATATTTGGTACAATTTTACGGTTTTCTAATGCCTAAATAGATTCTTACATATTTTAAAATATTTTCATAACCAGTTTAGCTGTCTCCCGTCTTACTAAAATCTTTTAATGATTATGTAAAAAATAGGAGTATATAACTTACATTATAAATTTCAAATGCGATATCAGATAAGGTTAACATAACATTAAGATAACATAGATAGGATATTGCATTTGTCAATAAAATTTCATGTTCGTTTTGGTAGGAACTTCCAAATTATACTGATCAAAAGATCATTAATATTTTTAGTCTGGCCATAACAATAAAAACATAATAAAACTAGATATAGCAGGCCATATTAAGTTTGTGAGTGTAAGTCTGATTACAATTTGCTGCTGCTTTCTTACAATGAGTGCTATTATAGTACTCAGCACAGAGCCGTTCTGTTGTTCTCGTCAATCAAAAGTTGATGAAAGTCATGTAAAAACTCACCTTTAAAATTAATTATTAGCATTCCTTTTAAAAGCGAAAAGAAATGATGACGTTGACTTAAATTCACGACTAGAAAGTTAAAAAAAAAAAAATCAAATCAGAAAGGCATTCAGAATAATTTGAAACAAAACACGAAAATGTAATTAAAAATATATTTTCACGTCAGTAAAAAACTATGATACCTGTAAGAACAATAATATTCATACATATAAATAACTTTTGTATGTTTGTATGTAGTAAAGTAAAACCAGAATCAAGGGTTTAGAATTAGTACAATTTTGAATACTTTTCTTTGGAACCTGAAAATAAACTAGGCTGTCGTGGAAGATAGATCCAAGGTTGTGTGCGACATTTGAAACATCAAGTATACTGTAAAGTTAGAGAGGGTGGTTTTCAACTTTTTATGGACAAAAGTTTTTTAGTTATTTTCAGTGAAAAGTATAAACGTAGTTTTTCGTCTTTCATTATTAGAAAAATCATTAGTAATAATGAATTATTATAAAAAAAATACATTACAGAGATTCAATATGAAGAGAGTTGCCACTAAAATTCCTTTAAGTAGATAATATTTACAGATAGATACAATTCAAAACAATGAAAAACCTTAGGAAAAGTGTATGAAAGCATAAATATTTAAAGAGATATCTGAAGTTCCACTTTGTCAACCTCATTTGGGATAATGATTAAATAAGTTTAATTTAATGAATTTAATGAAGTCCCATTAAATCTTTCTGAAAACAATATTATTATTGTTTCAATGGTTTTCTGTCACTATTAGCTCAAGTTTCCTTTAACATATAATTCAATTTAGAAAATATAATTACATAACAAAGAAGAATCAGCTCATATGAAAATTGTTTTATATAAAATATATTTCTCCTGCAGTTTTGAAATTTCGTTTTAATTAGTACAATCTAGACGTTTTAACCACCACTTCTATTTAATAAATTTCACTATATTTTTACACAAAATATTTTCATCACCTGAATCGTATTTCAAAAGCTAAAATTAACCCTTTCATCAATTTCACACTCACATCACTCGAATCATACAATAAAGAAAACACAAAGTATAAAATACACATTTTAATCCCAATTGTTGTATGACATTCAAATTGTTTAAATTTTAAGGAAAAGGTATGCACTTTTCTACCTCAAAAAACTAAAACTGGTTTTAGCTAACTAATAGGTCAGTTGTTATGAAACTGAGGGTTTATTTTTACAAAGGATTAGAAAATATCTTCGCGAATATCTTAGATAATTACGCCTATTAGTGTCTATAAATATCAATTCAGAAAATGAAGACGAAAGCTCCTCACGTATTTTGTCACGCAGTAGGTTCATGTTAAAATGTTTTCCAATCAATAATCAAAGAACAGTTGTAAATTATTGTAAAGTTAAATAGGTTATCTTATTTCAGTGTAAAAACGACAGTAACAGTAATTATTTGTACTTCCAGATAATTATTTTAAATCAATGCCCTTAAATGTAATATGTTTTCAGTAATAAATATTTTCTTAGTGCAATTTACTTTGCAAACTTCTGCAGACTTTATTTGAAACTAAGTTTATTTTGCAAAATGTTTTAAAACCATTTCGCTATGTTTTCATATTTTTCCCATTTCTTGTCAGAGAATGTTAAACATTCGTTAACACGCCATTGCTTTTGTCCCACATTTACGGAAGAATCAAACAGATCTTGTTGTATTTCGATTTGTAGAACTTGTAAATTTACAGTAAGATGGTCACGATGTTTACAAAACTTACCAACAACATCCAAGTTATTACAACTTGGCTTTAGAAATTTCTCTTGAACTTGGTTATATTACTCAACTTAAACTCGGTATATTTGTGTTTAAGTTCAATAAGAACAACCTTGAGATGTTGTTATTGGATAAAATTTAATCCATCTATAGAGGTGATTGTTGAATTTTGAATTACAATAGTAAAATACATTATCGTTTTATTAAACATTAGTCATTTTGTTTTGTCAGCTCTGTGAGATTTCCCTTATACAATTGTAGGAAGTAAGTTTAAAAATTATATTATTATTGTAATTAAGTTTTACTGAAAACATTATAATAGAGACTTAGTAGACTTGTAATTATTATAAATTTATACTTAGTAGAATTCTTACATAAAATAAATGTGAATGTACATATATCAGCTTGAGTTATTTTGGGGAGATCTTAAGAAGTATATGTATCTATACTGATCCGTTTTTGAAACTCTGTCTTTATTTTACTATATGTATTAACTACCTTTCTTAGTAGTCGGAGCAATTCTTATTTTGTTGTAGAAACATTACAGCGCTGTTTCGCCGTTCACAGCCGGCTTCGTCAGGTGTAGGCCTAACACTTAAATAAAACACATAACGACACTGAACACACACGAAAACACGAAACAAAAAACAATATAAAATCTATCAGAGGTTAACTCTTCGTTAAATGTCATATGAACTTTATATTGGCTTTGCCGCGGCATAGTTTCTGTATTTCCGAATGGAGATTGAACATCAGCAATTCGTAAAAAGCGAATAAACTTTATAGTTTTACATAAGATTTTAAAGAATATAATTTATTTTACTGTTTAGTGGAAAATGTATCTCTCCATTTATTCAAAAGCTATTCATGTAAAATTTTGATACAATTAGCCATTTTAAAGTTATTCCAGTACAAATGTTTTTAATTTCCGCCATTTTTGTTTTGGATTTAGGAAAATATAGATTATATTTTCGTAGGTTTTTCTAACTGTTGTAAAACTGTATGCAAAGTTTTTTTTTTTTTAACAACAAAATGATAAGTGAAACAAATGGCGCCGGTGTGAGTAACTGGGGACTTTCGCATGATTTCAAAATGATATTTAGATTTGTTTTGACCTAGAAACAATGCCTTAAATATTGGCAGAAATTTTTGAAACACCCTGTATATATAGTATATATATATATATATATATATATATATATATATATATTTGATTTATTCAATATAGTATATATTATATATTTTATGATTTATCCAAAATGGTTTATATAAATAAAGGCAGTTTTACGGTAATTCATCTACTATTAGATTTATATAAAAACAATAAATAAAAAAAGATAAAGAGTACACATATGACTGAATAATAAAACCAGGAGTAGAAATATATACAACAAATTAATTTGTATTTATTCACTATTGTCTAAATTGTACATGTTCATTAGGCAAATGTTGTCGCAAGTAATATATTTTATACATTTTTAGAAACTAATTAAATGCATGCTAAAATTTAAATTATAATAATGTGCTAATGTTTTTGTATATAAATATTCATAAGGTGAGTTTATGATATATTTTTTAAATAACCATATTTAACCAGAAAAGGTCAGGAGCATGGTCTTTCTTTAGCCGTTGAAGTTTGTTCACGAGTATATAAGAAAAAATCTAAGTACTCAATAGTATCCAGACAAAAGAGTACCAATAGTAGTCTAACTTTCTGGTGATTATCGTAAAGTATGTTATTGTAATAACAACGCTTTATACATATTAGGTAAATGTGACATTAGGCCTGGAACGGAATCAAATTATATTTGAATTATATTTATTTCAATTATATACGTTTTAAGTATATTACATTATATTATTAAGATAATGATATTTGTTATATTTTCTCAATATTGAATATGTAAAAACATTTTAGTACATTATTCCCAAAGTTTTCTCTCTCTAACGATACTCTGAATGCTATAAAACGGACATAAAAACGAAGCAGTGGCTACATCATTTCATGCATACATTACATGCCTGTGAGAGAGAAACTCATGTAAAAGTTTATTTAATTATTCTCGTTTGGCGTGATTTTGTAATTTAGTTTTATTTCTACAAAATAATTCATAACACGTATAATGTTCAGGGGAAAATATGTGAAGTACAAATCTCATTTGGATTATTTTTTTTTATAGAACTACACATTTTCAAAATAAAATTTGTAATAATTTTTTTAAAATTATTTCAATATATAGAGTAATATTTAAATATTACACTAGATGTAAATAAATATTTTACAAATTTCCCAAGTTTATTTTAATAAAACCAAACAGCATTTATGCAGTCAATAATTTAATTAAAATCATTTACTGCAGTGAATAAAACCAATTTCAATATAAATAATTAAATTAAACATACGTTATGAAATTGTAATTAAATAAGAATTATCCTTGAAACTTCTGTGATAGTTCAAGGCAAACAAGGCATAGTACATATTACTGTATGAGTTCTATGAACGTTTATAGTGATATTATGTATTGGTTGATTGTGTTTTTATGTTATGGATTCAATAGACATAGATATCCTTAGTTATGCCATTACGTTTCAGCTGTAATGAGGAAAATTACGTTTCCCAAAATTATTGAGGGAGGCTAATATTGGTATTTTCCGCTCATTTTACCTTGCACAAAAAGACGATGAATTAATTTTCATATACATTTACTCCTTGAAAATTGTAATATTCAATGTTACAAAGTAAAATAGTTGTATTTGTTTTATGTTTTAATTTTCAGTTATAATTGATTTGTTTGTTACTAAGTGTAAATATTATAATAAATTTTTCAAATTATAACGCATATGCCTATATTTCGATTGTCTAGATAAACGAAACACTATTCAAAAAATTACTATAACTTAAAAGAAACAAAAACTATACCTCCAAACAAAACCAAAAAAAAAAAAACTGAGATATTTTTCGTTAGCGAGAAATATATAATTTAAACTATAATTAATTTAAAGAATTTAGTTTTGGAATTGAAATTTCAGTGTGATTTGCAAACTCAACAAAAAGTAAATTGCGGCTGCCATCTTTGCAATTTACCTAGATGTGGAGTTTAGAAATTATTGTCCTATCTGATTTATCGAAAGTGTAAGTAGATAAGTAGATTGTAGTTTAAAATTTATCTCCGAGATCTGATCATAATTCTTACGATCCAATAACATAATTTGCTAGCTACCATTCAAATCTAATAATTAATTAAGGATAAGAAAGACTGAAACACCGTTTCGATGCTGTAAACATATGTCAAACACAAATGAAACAAATACTAAAAAAATATATAAAATTAACAAGGCCATTTAAAGTTAACACTAAACCGTGATTATCCACAATTATAGCTGTTGTAGAGTAATTTATAAAAACATATGTTTGTTCTCTTGTTGCTGATGTCCAAAATTTTATGTAAATGTCAATTGTGTAGATCTAATTATTTAAAGCAAAGATTTTCACCAATTGATTAACTAGCAACTCTTTCTCAAAATTATTCTTCTGTTTCAAAATAAATCTAATAAAAATAACAAATTAAATATGTTTTGTCGTAGAGTATTAACGAAACGTATTGATGTCTAGTAGAGCATTGGTTTAAATCGGAAATTAGATTCAGGATACATTTGACCCTTTGACATTTGAGAGTAGAGTTGTCATAAACTGCAATATAACTAATTATTGTAGTTATTTTTCCTTCGAAAAAACAAACATTTCAAATACAACTACACCTATAAGATTATATATAAATAACTAACTCAAGATGCGTGTTGTATTTTAGAGAATTTTAACATATTTCAGTCAATCCAAGATACAAATAAAATAAATTCGTTTTGTTGACAGACTGTGTAAATTTCACAACATTTTGTTGACACCTATTAAACTAAGCATCACTAAATCGAGAACATGATGTTTGGTGAATATTTAATCTGTGTTTATTCATGCAGTTCTGGTACAAAAAAATTGTATCGGATTACATAATGTTATATCATTACTTTTTTAAACATAAATAATAGGTATATATTTCAGTTTGTAAAAATATACTGAAATGGTACTTTAGTACTAATAGGTGAAAAAGAATATGTAATTAGAATAAAAATCATAGAATTTCTAGAAAGAGTAAATATTTAAATACAAAAGAGTCAAAAGCATTTGTGTATTTCTTAAAAAAAGAAAGATTAATGAAAAATAAATCCTTCAATCCACTTAAAAATTTTAACCTCGTTTAAAAAATAATGAGACATCTCTTACAGTTGTTTTAAAAACAGAAACGACATTGTAGAGTTATGTATGTAGGGTTATCAAAAATCTGTTTTCAAGTACGAACTTTTATATTATTTAAGTTGATCTGCTTGAATGAAATAAAAAAATAAAATAAAATAAATAATAATAATATCACAAAACTAAAAAATCCGTAATTCTTCTATTCCAAAAATAAGAAAAACTATACCAACTATGTGTAAAAAACAGTTTTTCTATTTCAGAAAGAGAGCTGTGTAATGGGTCAAAAAATCGATGTCGTCCCTTTTAAAGTCGTCTGAACTACAGTATTTTTTTTTGATTTCTATCTGTCATTGATCTAAATTTTGATATTATTAAATATTTGCTGTTTTCTTAAAAAAATTTAACATGTAAAATGCCGTTGTAAAATACATTTTGAAATCATATTGCTACTATCTTGGCCCAAAGATCACAAAACACGTTATTTTTCACCATACTCCCCTCCCCTAATTGCCGAATCTGGTGTTATTAGTAAAGAAACATTGGCAACGTTAAAAATTAGAATACCTAAATATTTATATAAAAGTTTGTCGAATGTGCAGATTTATAACAAAAACCAACTTGGCTAATCTCAGGTAACAGAAAATGACTGATATGAGTAATATTTATAAAATGTCTTTTATTTTTGATAGTATCAAACTGTTATTTTATTTTATATGCGGTTTATTACACTGGTTTTAGTTATAACGTTCAACTTAACCAAAATCTGATCTAAATAACTAAATAGTTGATTTTGAAAAATTCATTTTTACAATGTACGTCGTGATTTTTTAAATTTTTTTACTTACAAATATTTTCTTCGATCAGATTATAATAAAACACACTTCTATTATAATTAAAAAAAAAAAAAAAAGAAAAAAAGTTTATGAGGATTTTACACATCTACTTTGAAGAACTTATGCTTCTTCATAAAACGTTGCTAAAAAATGTCCTGTTTTTACCATTTAAAAGTTCTAGCATAAATGATCTACCCATTTCATGCATTCCAAACATATTTGTTTAATTTTATTATATGTAGAATGCACCAAAAGGACATGAAATAATTCTTTCTCTTGCTTTTTCTCACTTGGCAGTTCAAACACTCATCTTATTGAAGTTAACCACTAAAAAGTGTGCAGCTAAGATGCAATTTTGTCCCTCTAACTTTTATTAGTCTGGTTTTAGATAATGGCAACTCAATATACAAATAATTATTTCTCATTTCATAGTTAAATAAATCCTAATCAATAACTACTGGATCCTTCAATTTCTTTGACATATTTAACTTATAGTGTACCTTAAGTCGGTTATTAAAGTTCTCAAGCTGATAAATGACAATTTTAACTATTTAGGCAATCTCCAAAATATACCTATTTAACTCATGACACTAAAATCTCTCTCTATTGACAACTTCCAAAGCAAGTAACTTAGGCAGTCTAAAATCTGCTATATTTAAGACTTAAGTTAAGTATTTATGATGCAATTTCATTGTATAAAGCAACGTTGGGTCTTTTCCTGAATCTGCATATATGCCAGCCTTACATGTTTGGTTAACCAATATAAACAACTATTTAATAAAATGTCTAAATAGTTTTTAAACATCATCATACTTGTGCTCCATAACAAAGCATTGAACGATTTAAACTGTTAAAGACTTTACATTTTTATTTAAATTATTCCTCATTAGTTTCTATTAACTGCTTCCAAAAAGAAATTTTTGATTTGGCTTCTAATGTTTTTAAAAAAGGTCAATTTTGTTATTCGCGGAACACCCAGATATTTATATTTCCTTACTAATTAAATTATTCCATAATAAAAAACATTGCAATTTTCTTGATACCCCCCCCCATTGCTAGAAATCTTTTTCAAAAAAGATTTATTTTTAAGCTCAAAATGTCAACCTATAGTGTGTTTGTCAGATGCTAATACAACGATATCATCTGATAATCTGCATATGTTACAATTTCGCATATGGACACTGTTCCCTACATCAATCCAATTGTTATTCAATACACCCAAACAGATACAATCAAACCAAGTATAATATCACAATAAACGTTCATAGAACTCGTTCAATATTCTGTAATGCCTTATTTGCCTTGAGATATTACAGAAATTTCAATCTATGTATCATAGACGGTTTATTATTAGTACAGGATAATTATTATTGAATAAAAATTTCATGAGTTATGCTTAATTTAATTACTTATATTGAAATTGGTTTTATCGACTGCAGTAATAGATTTAAATTAAAGTAATGACTGGATAATTATTGTATATTGTTGTTAAAATAGCCTTGGAAATTTCATACAATGTTTATTTACATCTATTGTAATACCTAAATATTACTCTATATATATATATATATATATATATATATATATATATATATATATATATATATATATATATATATATTGAAAATCTCCAATGTCAACTTAATAATTTAAACAAAATTAATACAAACTGTTTTGAAAAATAAATGTGTTTTTCTTTACAAAAATAATCCAAATGAGATTTTTACTTCAAATATTTCCTTCCGAAGATTATAGAGTAATTATTATACATGTTTAGAATTATTTTACAAACATAAAACTAAATAAAAAAATCACGCCATTAACATAATTACACAAACTAGAATAATTACATACATTTTTACATGAGTTTCTCTCTCACAGGCATGTAATGTATGAATGTATATGTTGCAACCAATGCTTCATTTTGTTGTTTATTTTATAACATTCAAAGAGAGAGAAAACTTCGGGATTATTGTACGAAAATCTTTTTTACATGTTCAATATAGAGAAAATTATAACGAATATCATTATCTTAATAATATAATGTAATATACCCTAAACTTATATAATTTGTAATAAATATAATTTAATTCCGTTCTAAGCCTAATGTCACATTTACCTAATATGTATAAAGCGTTATTATAATAATATCCTATAAGTTATGCACCGACAAGTTAGACTACTATTGAGTTAGGCTCTTTTGCCTGGATACTATTGAGCACTTTACTCTTTTCCTATCTACTCGTGAACTTCAACGGTTAAAGAAAGACCAAGCTCTGAATATTCTCTGTTTAAATATGGTTATTAAAAAAAAAAAAAAAAAGAAGAAACTATAGACTCACCTTATTTATATACAAAATCGTTAGCTCATTAATATAATTTATATTTTAACATGCATTTAATTTGTTTCATAAAATGTATAACATATACTACATGCAAAAAATATCTTTAATAAACACATTTTGCTAAAAGATGAACATATACATTATATACAATAGAGAATAAATACAAATAAATTTGTTGCAACAAAACACATAATCTTCATTGAAATATTCAATATAGAGTTAGAGAAACCTTAAACTAACTTACCTATTATCTTATTCCATTTGAGTAATTATCAATTCAAGAGGCTAATGACTAATATGAATTTAAACTATAAATTCAGAAATTCTTTAAGCCTCTCTGAAAATTAAAAGATTCTATAGTTTGTATTATGAAGAGAGTTTTGATCCGATTTCTCTTAATATCCACCAACACATTATAGGCTTACAATGAACTTCAGATTTTATTCTATTAATATTAAAGGAGGAAAGTTCACCATAATTTTAATGGATGACGGTTAAATGAGAAACCACACATTGGATGTTGGATTATGTTTTTGTCGGTAATTCTTTTTATAATACGCAGACCATTAGTATTAGTAGAGAAGTAATATGATGACTGGTGAAACAAATAGTTTGTTTTGACAAATGTCAATTTCTTTAGCTCCTAATTTTTTCAGAAGTTGTTTTATTCTTTGTTTATTTATTGCTTAGGAGCGTTGTCAAGTTGGTCAGCCACTGACAAGAGTTACGAAAAACAGGAACTTCAAACGTTACATGCGGTTAAAAAGTAACGTTTCCATAACAATTTTAGTAACGAATTATGACTAGAACCAAATACATTATAATTCACATTGATCATTCCAAATATTGTTTGATTAGTCAATGAAAACAAACCCTCATTCCCTCCAATACAAACTCTGTACTAGTCTTACTTCAATAAAACTCTCAAATAACCATTCAAGGGCTTTAGTGCTGAATCATCCTTTGATTACACGAGACTGTGTTCTTCTCCTCTCCCAATCTGAAATAAAAACTTTTTAACACAATAGGATTTCTTTTGAATAGAATAAATATGTGGATTTCTAAAACTCTAAAATTTTTATACAAAACAACATAAACTAAGTCTTTAGGTAACAGCTATATAAAAAAAAACTTCCAAAATATCTAATCAATCATTAATTAAGTTTTCTGCTATGAAGGAGAACAATATATATATAAAAGGAGGAAATCCAAAATACCTGTATAAAAATCAAAGTAGGTCTGAACAATGTAGAAGAACATTTGAAGAAATTTACTCCTATTTAAAACGTTATAATTGTATTTTTCTATTTCAATTAATCACTGTTTTGTATCATCTATAAAAAACTCACATCCTTGATGCATTAATCTTTTATTCAATAAAACCTGAAAGTGATATTAATTTCTTACAATAATTTATTTTTCGATCAATTAAAATTCGATTAGAATTTCTTCTAATACCCAATGAACAAAGAATAATAATTATTTATTTATAATGGGGAAAAATATGATTCTGATTGATATTTTGAGCCATGTGTTATGATGAAATTATTTAGCTTCATAAAGTAAATTTTTCTAATTAATGAATCAATAATGTTATTTCGTAATGAGGTAAAAGGAATAAATAAATGAGTATTTTGCACAGAGATTTAAACCTCTCCATTACGTGTATCTTTCAAAAGGAAGTAGTTTATAACCTCTATTTTATGACAACAGTTCAGAAACAGATTTGACGTTTAATTTATAGCTATACTCTTCATTAGACTTAATACTTTCATTATGTAAGAAAAAGAAATGAATGTCTATTTACGATGTTATACATATTTTAACTCCTCATACTGTTAATAATAACAATTGCGTAATAATAATTTTAAATATAGTATAACATTTTGTAAATTAAGTAGGTACTAATTAATATTATTATGTGCTTTACAGCTTGACAATACCAAAGCTTATTTTTATCCGTTTTCACAAGGTATAAATTAACTTATGGATATCTGTCTGTTAAACGTAATTCTTTCAAACCGAAAACTATACTTACATAATGTTTACGTGCAGGAATGTATGCTATTAGCGATTTTTGAACAGCTGATACATTTTACAGTGGATACCTGTAAGATTAGTTTGTAAAGACTTTTGAAGATAAAGGAGGGATGATATGTCTTTTTCACGTATTCTCGTTATCATTGATTAATTTATGCATTTTATAATTTTACTTCTTCTTTTAATTGTGAAACATGTATAACTAAATTTGGAATAAGGAAAAATCATAGTCCGTACGCTCCACGGCCCTGTACGCCAGGACACCTTAACCTGACACCCCCAGAAGTATCAACTTTCAAGCCTGTCAAACTCAACCCTCTTCTACTCTAAAAAACTCATGTAAGAGATTGTAAATACAGGTTTCGCAATACCAAGGAAACCTAGCTGGATCTACACCTTTTTTCTTGCAATCTTTGGTTAGATCCTTCTCCTTAATCTTTCTTGTCAGGTCTCTCTTAACCAACTGTTTTTATTTTCCGACATTGACGCTATTAGAATATTCGAGGACTAGTATTTTTTATTTTATGTTACTTTCTTTCTTTAACTATAAGGCGGTGATGACTGAGAAACTTTTTCTTCTAAACCGCAATTAAAAAAATAAAAATCAACTCTCATCCTCTATTACTTTTCCCTAAGCCATGATTGTTCGTTCATTTTGATTTTTGTTTCAATACTCACCTACATTGTAAAAAAAAAAACCCCACATATTTGACTAAACAGGAAGATTAGATTATCTAGTTTAATACACCAGTTATTAACATTGCATCATTATCCACATAAGTGATTTAGCTATCACATTAGTGACTTTAAACTTGTTAGCAAAATAAACAACTTAACAAATTATTAACAACTTAACATAACTACCAACAAATACTAACATTTAATTAAACTATTTCCCAATAAAATATTTTCACTTAATAACTACAAAAACTTATCACAACTTGTGAGTCCGTAATAAAGAGTCATTGTTTATAATTCATTTTTACCTTTGTATGCAATACGACATGAATAATATACACGAAATGGATTCCTTAAAATCGTTGGTTTTTGTTTTAATACATTTTTGGCAAAATATTAATCCATAGCTTAAGCATAACAAACATATTATGCTACCATAATTTATAAATGGAAAATGTATTATAGGATATAATAAAAATACAGTACATAATTATGAAAAGTATATTTAATACTGTAAATTAAATAATTCCACAGCTGTTCTTTTGAAGTTGATTATTGGGTTCATTTACTTTTGAAACATATAAAAAAAAATAATAAGGCAAAAATATTATATTTTCGCTTTAGTATTAAATACATAAAGGCATTCAATGTATGCGTTATAATTTAGATTTTGTAAATTAAAGATGCTAGAATTTAATTATTTAATATGTTTCAGAGGGTGATTTTTAAAAGTTATTTATTTATATCGACACATCATACATTATTAAAAGATGGAATTAAAACTATCACATATTTTTCTGTTATATTTTTGTACCAAGCTTTGAGGGAAAAGTAAAATATAAATATCAAATAAAAACTTTTGATTCTTCCATACAATCATCATAGAAAAAGCAGAACACAACTCAGGTCAGAACTTAAGCAAAATCTCTCTAAGTTTTACACTCAACTTTTACGTTACTATAATATATATATATACATATAAGGATCGCTTATAGTTTAATATATTTAGTTGGCTTTTAATAATTTCTCTTGTTTCATAACTAAAGTATTCTTCAAAAACGATGGGGTGTGTTTAAGGGAGGCTAAACACAAATCGTAACTTTCATTCACTTGTGATTTGGTACACTTATTGTAGAAAGTACGCACTATTGTATAAACAATTCATTTGATTTTTTATTTATAACTGAAATGAGAGTTTTGAAGTAAAAGAAAACACACCATTTTATGTCCAAACCATATAAACATTTGCACGAAAATCAAAACAGATCTTTCGATGCCACATTAGTCTCTTTTTGTGACATTTATTTTTAATAAAAACTAGAATCTGTTTTCATTAATACACAGTTTATGAATAAAACAATGAGGAGAAAGATGAGTATATTATTTAGTTTAAACAACCTTTGGTTATTAGTAATAGATCATACGTTACTGTTGACATATTGGATGTCGTCTTACAAAATTACAATTTGTATTTAGGTCTGTAAATTGCTAGTGGTTTTTCATATTTTATCGGTTTTTCTAAAGCTATTATTCTTGCAATTGTTTCATATAACTCTAGGAACACTCCTTCTAATAGATCAGAGAAGAATAACCCTTTCAGTAAAGTAAAGGCGGCTATTTCAGATCATGTCTCACTTTGATTTTACAAAACTTCGTCAATGTTTAACATCCGCAAAAAAGAAGCTTTTTAATAGTAAATGTTTTAAATGTTAATATGTTGCAATAAAACCAAGTAATTAGGCAACAATAGTTATATGCTATAATAAAAACTTGAATAAATTGTTCAGTGTTTTCTATGGACATGTTGCGTGTATCTATCAAGAATAAAAAAAAAAAGTAAATGTATATGTTTTCACTCTGTATAAACTACTAATAAATTATAACAATAACTTTAAATACTGATAAGCGGTTAGTGATTCATATCGAGATCGAAATAATTTTAACTTTTTTAATGTTTACAAAATTACACTGCACTACACTACACTACGTTACGCAATGCTATGCTACACTACACTACACTACGTTACGCAATGCTATGCTACACTACGCATTTTTGGGAAGATGCAAACACTTTGTTTGAATCCTTAGAGGCCACTCTTGAACAAAATTTGATCTAAATCGTCGGAACTGATGTTGTGAAAATCATAGTTTTTATGTTTTTTTATGGCAACTACTCTCAAATTTTGATTTTTTTTTTTTGATAAAACGATAAACCCTTGACGGCAAAGAAAAAAATCCAAATACCAAATTTCGTTAAAATTAGTTCACACGTTTGGTCTTTAGAGGTTTATTTCCAACCACATAAATTTCTCAAAACTTCGTTTCTGTTAAAAAATAGTAATTATGCTATAACAAAATATCACCGATATAATGTTTTTGAAAATTATCTTCATTAACAATTTAACTGTTTCATTTTATCGTTAATTTTTTATAGAGGAGAATTACTCTGATAATATTGATCTACGTTGATTTTGTTAACCATAAAATAACTTCCTTTATACTACGTACATGTGACAAAGTAGGCCTAAACATTGTACGATACTAATACCCGAAATATAACGTTTCCGAACATTATCCTCATTTGCAACTTAACCATTTTACTACTTCACTATTTATATTGATCTTATAGTTTGTAAGACAAACTAAAACGGCTGGTTTCACACACGTGCAGCTTTCACTCACAGAAACACAGGGGATTATTATACTTGGATCTTAGCGGGAGGTGTGATTCACCTATTGGACTCACCTAATTGCAAAATCTGCTTTTAACGTGGAAATAAGAAACAACATTTTATAAATTCTCTTTATTTTGAATGTTATGAACAACCAAAATTCAACAAACATAAATATGCTTAATTTTGCAACAATATTTTCGGTTTGAAAATGAAACCAGAGAAACAATAATTATAAATCAATATATTTGCTAGTTAAACACCACACTTTATTTCATCTCTCGTTAAAAGTAACTGTAAAAGTACATATTATTTCATTGTAAATCAGGTATTTAACGTGATAACATTAACTAGTTTACTTAATGCGATACAGCCTTATAGTCTACTGAAGAAACATGCCTATGCCTAAAATATTTCAAACTTTTAACCTAATCTTTTTCGAGACTTTCCAAAAACCAGCTCAACATAAAATAACAAGATGGACATGAAAACATGAAGTATAATTGAATGAAACACATGGAAGAAACTTATCCAGAGACTGTAGCTTGTAGCATTATAGAACTTACCTAAATCTGCTGGGACTCGAAATTCATCTGGATTCAAAGGAATTACCTTCTCTCCGTATTCAGCCTAAATTTGAAGAACAGAATGAACCATGAAGACTTTAGGCCTAGTTTGAAGAACCGAAATTCGACCTAGTGCTCGCGCACGTGCGTGTGTGTGTATGTGATTAGGGAACTGCTGAAATTATTACAATAAAATTGGTTTATGAAGTTATTCAAATATAGAATAAAGTTAATAATGAAGTTATCAGAGTGATCATGATCCAAATTTTGCTATTTTAATAAAACATCAAAAATTGTTTTAAATATAAACAAAAGAAAAGTTTCAAAGTCGATAAAACCTTTTATGTCAATAAGTTTAGAAAAAAAAGAACAATTTTATTGTATTAAAAGCTTCCAAAATCTAGACCCTACTCCACTACTTATAAACTGCATCTTTACTTATATATGAAATTTTAAATGACACACATACCTTTCAATCCAACAAAAATGACCTTTTCTGTTGTTTTTGTTTGTTTCAGAACATAGCTCACATCGTCATTTCAACGCACATCGTCAACTCAACGCACATCGTCGATATCGTGGAATCGCATATACAAATTCCATTATTATTATATATTTTTTATTAGTAGACCCATAATGTTTATTTGGATTACAGTATATCTCATTAATTTTTTTTCCCCAGTAAGTGGAGGGTCCCAAACGACGGCGGTAGCGTTCAGTGCAAGTTTTCTGCGCTACCGCATTAGTTCCTCCACTGCTATGGATACTCTAAGAAGTTACTATTATAATTATAATCCTTATTATTCCTAATTTACTTAGTTCACTAATTGTAATTCAATCGTTTAATAATTCAAATTACAATAACTATTTCACAATACAAAAATTAATTTAGTTATATTCATTAAAATTATTTTTACATAAGAAAAAAATTTGTTATATTAATAATTTAACAAAAATTCAATTATATTCAAATTCATGTTATACATATTCAAATTATTTTTTAAATTCAATTCATTATATACAAATTCCATTATTATTATATCTTTTTATTAGTAGACCCGTAATGTTTATTTGGATTACAGTATATCTGATTAATTTTTTTTCAGTAGTGGAGGGTCCCGGACGACGGCGGTAGCGTTCAGTGCAAGTTTCCTGCACTACCGCCGCTAGGAACACGCCCGGTAAAAACATGAGGTAAATATGTAGTTTTAAATTTAAATAAGGTCATAAGTAAAGATGCAGTTTCGATCACTCTGTACCTTTCAGTATATTACTAATGTATTGTTTTATTCTGTTACAAAACTGAACGTGTTTTGTACTTAAATGTTGTGTGAATAATAAATGTTTTATGTTGTATTGTTGTTATTTTCATTGACTAGGGCTAAGTTATATAATTAAAACAAGTTCAAGTGATCATTAAATAGAAATGATTTATAAAGTATTAGGAATAGGTTTTACCTATACCTAATTTCTACGTGTTCGTTAGATAGTAAAACAAAAATGGATCGTTAGCAAATTCATTGGTTCAGATTATTAATATCAATTTGTTCTTTATTCCCTTATAGTTGTTACAATTACTTTAGATCTATAAATAATTCTATATCAGCATTACACAGCCCCTTACAAATATTTAATCATATAAAATACAATTAATTAAAAACATAATCTGTTCTAATCAGACCTTTGAATCCTCAATCCAGAGAAATGGCAAATTATTGAATTTAACAACAACTCTTGTTTTCTAAACATACGAATCTGCTCATCTTTTTGAACATAGGCCGTGAATCTCTCTATAAACTGCCAGTGAGTCCTTTTCGTAAGTACGTTCCTGGGCCATGTCTCTCTGCTGACCAGCAGCGTCTCCCCTCTAGGTTACTATCAGTTTTTATAGAACTTCACTATCCATGTCATTTTCCCCCCTCAGTCATGAGGCCTTTCATCACTCCCTTTCATCTTATTTGTTATTAGTCTTGATCTGGAAAATAGAGGTTTCTTGAGATCGTGGGTTGAGGCTTTAGGAGTTCCTGTATTTTCTCCAAATGGTCCATCCAGATCTTCATTGTCCTCTGCTACCTGAAAATAAACTGTTATCAGAAAACTGCTTGATTCTCTACATTTACAAGCATCATTACTTATATTTTCTCAGTGTGTTGGACTAAATCCCTTCCCTCATTCATCCATAGACTAACCATTATCCTACTTTCTTATTTACAATAATAATAAAATAATATATGTATTATTGTATTAATAATAACATTATTTACAATGGTAGTGTTGTAAGTAGAATGGCTGGTGCTTTCTGAGAAGTTTAATAATAAATAGAATCAGGTTTTTTATTACTGTTCTTGTAATCTTCTACTAACGGATCCCACAACAAACGCTGCTCCCGATATGTTTCGATGAGCCTGTCGCCATTCTGCCATAATATCACTGCTAGAAAACACAACGACAATATTACACCACTTGTCGACAAAGTACAGACCTCCACTGTAAACAACCACCAACTTACTGACTGCACCCACCATCTATGTTGAACTATGTTCTGTAACTTACATGATATAAGCAGAAAAATATACTTGCAACAAGTTACATGTAACAAGTTAACTTATAACATGTACGTAAATATTGAGCTTGACTTGTGAGGTAATAGACTATTAGATTAAAAAAACTCGAACACAAGATCTCATAACAACTATTCATCATTTTATCTTAACTTAATAAAACATGTTTAAAACTGTGACATTCAATGGTATATAATAGGAGCCATTGTTATTCTGTTTTTTACACTTTGCTCTCTTTTGTGGAAGTTTCAGAGAACTTAACCTAACTGAAGTCAGTATGTACGAGTGAATGGTGTCTTTCAGATTAAAAAAAAAGTGAGTTTTGGAGTACTGTAGGGATTTTAATGGCATTATTTTATAATCGATAGTTCATGAATGAATTTTGCAGTACCTGATTTCCCTCTGTCATGACAGCCAATGCAAACGATACTGCATTGTGCTATTCAATGAAAACATTGAAATTAATTAATTGCAATTTAACGTAATATGTAACTGTACATAACGGTTTAACAGATACGGTATGTATCATAAAATTACAAAAACAAACGTAATAAGTTTTAAGTTGGACAGGATAAACTTTATTGACTCTCCATTTAAATGTAGTTATTTTTTTCGGTCTGATAAGTTTTTGTAGTTGGTCAGTTTTAACGAAACAGTATGCAGTATACCTTGAAACTATGTCCTTGAAACTGTATTGGACAAAAGGTTAAATTAGAAACAACACATTACACAATTTAAAAAAAATTAATGAATATTAATGAACTCATATATATATTTTAAAAAGAGTATATTCCCTATATATATATACCTATATATATATATTAGCACATAGTAATATTAGGATACTTCAGCGCAAGCACTCTTTTAACTCAACAATTGAAGTTTTGCTTTACCATTTTTGTATGTTTGTAATAAATTGAGACAGTTCCATATTATGAAAGGAAACATTGTTGTTGGTTGATGTCAAAGACTTTGTAGGGTACTACATCCTCACAAAAGAGAATATAAGGATTTCTATCTCTATCAGGGCTTAAGGCTTTTTAATATTATACCAAGTAATATTATAGGAATGATTTCTTTAATAATGTTTCAAAAGTTTGAGGCGTTTCATATTTTTCATTAATATAGAACATATATTAGAAATATATTATGACTTATGTATATATCTAAGTTAATAAGTTATGTAAACAATAATTGTACAGTTTGTATAACTAAAATGATGTTCGAATAGTTTAGCAACGTAAGCATAAATTGTATTATATCTAGCTTAGCGTGTGATCCTCAGTTCCTATTCAACCAGCATGGAAGAGAGGTCTCCATACAAGTTATATACCAAGTGTCCCATAAGTTCCACCCCCCATTATTTTTTTTATTAATGGTAATAGACGAATTTGCTTTGGGGAAAGTTTAGATAACAAAAGGAGGAGTTTTTTTGATGTATCGAAATTTTCAACCCTTACCCCCAAAATGGTGTAGTTTGGAGGTAAGTCAGGAATTTTAAATAGCAAACCCTATTGAGTGATACCTCATTTTAAAGGTCTTTGAAAAATAAGAATAATGGCGCAAACTAGAGGTCTCTATGTTCGTCCTACCCAACATAGCGACCAATCGAATTGTGAATTTTACGTTAATAATTACACCGGAAATGTTACGAAATGTACAACATGCTTTGAGTCCAGAATCTATTTCTGCCAAGAAGTAAATAATAGCTTTTTCGAGAACATTATCTGAGCTAAAAAAAATAAGGCAAGGCTCTTACCATCATTTTACCAACATAGAGCAGTTTGTAATATAATAATAACAACCGGAATTTGTAGGTTAACATTCACAATTCGATTGGTCGCTATGTTGGATAGGATGAACTTAGAGACCTCTAGTTTACGTCATTATTCTTATTTTTAAAAGACCTTTAAAATGAGGCATCACTCAATAGTGGGTGCTATTTAAAATTCTTGACTTACCACCCCATTTTGGGGGTAAGGGTTGAAAATTTTGATACTTCAAAAAACTCCTCCTTTGGTTATCTGAACTTTCCCCAAAGCAAATCTGTCTATTTCCATTAATGAAAATAATAATAGGGGGGGGGGTTGGGACACTTGGTATAACATGTGTGTATGTATGTATGTATGTATATCTGATGGATATGTGTGCCTTAGATGATGCACATAAACATGTAAAGGAAGTAAAAAAGTAGTCTCCACACATTCATATATCTTTGAAATATATTTTATTTGTATTTTTTTTATAAGTTTTGAACGGTGAAATGATTTGACTTTTAAATTATTGTTCAATTTTTGGTTAACCATAATTAATTCTTCCTAATCACAACGATTTCTTTCGTTTATTAAAGATTGGAATATGAAATTAATAGACTGGAATAATAGCTGGGCCTGCTTTAAAAACATTTAAAATACATATATCAATATTATTAAGTAACCTTAAATTTGCCAATATGTTTATGGCTAATGTTTGATAAAGTTATGAGAGTATTCCATTAGAGTGTGTTTTATATTCAGATTTTACGATCAAAGTTAAGCCAGGCACGTGTAGAATATATACCAACGCTAGAGATCGTGCAAGTAATTTAAAATCCCTCAAGTACCTTCAGGAGAGTAAAGTGACAGTAATTTATTATCAATCTTATTTACGCTATGAAATGTTTTCTTCTCACATCTAATTACAACTAATTAAGAAATAGCTAAAATCCACCGTATTTCCTATTATGTATGACTTAAAATAATAAAATCAAACATTCATTTACACCAAATCGTAAAAGGTTCAATTGCGACAAAAAAGTTTCATATTTATTACTTTATTTTTATTATTGTTATTTAAAGTATTATCTTCAATAAAGTAATAAGTCTTAATGTAGTTCGTCTAATATCGACAACAAACTTTCCTTCGTACTTTCATATTAATGTGTTGAATTTATAATGTTTTTCTTGATCAATGTTTCACCAACTAAACAGTTTCAGCTTATCTCGTAAAAGCCCAGTGTGTTTGAAAAGTAGCTGTTATGCATGGATCATGTATAACATTTACATGTCTTTTAACAGATACTACTATATTACATATTTGAAATAAAGTGAAAATAATGGATTATAGTACATAATAATATACAATATTTAATTGGGGAATGTTGTTTTATAAATTTGAGGAATTTCAAAATATATTGTATATTTGATGATTGGAACTGTTAGTTATACTAATTACGCTAATGCTAGGACCTAATGTAATTAGACCCCGAAATGGTATATTTGTTTTTCTGTTCATTAGAGTATTATGCATCACATTTCGTTGAGACAAATCTGGACTTATAATATCGCCCATAAAATAGATTTCTCCTGCCAAACAGATTAGTCTTACCTATTAAAAACAATATGACATGTCTTTTGAGATGTAAATTAATTGTTTATTAAGAATAAGTGGTGGGTGATCAACATAATTTCTATGTGATACCAATCGACCACGTCCCAGAGATTATATTATAGCCTGTATGGCAGGTTGCCTCCCTAGTCTTTCGGCTGATTCCGAAAGTAAAGGCGTCGTATTCGTTGTGTGAGGGAATGATCCCCTCGGGACGAATGTTCCAAACTCGAAGTGGTCAGTCGGCTGATCCCAGCAGCTCTAACTTGTTCTTTGTCCGAGGGCTGACCCCCCCCCCGGGACGAACATTCCTTCTAAATAGCTACCACATAATTTCTACTAAACACGCATATTTTTGACACCCTTATAATATTTTTGAGGTAGTATCTCTATCCTCATTCACAAACTATAAAGCTCCTACAATTGGTGATCCCGTCGTGATTACAAGACAGCACGATGTCACAAGAACCATCAGCGAGTGCAACCACAGATCCAAATTTCCGCCGTCAACTTCACAGCACTCCTACCCCCATTCTGGGAAGAAGATCTAACACTATGGTTCATTCAATTGGAGGCCGTGTTCGCTGCTAACAGAATTGCCGCAAAAGACAGAAAGCTCCAACTAGTCATATGCCATCTGCCCTACTAGATTAAGTATGACATAATCTTGATTAAGATCCACCCCCAAGTTTAACATCATAGGTTTTTTGATTAAAAAAAATAAAAAAACACAAGTCAATTTGCGCTTATTTCTCAACTCGCGTATTTACAAGAAATTGCATATGATGCAAAAAATGGAAAAAAAGTGTAGCATCGTAAGCTAATAGCACCCAGAAAAGAGTCTGTTGTACAAGTCAAAGTGATTTTGTATTGAGAAAATAAATAATATAACAAGAAAACTTTATAACACTGTACTGTTTGAAGGAAAACACGAACATGCAGATTTTGAAACCACAATACTGCTTATCTCAAATTTAAGGAAATAAAAGTACAACTGTGATAAAAAAAAAATTAAAAAAATCATTAAGACTATGAGCCGAAAATTTAACTAGCTGATAAGATACTCATATTTTTAGTATCTTAAAATACTAAAATTTATTACATTATACAATATCAATATATTTAATATTTAAAGAAAAGAATATTTTAAATTTATTTTATATCAAATAAGTTTTGAGAATGCAAGATGAAACAGATTCAGCCTGATTTATACAAAGATCTCAAGAGTTTAGTAAACGTTTATTAACAAGATGATTAATAAAAATATAATTATGAACTGTAAAGTTTTAAATTCATTTAGAAAAGCAGTACTGAGTATAGATAGTGCAATATTATTGTGAATTACCTTAATAGTAGAGAAAGAACAGTTTGGTGTGACAAGGAATAGTAACAAATTCGCCAAATTTAATACTAAACTTGAACTAAATTGAATAACAGAACTATGTCATTTATATGGAAAACTTTATTCACTTTAGTTTTTCCGTAATTGAAACCACTTCCCTTTCGTGGGCCCGGACCCGGTGTTCGGGATCTCCTATGGACATGCCAGAGCAGCGGTTGATACGTGGATACGGGAGGGGATGAATAGGGCCTGGACAAATTCAACTACTAGTAGACTTGCAAAAAGGCTATTTAGACAAAGCAAGAAACATGCTGAACAACTCATCTCTCTTAGAAGGGATAACATGAGGTGGGTGGTTGGGCTCTTAACGAGTCACTGTCACCTCAGAAAACATCTACACAGGATAGGGATTGCTGCAAATAATACTTGCAGGAAATGTGGTTTGGCTGAAGAGTCCGCAGAACACATTCTCTTAGAGTGTGAGGCGTTAGGACGAGCCAGGCTATACTCTCTAGGCCCTCCGGGGAAAGAGATGGAAACCATCCTAGACAACCCTATAGGTAGTATCTGTTCCTTCATAAGGATGACAGGTATTACTGAGTGGGTGTAGGAAGGAACTTGGGGCGGCAAAAGATCTCTAGGTCGACGCCGGTGAGGCCTCTGAAAGAGGCTTTCACAGCCCAGAACGGGAAAAAAATTGAAACCGCTAAACTATTTTTATTATGTGCGCTTTACAAGTTTTATGTAAGACATTGAAACAGTAAGCCTAGTTGTCTTTCTACCCCACGGAACAGCTGTGTTAGACTAGATGAGATCAAACACTCGAACACAAGATCTCACAAAAATTACGTTTACTTAATCAATGGCGTTTCAACGACAAAGACGCTATCCTCAGTGATACATAAGATACAATAACTAAACTACAACTTTTAATATGAGTTATAGTTTTGTTATTGCAGCTTATGTATCACTGAGGATGGAGACTTTGTCGTTGAAACTCGTTTAATTAAATAAACGTAATTTTTGTGAGATCTTGTCTTCGAGTTTTTGTTCTACACAATATTATCTCACAAGTCAAGATCAATATTTATTTATAAATGAGATCACCTGAAGCATATGGCTAATTTTATAATTAACTCTAAATTCATTAGCGATAAAGTTCAGGTTCAGAATAGATAATAAGTTATCTTATGTTGTTTTAACATCGTTCTTTAGTTTTTATTATGAATTGTTTTTAAATAGAATGCAACAACGGTTTTCTTCAATCATCATCACTCAGAGGGAACTTATTATACCTATGAGGTGTTTTATTAAAACAAAAATTAGGATGAGAGTTTTTATTTACGGTTATCTAATTTAACACCTTTATGTTTTAAAAATCTTATTTGCACAAATTTGATATATATATATAAAGTGTTATTTCATTAATTTAAAATGAAAGTAAAAAGAAAGCTATCTAATTATGTTGAGACTAAAATAGCACTCCTTCATTTGTATCAGTCAGGATTCAACGATTCTCTGGTTTTATGAAATAAATTCTGCCTTTGTTGGTGTTGTCATAATTGGAAGCCTTACAACTTTTCTGCAGAGAAGTTACCTTTTACAGAAAATAATGTGTTTATTATGTTTCTACTTACAATATTACACTGTAATTGCAAAGTATTGTATTTTTTACTAGGACTGATTCTGACAATACATTGAAAAGTTATTTGTATATTTCAGTTGTAAGTTAGCGACAAAACATGCCCTCTTATTCTGTTTAAAGTGAGAAATTAATGTTTGTTGTATTAAACTGAGCAATATGAAAATGGTAAATAACAATAATAATATATTATGACAAATGACTTTTGCTAGATCGGTAAAGTTAATTGATAATATTTTGTTATTAACACAACACTTGTTGTATACAATAATACGTTGAACTTATTATTACTTTAAAAAGGTTTCATTTTATTGTTACTGTTAAATGTAACATGGAAAGTGTCACTGCTGAAGGACAAGTAGGTGATAAATTGTTTTCATACTATATACTTTGTCCATACTAATGTTTTCATACTTTATATGTTCAGAAAAAGTTTAAAGGTTTAAAGATACAACTACACAATTTTTATTTATACATTAATATAGAAACATAAAACTCAAGTAAATAGTATAATCGAATGTATTTAGTGTTTGAAAAAAATAAACGTTAAATTGTTAAATAAAATATGTTTAGGTGTCCAACTGCCTGTCGCTCATGTTGGGAGGAAAACCTATATTTATAATTTACTGGGTTGGGTGGTAAACTTTGACGTTATATTTCGGAATCATTTGAAAACTTAAAACGCTTGCACATATAACATAATAGCTGCACACAATATTCCGACTTTCTCAAAAACATTTAGCTCGATAGAAACGTATTGTCAGCAATCTTTAACGAAAATAAAATTTAGTAGTTTTAATTAAATTAATGGAAATAAAATGCGATCTCTATATTAGAAGTTAGAATATGTGACTAGTAAATTGGAAAGTACAGTATTACAAGCTAAATAACTACTGATTCATTTAGATTTTTTCACATTCATTGCAATCGTAATTATTTTTCTCCACAGTTTGTCTCAATAGGTGATTTTATATACATTTTGATTTCACATAAATTTGATTGATAAGGTGGACAAATATAACAATTTAAACAAATAAAATATTTGTCTTTACGTTGTAAAACATTATAGAATAAGTGTTAAATAAAAATTAAACCCAAAATATGTTAAACAAATTTATAAAAAAAATATATCATAATTTTCATGAAACTTTAAAATAATTATTTGACGAAAATATACAAATTTAAATTCAAATTAAATTTAAATTTAATTTAAATTTAAATATACAAATTTAAATTCATGTTTACAAATTGTTTACCTTTCAAAACGTTTATAACACTGAAAAGCTAGAATCTTTAAATAATTATTAGTTAATCTCCAGTCTTCATGTGAAATAGTGTACTTTTGCTATGTATGAACATAAAAGTACCAACGTTAAAGTGTTAAAACTAGGGCACAATTCAAAACTGCGGTGTTACAACGGTGGTAAAGTGGTACAATAGGTTAGACAGTTGATATATGAACACTTTTCTATTACAGTGTCAGTAACAATGTTTATTTTGATTTTGTAATTTATTTTATTAATGAAATTATGACATAAAATGTTTTATTTAAATTGTTTAAAAAACAGTTTTTAATTATTTTTTTTCAGATGATACTCTTTGTTTATTAAAACAAAAAGAACGAAAAAAAAATTACAATTTTTCAAATCTTTGTTTAGTATTTGCTTTAAACAAATGGTTATAAAAATAATCCTGAGTCTTGCTTACGACTTAATAATAAGACTGTAGATTAATGAAATCCTCTTGTTGTTACCATAGCAACAAACTAAGTAAATCTCATTTATTTCTTCAGTAATTCCAGTTTTATTTGAAAACTAATAAAAAAAACATTGTTATTTGAACAGTAGTAGTAATAAACTTCTCTTAGCGAAACGAAAAATATAATTAAGTTATAAATAGTATAAACAAAATGAAGTAACAACAAAACTACAAGTAGCCTATCATAGGAAAACGTACATGAAAACCTTTTGTTTCCAAAAAAGTATCTAATAAATTACTAATGACAATAACTAAATGTCTCGTTATGAATTAGTTAGTGCTAGGGTATGTTTTCCCGACTGAATTTGGGTAACCACTTAATATTATTACATAATAATAATTATTATTTTTAATAACTTAGTAGATATTTTAATTCACGTTTAATCATATCACGTATAATGTTTTCAGAGAAAACTGTGTTATTTGATTTGTTGTTCATGAAGGAATGACTCAAGTATATTATTAGAAGTTATGTTTGTTTATATTCGGAGAAAAAAAGTGTAGTTGACACGTTAAAATACATCCTCATTCATATTCAAATATATAAATTTATACGGTGTACCTTATATACCGGGTGTTCAAAAAGTCTGGAAACCCCTTAATATTAATTTTATTAATAAACGCAGAGCAATGAAACTCTAGGATTACGTCCTCACCGTAGTTACTGACTTTTTGCTCATTTTAGCTGTCTTTTTTTACTTTGGGGGTACGTCCCGTGGAGGAAGTCCGAAAAAATCTTAAATGTTAGCATAGGTCGAATTATACCTCATTTTAAAGGTCTCTGTTAGAGGAACACATTGCCGCAATCCCGACTGAAAAAGGACCATTTGTTTAGAAATGGCGGCCTTTTACAATTTGTTAACTCTACGTTGTGAAGATTAAGAGGCAGAAGTGAATACTCAACCGTGTTGGTTATGTTAGTGTTTTAGCTATGAGAATTTCACAGCTTGAGTGTGGAGGGATAGGAAATATCAGTAATGGTCGATTTAATTGTTTAAAAATGTTAGGAGTGCACAGATGTAATTGGGGACATCATAATAAAATTAAACTGACAGTATGTCAGTTGTTTATGTTTAAATTACTTACTTTGCAAGACAATAATCATAAAAAAATAAACAAACCTTGGAAGGTATTACAGAAGGTGCTCGAAGTGGTGTCCTTGTGTAGCTGATTGGTCACATTGGTTGCTGTATTGGCCGTCCGGATCTTGACCAATCTGTTACAGAACCACCCTGTACGGTCCTCAACACTGTTGATTTTTGAATAGGTGGTCAATTGGGGCAAGTTTCACTGAACAAGCGGTTTGAACGAGTTCTATCCCCATAACCCCTCATCATGAGAATGGTTATATGCTCTGTCTCATCAAGTGACATTGTAATCTAAACTAAAGCTTACTAAAACTTTGCCATTGAATTAGCATTAAAATCAAACAAACTTTAAGAGGCTGCCATTTCCAAACGAATGGTCCTTTTTCAGTCGGGATTACGGCAATGTGTTCCTCTAACAAAGACCTTTAAAATGAGGTATAATTCGACCTATGCTTACATTAAAAATTTTTTAGACTTCCTCCACAGGACGTCTCCCCAAAGCGAAAAAAGACAGTTAAAATGAACAAAAAGTCGGTAACTACAGTGAGGACGTAATCCTAGAGTTTCATTGTTCTGCGTTTATTAATAAAATTAATATTAAGGGGTTTCCAGACTTTTTGAACACCCGGTAGATGTAGACATTCAGTGTTGATGTAAATATAAAATACTTTGGGCTTTATGACCCAAATAGATATTTCTACTAAATTCTAGAAGAATTTAAACAATCGAATAATTACGAATTATGGTATTATTTAAAAAGTAAATGAAGTTCTTTATTGCAAGATGATACTTATTTATTTTAACCAGTGTTTTAAATTATCAAAAGCCCCAGTAGATTTATATCTGCGAATACATTAGTAGTGGAAACTCAGCACGAAGGAATTTTTTGCAGCAAGAAAGCCTTTTATTGCAGAAAGGAATCAAAACTACCTCGTGTAGACTTTATCTTAGATAAGACTACTTGATTGTATCTACATCTAAGGATGAAATTAAATAGGAATATTCCAACCGCTTTTGTCAAGTTGTAAACTCTCAAGTGCTATCAAAGTGTTCTTCCTACAATTATATAAGCTCATGTTCGATTAAATTGGTTTAATCCATTGTGAAACTAGCAGTAATGCTAGTTACAAGCAATTATAAAAATATTGATTAAAGATCAAAGTCCTAAAATGTAATATATTTTTAATACAACATATTTTCTTAGTAAATTATTGTTGTACATTTGTGCTGATTGTATTGAACCTAATCTTGTATATATTCTTCCACTAGAATATAATTGAAAACATTAAAAAAGATAAATTATGTAGAAAACATACCTTTTCAATAAGTTTTCAAATAATACCTTTACCCGTTTATGTCATAAGAAAGTAAAACTATGAATGATGCTCCATTGAGTTTGTTCCAGATTCACTGAAGCTTGAAGCAGCTCTCGTATTACTTCAGTATTTAGAATTTAAAATTTGCGCTTGTTACATTATGAATGGTGACATAAATGATTCAGGCGGAATAGAAAAAAAAACAGGTTTTTCATGAAGCCGAGCTTTTATAATGTTTTTTTAAGATGTAGTTTTTTACGTAGAATACGATAAATTTCCGACACCATGCCTTTGTCAAAAATTGGAAAAACTGGCCATTTCGCTGTTTTAATAGTTTTGTACGTATATCTTGGCTTCTTTGTGACCGATTGTATGTTATTCGTCTCATTTTAATGGCAAAACTTAGACAAAAAATTTGAGGGGCTTTAGAAATTGGTTGGCCTCTATAAACCCAAAATATTGGCCATTTCTTGTAAAATTTAAAAAAACAAAAAAAAACTTATTAGTGCTATTTTGTACAGTAAAAAGTATTCTTGACCCTTCTCTGGAGGAAAGTCAGCTGTTTGTACATCATTTTAAGGTCCAGCCGTAAAAATGTTATGTTAGAAAGATTTGATATTTATTTTTTAATCCAAATTTAGGGTAAATTTTTTAATTTGAAAAATGTTGCTTAACTCTTTTTTGAGAAACGTTTATACAGCCGATCAGAAATTTTTACAACCTATCAGAATGTGTTTTAGAAACATGTACGAAAATTTTGCATGTTTCGAAATTGAATTTAGATGAGTAGAACCTGAGATATTGATCAATTTACGTAAATGTTTTGAAAAATCATGTTTTTTTAAAAATATTTTTCGGCTTATACTTGACTGTTGTTTACGTTATAGGTCTCATTTGATTGCAAAATTAAACACAACAAATTTAAGGGCATAACATTTGTTTTATTAACCCAATATATTGGCGTTTTTCATAAAAATTCACACATTTTTATGAAAATTAAATTTTTACTCAAAAATATATTGCAATATTTCTTTAAAAAAATAATATATCTATCCAAATTGGTATTTCTATGAACGTGTTACTCAAACGCAATTTTTCACTTCCTCGCGCGCACACATAGCCCTGTGTACTACAACGAAAAAACTCTACCTTTTTTAGAGTCAGACTAATTACGCCCCCTATCTTTATTAATACGTAATAGTCTCGAATCCTGAGATTTTTAGCCTACAGGATTCGTTCTCGCGTGACAAAAAGAATAAATTATCCAATCCACTGGAAGTTTTTGGCTTACTATCTTGCTGGCCTGGATTGAATAACTTCTTCGATAATTTGAGTTGCCCCAAATTACCGGTACCCCCCTTTTTATTTACGACTTCCAGTAACTGTATTTAAGATTACCCTATTTCTCAGGGAGAACACGAATTTACTTTATTTTCGAATTTTAATCTCGTAGGTGTGTGTCCTTAGGAATACCTTTTTGATACAATATATTTTACCCTTTTTTATAATAACAAACCTGAAAATACAGCATATAATTGTGTGACCAATTCTAAATAAAACACAGATTTAGAGAATATATAAAAAAATTAATTCTTTTAATTAACTGAAATAAAAACAACTGAAATAATAAGCTTGACACAAGTCAACAAAATAAAATTCAAAACAATTTCTCTAATAAAATTAATGGATAACAACTAAATATTTTTCTTTTGAGCAGAAGGCAACCACTGATAACTTTCTTAAAATTGAATCAAAAAAAAAATTTCTATTATTTCTGAATTTAAATTATTTAATTTATCAAATTTATTTATTGAAAAAGATTTTTATCCACACATGAGTTTGACATTATCTATTTAATATATTTATTTAATTACACACAAAAAAAAAATTATCTCAGGAAAATCAGTGAGACTCTAAAATCGGGCCAATTTTGCCCTTTAAAAAAGGAAATTTGGATTTTCTCAGACCTTGTCCGCCGTGTTGAAGATCCTGAGTCCTGAGATGCTGATGGTCCTCTGGTGTCTGGTTGGTTGAGTTTAGCGATTAAAGTTGTCTTATTTTCTCCATGGAGTTTAGAAGGCTGGCTGGTTGTTCGAATCTATCACCTTCTATCGCTCTCGCTGACGCTGTTTTAATACTTTGGCATCGCAACACTTAAACTTCTTTATTGAGAATCTTGAGTCGGCAAACTGGCATAGCCACCCCTAGCACTTGTTCAAACTATTATTTAAAAGAGACGTTCGGGCATAGTCACCCCTAGCAACTGTTTCAACGACTTTTTTACAAGAGACCTTCGGGCATAATCACCCCTAGCAACTGTTCTAACAAATTTTTTATGAGAGACCTTCGGGCATAGTCACCCCTAGCACCTATTTTGACAAATTTTTTACAAGAGACGTTCGGGCATAGTCACCCCTAGCACATGTTCTACTAATTTTTTACGAGAGACCTCTCTGAGATTCGTGCGGCTCTTTTTATAGCCAAAAACTATCGTATATCGATACCAATTTTTTTCCCTCACTGGACCGATACGATAGTTCCATTTATGGTGTATTTCTATGCAATTTCTTGATTATTTTTGGTGTAGGTGGTTCAGTTATTTATTATTAATTTATTTATTACGTTTATCGTTTTTAAATTGTCCTTTTTAATCACTTTGTTCTAATTAATCCTTTAATCTATTTTTGCTGTAAGTTGGTATTCTAGCTCCGCCTCCAACTACGTCACTTATCCTTGAACATTTAAACCCTGCAACTTGTAACTGGCCGATGAAAAAATCTTCATTGTTTTCCTTTTAATTGTCTATAACACTTTTCCTAACAGTTTTTGCGTTTTTACGTAACCGGTGTATTGTAGCTCTCGACCGCGGCAATTTCCCGCACTTCGAATGACATTTCTCGGACTATTCATTCGCCTTCAATAGCTTACGTAAGAATTTGCGTAATTTACAGTTTTTAATTCTTACACCTTTAAAGTTTTTGCTTTCAAACTTTGTCACTTTGTTTATTTCGTGATTTAAACGCACTAGCCGTGATAACATAATTCTACAACTTCTGGTAGTGATGTAATCCAGTGCGTATTTTCACACCTTTGGGTTTGGGGTTTATTTATTAACTGATTTTCCTGAAATTTACACAACTTTTAGATATTAGGTTTTAACCTCTTTTTGCAAAATTTCCACTTCTTATCTTTTTTCCTTTTCATAATATAGCGTGAAAACCATAACTCTTTTGTTTTAATCAAATTTAAATTTTTAATCATTAATTATAATATAACTTTATTTATTTAATTACTTCTATACAATCCTTTTCTCAAAATTTATTTTTATTTACTTTTATTAGCTTTTATACTTAACCTTTTCTGCTAACTTTTTAAATATCAACTTTTTCCAAATTTTATCAAGAATACTTTTATCTTAAAATTACATTTTATTTTCAGAAATACCAAGGTTTTTTAATTTTTATTAATTTTGAAAAATTTTAAATTCTTCATTTAAATATGCCGTAACGCCTGTTAGTTAATATGAAATAACAGTACTAGATATGTATTGCATACGACTTGTATTACAACTACATATCCTTATACATTATTATTTCATATTTTCAAAATTCATAAAAAATGATTTTTCAATTCAAAATCCGCCGACATAGGAATTTACTGTTAGAACAAGCCGGTAAGAGTTGACCTTGGACCATTTCATAGTTCAATCTCACCGACCGGCTATAAGCAGTAAAAAGTTCTACAAAACATCCAAACCTTGCATTGGGATTATTTTTTGATATTTTTCTTTTTTGACCAAAACATAACCCCATACAACGAATTTCCGTTGTAGTACATATACAGGTAAGTATATATATGTGTACATAGGAGGAGCGAAGTTAACGAGAAGAAACAAACCTAACAACACAGTCAAAAAGCAGGCGTTTAAGTTCATTATAATCAGTAATCAAAATATTTATAATTACTGTATTACATGAACATTGTTTTTATACTATTGTGTATTGGTGTATTTTATTTATTTATTTTTTTCAAGTGAAGTGTATTTTTTTTCAGGAGAAAAAAGGCATTGTTAATCAACATTTCGCATGACGATCTTCTCATTACAACTTTTAAGTCGAATCCTGCATCATTGATCTACTGACTTCTTAGAAACGGTACAACTCTTTAGAATTTTAATTGCACCGTAGTTTTCAGGGGGAAAAGGCAATGTTAATCGGCATGTAGCATGACTATCTTCTCATAAAGAATTCGGAAGATGACTCCTATATCTTAGAACTCAGGTAACTCCCAGTATTTTAGAATACCTTAAAAGTTACAGTTTTATTAACATATTCTATCTATATAATGAATGGTATCATTGAAAATCTCTTTAAATATAAATTGTAGGGGGGGAAGGGATTTTATAACAACTATATTTATGGAATGAAACTTTCATAATTGGAAATTACGTTTTAAAAGGTGTAAAGTCCAAATAGCATATACAAAAATTTACTATACTTAAAGCATATACTTAAACGTTTTTTACATTTTCATATTGACGAAAATTATACAGGATGTGTCAAAAAGGGCGGAACACCTGAGCGTCATGAATCCACACAATTTCAAAAAAAAATATAGAGAAAACGTATTTATAAATATTGTTTCTTACGAATCGATTGGCGGTATTAGATTTTGGACCAAAGGTTCCTAAAAGATTTCCGTGGGGCTGAAATTTGAAATTTCAGTAGGGAATTGGTATTTAAAATTCGGATTCCACCGGAAATTTCACGTCCGAATATGTCTTAGCCCTCTTATGGAGTCCTAGGGCCTCTCTCAGAGTTCTAGTGCTCTTCATAGGTCCAATAAAAAGACATAATGGGCCTGTTTAGCATAAATCTTGATGTCGACACCTTATTTTAATTTTCAAGATTTTGATTCTTTTGAGAAATGTTTCATTTCAGCCCCTTCTACAACCCTTTTAGGCCCTTTGTAGTATCAGAATAAAATTAAGTTTAAAGTTTTAACAGAATTGTATTCGACTGGGAAATATTTTATTAAATATTCAATAAAGAGTCCGTTCTTATCATGGCGTTACGTTTTTCTAGTTTGTATTTAATATGTTTCAAATAAATTATGTTACTTGAATAATTGGTTTCCACATTATCGTGTTTAATATTTCTTTTTAATATGTTAATTAGTTTATTCTTAACAAGAATTCTCATATCATTCTGTGCCTGTGGAGTGGGTAAAGTTTTGATAACAAATTCAGTCCTAACCACTTCTCGTTCTAACTTGTGTTTTTTGAATTTAAGTATATTGTACATTAGTCCTTTCTGTAGTACATTCAATTCATTATTATCAATGTTTATATCAGTTAAATTAAAAACTTTTGCATAAAACTTATGTTTGCATTCTACCTCAATATCGGGACGTTGTTTGCTAAATAAATATTGTATAGGTGGAAACATGTTTGTTTACATAATTTAGTACATTGTCAATACAAGCTTGCTGTATTGAGTTTAGAACTAACGAATATGATTTATATAGTTCCACATTTATTTTATCTGTTTTAAATATAATGCTTTAATTTAATCATTTTCCAAGTTTCAAATGACCTCAAACTTCATTAGGTTGGAATAATAAACTCGCAATTGCACATTTACTATAGGTCTCAACAATATTTGTGGAAGTTACATTTAATTCAATTACATTAATTTATATTCAGTCATAGTTATATTGTCAGAACATGAAATAATCAGTTTTCTGATGATTCGGGGTTGGGGTGACGATAACGTACTTTGACAGACGTTTGATACATTTCTAAATTGACTTCCATGAAGAGAATAATGGTATCTGAAGATGTACAGTTTCCCGAACAATATCGACATCTAAAGAAACTGAAGGTGTTATGAATCGGATAAAAATAGGCAGTGTCCTGTAACAGCTAGTACTGAAGAGATGTAACTGGCGGTTGCAGAAACATTTGTAGAGAATCCTCATTGTAGCGTTGTATAGCAGGACCGAAATTTGATACGTGTTATAAATATGTGTACAGATGTTAAAAAAAAATAAGATTAGTATAATTGACACACACTCCCACACACTGAAAAAATTCAAAATTCAAAAAGTCAACAAAAATAACCCAAAAGTAGTAGTAATAAGAGAAATAATTAGATTCAGTATAGGGAAATGCAATGTAACTCGCCAAGGCTAGCCGCAACGCAAGATTGTACGGACAGGAAAATCCGAGATTTCAGGTCACGACTTGCAAAGCTCCATAAAAGGCCATGTTAAATTTTCAAAATTCTAATTTAGATATAAGAGTAATGTTATTTTGTAGAGTATTTAAAATAGAACAAAACATAATAATAAACCAAAACTGTAAAATAAATAATTAAAAAGTTATAGTCGGAAGAATGGTGTAAAAACGTAAAACTTTTGCAAATCAAAAAATTAATAATAAAGTAACGTGTTCAAAAGACCAATAAATAATAATAATTAACCCAAATTAATAATTATTTAAACATAATAAAATAAAAAGGAGAAAGAGTACCAAATAGGAACTAAGTGTCATAACTCGGGAACCAAAGAAGAGGAAGAAGAGGGGAACGGTTTTGAGACTTTTGGAATATGATGATCATGAATCCAAAAAAAGCTTTTCAAAATTAAAGAAAATAAATTTGGAAAATTCACGAAATCTTAAAATCACCATAACTCAGGAAAGGAATTTTGCACAAGTTCAAATAAAGTTTGGACAGAACCAGGAAGAAAGGGGCTTCAAAATGAGTCAATTCAAAAGAAAATCGAGCGAAGCAAACGTGAGTTATGGCGAGTTGAAGAATTCGAAGGTAAAAAAGTCAGTTATCCGGTTCTAGCAGAAATAGAACTACAAAGCGGTGTTGTAGCATGCTGGACGGAGTGGGGGAAGGCTTGCCACCGACCATGCAAAATATAGTAAAATCTAAACTAAAATAAACTAAAATAAAAGGGAAAATTGATCAAAAACAAAAGAGACAGAGTCAGAGTACTTAATAAAAGCACTAACTAAGTCGGAAAACCAAAATAAATAAAAGGAAAAGAAAAACAGAAATTATGTAAAAGTTGGCTATAGTGTAAAGCCTGAAATTTGACTATCTGCGTGGAACCAAGTCAGATCGGCAGTCTTGTACTAGCTTCAAGGAAAAAAGCACGTTTCTCGGAAGACTGAAAACGGAACTCGTCGTAAAGAAAATGGTTAGTGTTCTAGTACTTCTCGAAGTAAAATTCGATTACCAAAAGAAGGGTCGGCCTCATAGAAGACGTCACTACATCCGAGCTCAGCTTGTCGACGCGAAGTTAGTGCGAACTTCGGCAAATATTAAAGTAAATATTTTGTCGTTATCGCCGAAAAGAAAAATATAATTAAAGAAGATTTTTGTCAAATCTACGGAACTTGGAAAGAAAAGAAGATAGAAAGGACTTCTGAAGATTCACTCGAAGAAGACATCACTTGGCGAACACTTCGAAGACCACAGTCTTATAGATATTAATGTTTCTTGTTACTTATTTACTGGTTATATATATATATATATATATATATATAATTATGTAAGATTTATTGGTGTTTTCATCTTTCTATACATGTTTTATAATCTAAAATATTGATAGAAATTTCAATATTGTTAAGGTACGTCTAGTCTACCTTGAAAGGCGATTTTTGTTAAACGTTGTCGAGTCTTACTTTGGAAATGTTTAAAGGTGTAGTTTGCTACACCTCTTAAAATTTTCATGTCCTCTCTTACTCTGGTAACACTTTTTGTTGAATTACTTTCAGTAGGTTGATTTTGTCCTGATATAATAAATTATCTTGTTTAACTACTGTAGGTATCTGGACTATTACATAAACATTGATACATTAAATTTAAACGAATTCCATTGCACATGAAGTGAAGAAACCTTTGAAGTAACTCATGCTTACAGGTACGTTTTATATTGTATACTAAAAATACATTGTTGTAAATTATTGAGACAAATAAAGAACTAATTTATTAAACCTTTAGGCAAAAATTAATACTCATTCCTATCAAAATATACCTCTTATTTATTTTACACAAACAAAGAGTATATATTTATTTAGAGTATATATTTAACAAAGAGTAACAAGTATTCATGTGTCAGTAATTTATATTGAAACTCGGTCTGAATAAACTTAGGAGACTAATTGTCTTGAATAATTGTTCCTTTTTTACAAATATGCGACAGGAATGAAACAGATACCCAAGGATTTAATTTGTTATACTGCTATCTTTCCAAACCGTAAATCCACGACATGGTAATATTTACTTGAATGTGTAAATATAATTTATATGTATGTATAATGAGACTAAAACAACACAATTATTTGGTTATAGATATATATTTATGATCTAGGTTCGTGTCATTCAGTTTAAAAAAAGTTTTCTTTTAACAAAAGACCTATTTATTTATTATAATACAATAATATTCTATTATTATAATATAACAAATATTATTGGTAGGTGTTAACAATAATTTTCACTCAAGTACATGGAGAAAATTTACCGAGGTTTAACTGAATTAAGATCTAAATATACAATGGACTACCTCTATTTACAATCTATGTTTACTAGGTATGACAACAATAAATACTACTAACTAGGGGATATTTCGGGATATAACTTTTCCATCCCTAAATAGAACTTCAGGGGTTGGCTGATTTACATACGAAGTTAAAGCAAATGTTTTTTGAGTATCTATAACCCATATACAGCATCACTTTAATAATCAAGCAATATAGATTATAAATAATAGAGCTAAATAGATTATGTGTAGTCAAAACACTAATATTAATTCTTGTTATCTGCAAACTAGTATTCAACTTTGAAATATTATTTAATTCCATTTAATCTAAATTGTTTTTTTTTTTGCAGGTTGATTTAAAGTCCCGGTTCTTCATTGGGTTGTAACTTAAGATCAATAACATATATTATTTTTAGATTACTGTCTTAAGTCTAGTTAAATGTACAAGCATTCTGCTTTTATAATCAACAACATCTTTATTGAAAAAACAAACACAATTGAAACATCTTTTATCAACATATTTATTATTTAAATAGAGTAGGTAAATTCCTTGTAACATTATTTCAATTGTCTCTTTGGGATTAACTAATTTCAAAGTTTCGGGATTAGGGCAAAGCAAAAATACGGAAATAAAAATAAATTACAACACGAACAAAAAAATTAACTAACTAAATTAGAAAAACAAAATGTTATATTACACGAAATTGTTTGAGGACAATAAACGAGATCTAAAACGTCAATGGGATTACTGGAAACGAGAGCAACAGCAATTAACTGGTGACTTAAAAAGATAAAGACAATCGGCCAGTTGTTGACTCCAATCAAGTATTAAACATGTTTAACAGTTTCTTTTTGGAAAAGATAACAATTCGGATAGATGTTGATTAGAATTTGCAATTAATAACATTTTCGCTCTAACTCTTATGTAGACATCTTGTTTGTTATCCTATTACAAATTTCTAAATAAGATAAATAGTTAATTCATTGGAGAATCGTAAAGTTCCTGGATTTGATAATGTGACATCAATCATATTTAGGAATTTTAAAATTATGTTTCAGATGGGTTGTTTACCTAAATAATCATTTTTTTTAACTTTTGGAAAAGTTCGTGAGATACTATTGAAATCAATAATGAAGCCCTTGTTTTAAAAAGTTGACCAAACAAATCCCTCAAATTACTGCCCAATTGGTTAGTTATTGGTTAGGTTCTGGGATATAATTAATAATTTCTAGATTTACATAATTACACTCACTTGATGCCCCGTGATTAATCACTGATTGTTCACAAGTAAACTTTTGTATACTCACTTGGGAGAATGAATATGTGTGGGTACCTTCAATGCTCCTAGTACCTCAATCCTAAGACCTAATATTATACTATTTGACATTGTCTTACATGCTACCATATATTGAACTTTATTTATCGTGGTTATATCATTTTATTTGTATATCGTAGGTACAGAATTCAATTTGTAGACTCTATATATTCTATTGGGTCAACAATAAGTAAATAACAAAGTATAACATTTCCTGAGAGATAATTTTACAACTAACCTCAAAAATTGTTCAATCTCCCTTTTATTTACTTCATTAATTGACTAATCTATTCTGATATTGGCTTATTACCCTGCTGATTGCCTCGTAAAATTCTTGTGCTGAAGTCACACTTGGATGCAGAGTGCCTAGTTTAAAAAAAAATTAATGAAATTTAAATATCTTTCATTAATTAATTATAAGATAATGTTATATACAATATTTAGTTTTTTCAAGATATTACTGAAATACTCATTTTCTATATGACCGCTTATCTTTTTGTTCACAATTAACAGTTTATTCTGTAATTCATCAAAATTATTTACAATGACTTTAATCCATTTTTTTTAAATTCTTTAATAATATATACACTAATTTAGTATTGTGATTCAAAATGGTCCAAAATAATATTTGGTTAGTTTGCAAGTCATTCCTCTCCATTATGAGTCTACATTTCCAGCAATAAATTTTACAGTGGTCCTAACCCATTAACAAGACCACAACTCTTTTACTCCTAAAATTTCCATTTTATTTCCAGTTTTTGCTTTAATATTTTCCTGGTATGGTTAACATATTTAATAAAATTAAACATATCCATTACTACCATATTACCATTATCGGTTACCGAGTCTATTTTCTTATAAGCATTTTCATAGGCACTTGAATTACAATTTTGTCAATGTTTTTAAAAACAAACTAATAGATCATTATAATAATTTTCAATATTATCTACTTGTACAAAGACACTTTCTATATAATAGTTATACACAAATGTACGATGTTTTTATTCGAGCTTTACCCGATCGGGATCGCCCCTATGTTCTTTGAAATAGTTTTATTTTCTAAGGCACAATTACTGCTATTTCATAGAATGCGTCGTAAATGGAACAGGGAAATTATTACTATAATATTTTTCTTAACCTCTCGAGGCCTCTTGACGTTGGATAATATAAATATCTCCTTTGTATTATGATCCTGTTTTTTAAATATTAGCTGTTTTTCTCGCCGGAATAACTAATGAAATTTCCTCCTTATTATAAATATTTTTTATCTTGCTCTGCTTTCTCATAGTTTTTACATACACTTTTTCTGGAGTATTTGGAAGTTATACTTATTTTTGTTCCCTTTTTGTAGAATATTTCTTTTCGTCTTCAAATTTTTTTCCTTAATAAGTCCATATATGTATATATATATATATATATATATATATATATATATATATATATATATATATATATGTAAGTTTATATAGTCACTCATAATTATATTGTCCAAATTTACTTCTAAAATAGAGTTCATATATTTGTGTCCCTATAATACTGGGGGTGTTAGTTTTGTCAAAGGATAAATAGAATTATCATAGGCAATTACCGGCTTATTTACCCTTCTTCTGTTTGTCTTCTCTTTAAATTTCGATTAATTATTCAAAAGTAGGATGTATTGTCATTGTAGAATGTACTCGTTCGTATAATCCATTGGAATGTAGGTGTTGTGTACTAATATAGTGAATTTGGATTTTATGCACTTTCATAAGTTCCAGGATAATTTTATTTATTGAATTCCTTCCCATAGTCTTGGACATAATAACACATGGCACACCAAAATTGCTAAATTGTTACTGATGTGTTTTGAAATTATAGACGAAATAACAGGGGCAAAATTGTAATTTATTACTTAGGATTAATTTATTTCTTGGTACAACCAAATATATCTGTTTAACATTAAAAGGTCATTTCAATTAACAAGGAAATAATATGTCAACGTATAAAATGGAAAATAAAGACGATCTATGGAATAATTGATAAAATGCCAGTTATAGTTATATGATTTATGTATGATAATTATAGTAAAGAACAGATATAAAATATATTAATGCTTTGAAAATATCGATAGTTTATTTATTTTACAAAATACAACAATAACAAAATTGGTTTCCACATTACCTTTGTTATGCTTTAATATTGCTTAGTAAGATTACATTATAAAATTAAATACATTGTCCATTCCACAATACCTTTTATTTATAATTCATATTTAGTTCCTATAAAACATGATAGGTTTATTTTATATTTATTGCATGGTGTTTTGTCGGTAAATAATATTTTGAATAGGATTACATCAAGTTTATTTTTCCTTACAGTCTTAACTTTATGCTCCAGAAACTAATTAGGACGATTATTAAAAAAATACAGATTAACTGAAACCTGAACCCCTAGATGGAGAGATCTTACCCCCAGGTCTGTTATCTCTAGGTCGGATATTATGATTCTAGTAGTTTTGAGAGTTTATTTTATGTTATTTGCGACGTATTAATAATTTTTAAGTGAAATTAACCCACCTAGAACAATAGCCTATATCATAATGTAAGTATCATTTAAAAAGAAGTTTTTCACATTCTGCTCCAAATTTTCATTTATATAAAAATTACTTTTATCCTTTTATCCACGTATGTTTACTTTTCGCCGCCTTTAAATGTATTGATATGTAAACCTCAATCTTTCACACGTATAAACTTAGGTAAACTTAAGTAAAGTTTAAGAAACATGAATATTTACTTATAAACTATATTATTGTACATAGACACTTAGAACTTCCCCTCAAACCTGCAAACTCATTAAGCTGGTTTTAAAGTTAAACTACAAAAAAATAGTCACAACATTTGCCTGCAGAACTATTTAAATTAATTGCAAAACCAACGATATAAAGATATTTTACACTAATCATACTGCTTTCCTAATCATATCTTTCAGAACATCGTGAGGGTGGACGACAAAAATCCCAGTTCCAATACGTTATAGTGTTGTTATGTTTAAAAAAAATGAAAGATATTGTGAATTGTTCGTATCAGATGAAAAAATATTAAGGAGGAAAGTTTTTGCACTAAACAAACCATATTATTAAATCTAGTACATATATTTATATTTTACAAATGTCAATTTTATTCAAAGTATCATAACCTAGAAAAAGACTAGTGGTCTTAAGAGTACCCGATCTTTTCACTCTTAAATTATCAGCTTTCCTTTTTTGTTATTAATAATGTGTTGGTGATAATTAATAATTGATAGATGTCATTATTTCACATAATTGGTGAAAAGTTCTTGCAATATTACAATATTTATTTGAATTTATCATCATTGAGTCGGTTTAACGAAACTAAACGTTTTATGACAAGTGAAAGTTTAGTTATTGCACTAACGTTTGCTAACAACCTAGAGGACAAAACACATTTTGTCACGCTTCCCTAAAAATTTACAATACGAAAGAACAACAGAATTAACAAATAAATTTAATTGTTTAATTAGTTCAAGCACTAAGCCCATCATGCAGACGTGATCTCAGAATTTATACTGAAATTAAAATCAAACAAGGATAGCCGACTAACTTGGTTTGATTTCAAAGAAAAACCCCAACAATTTTTTGGTCCAAATAACGTTTTATTATGGTTAATAATAATATCATTTAAAAAATATTTTAAATTATTTATTATTTTAACTTGAAACATTTTTTAAACAGCAATTACAATATAAAAAAACAAAAGATTTTGAAGAATATTGAACATGAAATATTTAATGATTAAAAATTAATTTACGTATTGATACAAAACTACATAAGAATAGTTGAGGTAAGGGATGGAAATATCGGAGGGTTTTGTGTTTTATATTTTTCCTTTTTTGTGTTTTTATGTTTTTGAATGTGTATATAGATAACAAGAAAAAAAAACTGTATTAAAAAAGAAATCATATCATGGTAATACAACCCTAGCATTATGCACAATTATTAATAATATAAAATAAATATTTTTAATTAGATTTTATTTTGGTTTTGCATTTCAATACATAATTTAAGTTTAAAGAGTTATTTTTGTTTAATAAATTTGTAAAGACGAAAATGTTTTAAAAAAAATTGTGAAGTTTAATTAGTGGGTTGTTGTTGTATACGTTCATTGTTTATGTTGTAAAATATGATTTAGTAAATTATGAGGGATAATATTATATTTTGAAAGGGTGACTATATTGCAGAAGGTTGGTTACATTTTTTATTACTTACACCGAGCTTGAACCAGAGTAACTCTAAACATACAATTTGGTACTTGCGTAATTTAAACAAGCTATGAAGTCACATTTAATGTAATTTGCATTAAACAACTAGAATTATTGTAAAAAAACTCTCACGTAGTGACTAATATAAAAATTATTTACAATTTAAAAGACAAGATTACGACCTTTTTCGAGCTTTAAACAATCAATATTTTATATTGTTCTCTGTGCTGCAGGCTTAGAAAATGGGCGTGAACAGTTCATTGCACGTTAAATGTATGAAATCTACGAAATGTAATAAATAAAGTTAGTGTAATATAGGTTTTACATTTAAAAAATTGAATTAAAATTTTTAGTTATTCCAGTTTACAATATCACGAAATATCAATATGTTTTAATCAGTTCAAATTACAATTTTGTATTTATTTTTGAGTGAGCAAAAAAATATAATAAAATAACAAGCAACGTTAATTTAAGATTTCGTAGTGCTATTAGTTTCAACAATTGGTTACATAACTATCTAAAGTCAGCTATGTTTTGGGGATGAAGTTTGCTTCCTTTTTATCTTTCTAAATAATATTTCTTTAATGAAATGTTACATATATTACTCAGTTTTTCAAATGATTTATAATTAATTTGATTATGATTTATATTTAAATGAAAATTTAGACAAAAGGAACCATCAAGTGACAAGAAACAGAATTTCTCAATTACTTTACAGAATGAAATATTTTACAGAACTAGTTTACAATAGCTAACTCCAGACAAGAATTGAAACATATTGAGATAAATATTCAACACTGTTCAATTATTTCTTAACATTTAACTAAATTTAGTTACATATTTTTTTCAATACCTATTTTTAAGTAAGATGATTTTCGTCTCGTTGCATTAGTGGGAATATTAAAAAAAAACCTTGTCCTTGAGACAAATGAAACTTTGTTCCTTGACATTAGTAATATGCAATGTTACGTGATAACGGACGGAAAATCTAGACCAGTACAATCAATGTCTACAGGTATATTTATTCCGGAGTTTTATTTAAAACCGTCAATATTTTTAATGAAATTAGCTCACACTGTTTTTGTTTTCTTGAAATTAGGGTGGCAGTAAGGCATATTAAGGATCAAAACTGACTCATTCTTCAGTCCTAAACATCAACTTCAGTTTTGATTAAATTCTTAGTATATTTTGTGTAGAGCATGAAGATAACTCTTTAAAACTATATCTCTCTTTGTCAAATTTATCATTTGATATCACCATTTAGTTATAGGTACAAGATTAACAGTGTTAATACAGGTATTAAAAGCTCTAGGCAAAATAGTTTCATTGTGAACATTACTGCCCCTCTACACACTTTATATTCACATTAATACTTTTATAGCTTATTATCACTAAGTGCATTTACAGCTTCAACTCTTTCCTCTTTGTTAGATGTAAAGAGAGAGTTTCTCAAGCATAAGAAAACTTCCATTATATGTAGCTTCCAACTCTGACATTGGAGATGATAAACTGGAATTTTTTCAATAATAAACTTCACACATTTCATGATTATAGATAAGGTCAATATGTTTGTCTTCAGCAAAAAAAAAAAAAAAAATATATATATATATATATATATATATATATATATATATATATATATTTATATGATCAGGTATGGAGTAAAATATTTGTTTTTTTAACGGCTCTCGCAGAGTAAAGGTAAATTAAATGATTTTCATAATGTAATGAAATTACGTATTAACGTACAAATTGTAATAGGAATATTAATTGTGTATAAAGTCATTTAAACTAAAAATATTTGTATTTAATTGTATCTACTAGAGGAATAGTGTGCAATATACTTTGAAGTAATAACACTCAGTGGAAATTCAAGTGTTTCTTTACTGATGCCTTTGGGTGTGAAATAAACAATAAACTATGAATAAATATTTCTGTTTTCTAGTGAAACAAAACACTTGGTTTCACAGTAACAAAATACAAATATAGGTTTAGCAATATTGATTTTGTGGAGACTAAAGTCAACAATGTAATATCGGATATAATATCGCCTACCGGAGTAATTCCTGAAAAATTAACTATATAGCAGAATATCAAATACAATATAAACATTTATTTATTTTACGATATATAATCGGTATTTGGTTTATACATATTAAAATGTTTTAATTAAAATTAATTTATTTTATAATTTGTACAAACTAAACCAAATTTTCAAAAGGAAGTATAAGCAACAAAAATAATTTTAAACGAGTATTTATTTGGGTATTCTCATAAAGCGTCTGATTAAAAAAAAAAAAAGAAAAGAAAAAAAGTCTCACCGCCTTTTTCTTCTTTAGTAGTCAAAGCTATACTTACTGGTTTCGTCATTGTCAATGACGTCATCAGGTCATACAAGGTACTTGAGCTCATTAGTTGTGAAATGATAAATTATTTGACGTTTAATTTGTTATGAGTTTTTATGTTCATGTATATGATGTGAACTTATTGTAAACTATTATGACGCGCTGAAGGCATCAACTTCATATGTAGTCCTGACTACTAAGAATAAAAACGTCAAAAAGCAGTAAGTCATCAAAAACTATTATAATAAGTATTTATTAATAATGAATAAAAGTGAACATTAACCCACTCTAGGTCTCCTAACTATTGAATACCACGTCTAATAATAGTTTTAATGAGGAAATATAAAGATAAATATAATTTTATTTAAAGGAAGAAACTAAAAGATCTTAAGGAAGTTTTTTGTTTTACATGTTATTTAAATCAGCATCCATTTCGTAGTAAGATTAAATTTGGTAGGATTTAAAGTCTAAATAAAACATTTTAAGTTTTGAGAAATAAATGTTAAAATTATAGTTAATTAAATAATCAATAAAAATCTGAGTATTGTTAATATAACTAAAAACTAATTCGAGTTGTTTCTCGAAAAATGGCCCTTGGATACAACAACATAGAGGAAAACCAGTTGTTAATCCATGCCTACACTGACATATTCTGCCCAATATGTTATAAATAAGTAAATTCATCAAACTATTTAGTGTAAATAAAAATAATAATCCTTGTACTTTATACTCTAACTTCGCTATAACGGTCCCAAAAGTACCGTACTTTAAACGGTTCATATACGAAAGTAAAAACGATAGACCCATCAAAGTAATTGCTTGACATTTGCAACTAACATGTAAACCTGATTAGACGATTTGTCAGGAAAACACATTAAGGTAGAAAGTATAGTACCAATTTAAATAGAAAATCACAGCAACCTTCGCCTTTATTTAGGCTCTGTTTTCAAAAAAGATGAAAAGTAGAAATAATGCATAACATATTAAAATTACGGGCATAACAATCAAAATTGTGGCATTAAGAAAACTAAAAGTGGTACCTCAATGTAAAAGATGCCAAAGATATGGACATACTCAAGGGTTCTGTAAAATAGATGCAAAACATGTTAACAGTGATGGTTCACACCTTACATAAAACTGTTAAAATAAAAGATTCTAAACATAAGTGTATCAATTTCGGTGAGGTAATATTAACATCAATAAACTATAAATAAATGATGAGCTTGATTTATGTGATTAACTAAACTATAATTAACCTAGCACTGCGGCAACCCCACGAAACTAAAGGGTGGTGCCTTAAACCTACTTTCTAACAATAAGGCGTTAACAAGTGCTTCGCGTCATTCTAAATAACTTAAAAATTAACTTCTAACTAATACAATATTCTTACCTAATCTTTTATATACAATACATTTTATATTTTACATTAATATAGAATTTTGTATCGGTCCTAATTCATTATTTACAGTTATATTACGGTACTCACTCGTAATATAAAAAAGTTTCCCATGCTTCTAGTGTGTTTACTTTAATAACATTTTTCAACAATACAGAGTTTTCTATTTTGAAATAATGTTTTTCCTCTAAACAATGTATAGCCATGGCTGATTTATCACGTATATTATATTTGAAGTGGGCAAAGTGTTCTTTTGCTCTTATCCTTACATTTCGTTTGGTTTTGTCTATATTTTTTTCCAACATATTTCACAATTTATACAATAAATTCCTGATTTATCTTGTTCTTGAATTTTATCTTTTGGATTTCCCAAAATTTTACAAAGATTATTTTCGGCTGACATTGCTACATTTAAGCTTGCATATTTTCTTAATGATTTTGTTTTACAATAATTGACATAGGAGGAGCAAAGCAGTTTTAACCCATCTTTGTCGAGGCATACTGCCCACAAGAGTACTTCTCGATTCCTTAATTTATTTAAATTTAATTTTCTTTATTACGTTATCTATTATTTCTTTTATAAACAATAAAAAAAACAGCACCATATATTGACGTTCTTTTTCGTAATATTCTTTAGACAGAGGTAAGTTTATTACCCCGTGAACCATGGAATTGGAAGCTCATCTTTCATGCGCGGGTGAATGGTGTGAATCCTTAGTTATATATATATATATATATATATATATATATATATATATATATATATATATATATATATATATATATATATATATATATAGAGAGAGAGAGAGAGAGAGAGAGAGAGGGTTAGTGTTTGTGTAGGTTTCTATGAATACTAAACGATAAATTATTCCTTCTTCTAAACACATTTACATCAAAAAATGGAAGATTATTATCTTTTTCTACTTTTATAGTAAACTGTATAGTTGGGTCGAATCATGTCACAAAACTGTCACATTGCAAAAATGTCATCCACATACCTCACACACATTCACGGAAATCTTTTAAAGACCTTTTAGCATTTATTTCAAACGAAGTCATAACAAAATTACATTTACATTGATTATTTTTTTGAAAATTTTATTTTTGTATTTTATATATTATTGAAAATTATTTAATGGTAATTTTCTTAAATACAGCTACATTAAGTTCTGACAAAAGCCGCAGTACACAAATCCACACACGCAGTCCACAGTTCTGACAGTACACAAATTCCATATTGGTGTGTACATGACAGTACAGTACACAAATTTCATATTAATTTTCATTTACGTTTACAGCGGCAAAACTTTTCGAACGATTCCAGCTTTTATGAGTCTTAAGAAACGTACGCTAAATCACATTACAACGAAAAAATAAGAATGTAATTAGCTTTTATGAGACAAAAGTTTTAATTAAAAATCAACTTGGTCATACTTTATTTTAGAGGGATATTAAAAATGATTTTTATTAGGTTAGGAATAAATTAAATAATTACTAAGATTAAATAATTCAGAAGTTTGTTAATGGGTTGTTTTAATGATATACTTTATAATTGTTTACAAAGCCTGTTGCAACTTAGTTCAGAATATAATCAACAAAAGATTGTAAGTGAATTAAAACGTTTTAAATTGATAAAATAACAATTACCAGAATAGGATTTGTCCCCAGAGAAAGCGTTTTCCCAATATGCAGTCACGAAATTATTTAGATCGTTTGATGTGTTCTTCCTTGGCCCATTTCTGACATTTCTGGTAGTGATAAATTAAAACGCCCGTTTTATAATTACTTACAATTCATAATTCCTTACACTACTTTGATTAGTCCAAATAGTAAATGAATGTCCGACTTTGTTTATGCTTTATATTAAGATAAGACTACTCTTTCTTTATCACACCTCTCTATGATTTCTTACCGTCTATGGTTGGAATACAAGAAGGGAAATGTTACTGGGGTGTGATAATCGACCGAACTTTCATCCTGTTACATACGTTCATAGAGATACAATATGGGAAGCTCATTTTCCACTTTACTGTGGTTAAAAGAGCTAGCACTTTATTATCCTTCTTGTAAAATAATGTCAAACTTTCAAAATAATGTTTACTAGAATATTATCTCGGTAATGAGAGTCTGAATGTTATTATAACGTTCAACAGAGCTACAAATATTAATATACTATTAAATTATTACTGTTACGGTGTAAATATCATGAATACGTTTATTTAATTGTTTTGTCAGTTTGGTTGTGTAATTACGTTTTATTTCAGTCAGGTATGTTATAACTGTGTATTGTTTAATTTATAACGTATGAAACTATATCTAAATCTGAATACATGATGCCAGTTTATTAATCAAACTCATAGAAAATATGGTATTGAAACTACATTATAGATTCCGTTTTGTTTTTGAATTGTATGAGGACTTAATAACAATGGATTCCTTATACATTCGAAAGGATTTTATTGTCAATATTTTAAAGGTTTTAATCACCTAAAGCTACATTGTTCAATGAAAGGGTTTCATCCGGTGTTTGCCTAGGAAACGGTTTGAAAGTTTGTTCAAGATGCTCCCCAATAATGTCTGATTTCTCTTGATCACTTCTTGCCAATCCTTACTACTTCTCTTAATATGGGGTATTTCAATAACAGGTTCTTTACGTCCTTTTGTAGCTTTCAAAAGCGAATAATCTGTATCAGTATCAGCAGTTATATCACGAAGATACATGTTTATTGTGTCATTTTTTAGTTCTTTAATGTAGTCTTTTAATTTAGTACACATCCTGTTCAACAATGGCTTGTGTTAGGAATAAGTTAATATTAGGTTAATAATAAGGTTATATTAGGAAGAACACATATTCACAAAGCTCAGAATGACCCAACTATTGTGAAACAATTAAAAAAATGTTGAAATGCTTGACTTGCAACTCAACTAGGTTACCAGGTAGAACAAAAGGTATATAAGCGGTCAGCATGATTTGGAGAGGTCTCTTGTCTTTTTGGAGCTTAAAAGATACACGGCTATGTGGCTAGCCGTGGTGGAAGATGGTCCAGGAAATCTACGCAACAAACCGTAAGCAAGCATTTCTATACATAAAGTCACCAGTTAGAAGACTTGTAATTTCTTTCATTTAAAATATAACAATGGTTAGAATACTTCTGAGCTTTGAATAAATAATATTGTTTTGTTTTATTGTTTAATTGAATTCCTATTTTTGTATTAAAGTATTGTATTAAAGTTTTGTATTAAAATATTGTATTTTAAATGTTGTATTAAAGTGTTGTAGTAAAGTATCAAGGAAATAGACATAAGTTTCATGTCAAAGATAAGTGTTAATAAAATACTGAACCACTGATCTTGTAATTAATTAATAAAAGTAACCCAGGCATATTTTTGAAGGGCCGTTCATAACACTTGCCACTAGTGTCACGATTCTGCTGACACCTATTCCTAATTTTCCCTTTTTCTCCAACAATATCCTTAACATTATTTTGATATATTATACCAGTGTTTATTGTAAGTGTTCCAACTGAAGTATTACTCCATACAGCCTCTTGTATGTAACGTATAAACAGTTAAATGTCTTGATTTAAACTGACAACAAGAGTCTTAGTGGGGATTTAATCTCGCTTGAGTCAAACGATTATAGGAGATATTCTATAATGATATTTGTGTTGCAATGCTGTAAGATTGATTTAGCTTAGCCCAAACGGTGAGTTGGTGGTAAAATTGGTTTCTCAATAACTCCATATCCATTCACTATGCATAATCTAATACTTTGTGATAGAATTTACACATTTTATGAAGATGGATTTATGTCAAACCATGAATATTTGACAAAGCTGGAAAGGGGAGAACTTTTTATACAAATTTAATAATTTTGTTGAATTTAACCTCAAATAATAAAAAGAAACATTAGTTGGATTTACTAGTGGAATTATGAATATTAGTACTCAATGCAGAGAATTATTAGAATCATAGTGGATTTAAATAAGTACGTTATTTTTTGAAATATGGCTCTTATGCAGGTGCCACCGACACTTAAAAACTACTTAAAATTTAACGATAAATTTATAAGTATAAATTTTATTTCATATTATTATATCTCTCGCCACCATAAAAAACAGATACAAAACCGTAGCAAAGGAAACTGGTAAAGACCCACATTTCACATGAAGACCGTAGTTAGCGCTACCCCTTCGGTGTTCGATAATAAAGAAGACGCTTTCATTACGGGCGGTAATGGACTTTTACGCTAAAATTATGTTGATTGCCTTGATTCATTTAACTGGGCGCATTATATAGATTAAGTTTTAACAAAAGATGCAAATTAATTAAACGTTTAGTTAATTAAAGATTAAAGACAGATAAATTATATGTATATATCTAAAGGCAGAAGTTATGTTGATAGGTTTTAAACAATATATGGTGCTAACAATAATACAAATTATTAGGAAATTAAAAAATAGAAATTTAAAATCCTTGCAGTAAAAAAGAAGAATATATTATTGCAGTTATATGAAAGAGCCATTTTTCAATATATGTAAAAAATTATAAAATATAAGAGATTAAAAACAGTAAGTTTTTCCCTTATGGAAAGGAATTAAACATGGACGTACTACCCCACTCCATTTTTTATTTATGTGACCGAATGAATTTGTATTATGATATTATTATAATTTACTGTTTGACCGATTGTTTCTAAAACAATACAGAAACGTTTCTTTCTTTCATTATTTTACGTTAAATTTTTGTTAGATTTCCAAATTATGACCTCAAGAAATTCACACCCCTCCTCCTCCCTACATAATGAACTGAAACTCAATGGAACTTCATCATCTTATCTATAATTATAAGTTCATGTACAACTGAAATATTGACCCATCATACGCTATATTTTATCTTTTTGTTTTATCGAGATTAATAACTTAAATTTTATTTAATTCTTGAATATTAACTTAAGAGTTTACAAAATAATACCACTACCTGAATTATTTAATATATTCCCAAAATTAAATACACACATTAACTAAATAATTAACTTTATACTTTAACATAATTACTGAATATGGACGGGCGGACATTAAAAACATAAATATTCCTATATAAATCCATAAAACATATTATACCTTATATTTTAAATCAGCTTAAATTGTTCAAAACGCATAGTTCTGATTTGAATGACAGTCATTATAAAATAATAAATTAAAAAACAGTATACGTATATTGACATGACATCATGACACTTAAAATAACTGTAGAAGCAGATTTTACAACGCAAGCTTAGTCCTACGTTAATGTCTCTATGATCCTGGTCTTAAGTGCTATTCGATTTAAATTGATCATACATTTATATTTAACTAAAATACTCTTAAATAATACTAATAAACTATTTTAATACTATTAATAATTGTAAAAAGAAATATAAAAAACGAAGCAATAAAAATCGAACACTCGTATTTAAACCATTAGTTAGAAGTGTTCGCCTTATTGGGGGAAATGTTGATACTGAATTGGAAAATGTCAAAGATGGGATTTACAGATATCGATTTCCTCACAAGCTCTACACGGCAAATGTATGATCAAAAGTCTAGTATTGATTCTGTTCATAGAAAAGAGTTTGTTAGTTTCTAAGTAAAGGTAAACAGACTAACAAAATGGTTATTGGATTGGAGGAGATTAATTAAATAATTCAACAAAGCGGTTTGGAGGAGCCCAAAAAAGGACAGTGATAAAGAAGCATTTTAGAATAGCGATATGCTTGAGCATTTAATACTTGCTCGAAATGTATACCTCTAAATTATTTTTTATTTCGTAAATTTTGAATACATTTGGAGGTTTTAAAATGTACGTCTTTTGGAATTAATAAATTTAGATTCCTTATAAATCAATATAATCTTTACTTTTGGCACTCGTTATTATGATAAAATGAGTACATGAAAGTATGATTACTTTTAGAAAAACATATTTTTAAATATTCTAAAATCAAACATTCAAGACAATATTTTACTTATCATTTCGCCATAGAACTAATTTCAGCAGCTGTACAATAAAGAACGGTTGAATGTTACTTTACTCATCCTGATGGAATAACTGAAATGTAAATTCCCTTTTCAAAGTTTATAATACTTTGCTGCGTTATTCCTAGTTAGTAAAGAGCGCTTCTATTTATTTTTAGATCAACATTTGAGGAACAGACGTTATTGAATAAATTAAAAGTGCGTGCTTTGATCAATTATATTTGATTAACTCTATTCCCATTACTTGAAAGGCCGATTCCATATAGTATGAACGATGTTTAACACTGATCCTCATTACAAATCAAAGATCATTGATTAAATACACAAATAAACACCAGTTTCCAGATTACTTTTACGATTTCAAAATAACTTATAGGATTTGTTTGTTTGTTGTAAGTTATGTGATTTTAAAAACAAAAAAATTCCAGATTTAGTAAAATGTATAATTTAAAATATAAAACAAAGTAATGAGTTTCAAAAAAATTGAACCTTTTTCTACTTTTATGTATGTGTTGGATTTTAAGAGTCTTTACATAATATAAGTAAATGAATATTGTAATATCAAATTTGGACACCGCATACTTTTCTTTAGAAATATGACATCAAAACTACGGTTACAAAGATAACTAATATAGTTTTCCCAAGGAGCTTTAGTTATGATTCAAATTGTCACAAAATAATAAATAACACGATTATAAAATTTCTATATACGACCGAAATACGTAGAAAGAGAGATCGTATTTAGTGTTAATGTTACAATAAATATTTCATTTTTATAAAAAATCTTTGTTGAAAAATGTGTTTGAAATCCTTGAAAACACCAGAGATTTAGTGTCAGAATTTTTTATGTTATGTAAAATAACATTAATAATGTTTAATATGATTTATCTAGCTGTATAAAAATGAATAATTGTCATCTCTTCAAAAATACCGGTTTAATAGTTAGCAGAAAGAAAGAAACCTTGGTAAATTAAATCAGAAACAGTCTTTTAAAATATTGAGTGTCATAACTTTCAAATGCGGATTCGAAATAATTATTATGACATATGAAAATGTCTGTACCAAACAAATGTACCAAAAAGCACATAAATGAAAATCATTTTCCAGAAAAAGGTAAAATATATTTACGGTTTTCGACCTCCGTTGGTTTTCTTTGAAGTTTTTCGATATTATGTGTAAATATAATACACCAGTCTGTTATGCATTCCTCATATAATACATATATTTAAATGATCGAGTGATGGACTCCTTATGAGGTCCATTTGACCAATAACCATGATTTGTTTTATAACGAAAAAATAAGTTATATTTTCTTGGAAATAGAAATATCAAATATCTATTATATTTAATAACTGTGTATAGTTTCCATATGAGTGATTAGTACATATTTATTGACGATAAATTGTACATCCATTTCCACTTTTGTTATTGCATCATTTTTGTATTATATTTTTTATGTTTTTGGTTTTGGGGATTAAATTGAAATACGAGTTACATTATACTACATTTTCATATAAAAGCCATTTGACTTCAATGTGACATCTGTTATAATGGTTTTACCTACTTCTTGATATCTATTGCACATTTGCTGCAATTAAATGTGTAACACCTGGAACCTAAGATGTTGTGTTACAATGCAAGTAAATTATTAGACTACGGGCTTATTGTTATTCAGTGGATAACACCAGAATTTAGATACATGGAAAATATTAAACATATATTACAGAATATTTTAGGTTTGTTTGGTTTTAAATTAAATTTCAAATAATATGAACAGAAAATTATCTTTTTACGCTGGCATCTACATACAAATTTATTTGGTCCCCTAACTCAAATATTGCTACCTGGATTTTTTCGTGCATAATACAGCACTCTCTGTAATTGCTTGGAAGGAAGTCAGGATCGCTAAACACAATTTTAGCACTTTTAACAAATTAGTTTACATTTTAGTTTTGTTGTTCGCCGACTAATGTATTATATATAAACAAAAAATACATTAAAGAGTTTTATGAACCATTTCAATAAGATATCGTTCGGATTTAATAAGTAATATGACTTTTAAAACTAGGTCGCTGTAATTCGTAGCTACTAACAAACTTTTAAAGTGAAAGACTTATTGTATTTTATATATGCAATTTAAAATAACATATAAATTACAAAATGTATATTTTTTAATAACGTCAGTGAATTCTGTTTACTAATTTCTATATTTTTACATATACTTCACAATCTATGTTTGTGTTCTACAATATTTAAATTAATAAGGTAAAACGAACGCCACCACATAAAAAAAGTTAAGGCAAAAACATTAAAAATACTAATTGCTGTACAATTGAAAAATGAGATGTTTCAAGCTATGTACAATTATTAATTTTGAGATAAAATCAATATTGTTCTAGAAATATATATATATATATATATATATATATATATACAGTATATATATATATATATATATATATATATATATATATATATATATATATATATATATATAATCGCTCTATGTGCGTCACTCGTTTCTAAAATTATACTTTTCTTACACGAAGAATTCTATATTATTTCCTACAGATAAAAGATTTTATAAGTTTATACACTAATGTCTACATCCTTTCTGGAAGTCAAGTAGTTTTTCACTGATGTTGTGAAGTTGAAAGCTCTCATTTGCATCTAAAGTGTTCTCTGTGTAATTATCAAAGAACGAAAACCTATTTAGGTCCAATGGTTTAATCTAAAGTAAAAGTGGCAGCGATTCTAGTCGGTTCCAATTACACCATAATTACTTTAAATCATAGGTATGTAACTGAAACAGTTTTCATTGGTAAATATCAATAACGAGCTTAAACAATTAAACAAAGTCCATCGGCAATGTAGGTTACTTTTTCAATCTTTTAAAAAGCATCAACTACGTTAATGATCCATAATAACTTTTGAAATACCAAGGCATTTGCTTGTATATTGAAAACGCAATACATTTTTCTTAATAGATACATTATCGCAAACAGTTGTTATATTACTGTTTAGATGAAGAAGCATAGAATGGAAAGGTAGATTTTTTATCACATAGTATCAGAAAAGCTCACTTATCATTAAGTAGATATACTGTAGTGTAAACCAATTATTAATAAATTACATATATTTGTGATTGTCACTTTATAGTTTGATTGTTTTTCCTTTATCTACGTTTATCTATATTTGGTTCCAGAACACAATCAGTACCCACCAGATCGGTATTATATGCGACTAAACGAAAATTATTTATTATGAATGTGACTGGTTTTTTTTTCTTATACCATTGAAAAATATCTTTTTCCCAACCAAATTACATCCGTTGACTGTATGTTAACACTCTTACAATAAAAATTTGTGTCTGTAAATTCTTCCTCCCGCTTCTGACTCTTCCCTCTATATGTGTCATATACATTTAATTATTTAACTGTAGTCCTCTATAAAAATAGTTTGTTCCAATTAAGAAAAAGATAGATGAGAGAAAAATATAACAGATTTTTTAATTATTTGATTTTTCCGCTTATACGTTTTCACTAGCAAGTATTGAATATACAATAATATTTCAAGTGAAAAATATACGACCTTGACTGGGAATTGAACCCAGGACCTTTGGCTTTACCAATTACGCCAATACACTACCAACTGAGCTATCCTAGTCGCTTCCCAGTACAGGGCGTAGACTTCTCACTTGCCTTTACGTTTAATTGCTGCAATTTTGAGTTTCCAAATTAATGACCTCGCATATGCGACATAAAGCTCAGTTGGTAGTGCATTGGCGCGTAAAGGTTCGATTCCCAGTCTAGGTCGTATATTTTTCACATGAAATATTATTGTAAAAATATAATGTTTAAACATGTTTGAGATAAAACATTATAGAGAAACACAAACATACGGTAGAGATTTAAAAAAAACTTAAAATATACTTTAAACAGTGGATTTAAAATAAACATGAAGTATGTTGGATATATTATTCCATTGGAAAATGTTAAAAGTCACTTCTCGGCCTTAGCATAGATTAACTCATTTGGTATAAAGAGCACACGTTAACTGTAAGTAAACTGGCTTTAAATATTTACCACTAAAAGAAAATATAACTCTATCAAAACGAAAACAAATAACAAGGAAAAGAAAGCAGAACTAATATTATGCTCTTTCCGACAACAACAAGTTGTCGGAAAAATTCCACTGTTGTTTCATTTTTTTCCACTGTTTCAATTTCAGTCCACTGAAAAATTACAGTGGATTTTTTAAAGAGCGTACTACATATTTAATATTATTGTGTATAATATTATTTTCACTTTTAAATGAAAATCACACAATCATTCATTATTAAAATATACTTTTTTTTTTTTTTTTTTTTTTTAAATTTATGTTTCATAAAAGTTTAGAACTATGTTTAGAAACTATGTTTAAATTTATGTTTAGAACTAGCATTTTGTTTATGCGTGCTATGTTGTTTTCTTAAACACAGTGAAGTAAAATGATTCAATTTTGTATATTATGTTTCATGGTCAGAAAATCTTAAATTAATCAGATCGTGGAATTATATCAGACTGTAGAGTTACTGTTGTGCCATCACAAAATCAATGAAGTGTTACTACCGAAAAAAAATATAACGGGGTAGAATAATGTTTCATTTATTGTTGTTTAGATTTTAAGCTAATCTCAATGAACTATAGTTGATTAGCAATATTGAAAACTCAGTAGTATACAGATGAAATATTTTTGTAAACTTAGGCATTTCAAAATTCGGAATGCTTATAACATTAATTCATAGTTTTAAAACGGTGACATTTAATGACGAAACATTCGATGTTCATTTAGCAAGAAACACAATATATTTAATAATAAAATGCATATTATACTTAAAATATTTTACTTAGAGAGAACATTTTTCTTGAAAACGTAGATAAAAAACAAACAATCCTCAAGTTAAATAGAAATTAGTTTTATTGATTTCATGAATATGGTCAATTCACTATTTGAAACCCCAAATTGTTGCAAATCCATGTGCAAAAAACGTAAGAACAAAAATCAATTATAAATATATTTACGTTTTACAAGTTTCATGAAAAAAAATTAGTTGATATTTAGGTTTAAGTTTTGTTTACAGTGATTTTATCAAAATTCATAATAACTCAATTAGACATCTACTTCACCACAAACTACACAATTTTGAGTAGTTTGTACTAATCTTTTTAAGATATTACGAGATCTATTTTCCCCATCTTCGTATATTCTTTCTCTTTTATGATGTTACCTTAAATATTGACCTATTTATGGCACCAACTCTGTCATGTTAAACTGAATAGATGTTAATCAAATTGTATACGCACTCAACAGTGGGTAGATAATTTTGTATCACTTCCAAAATAGTCAAAGTTTGTTAATTTAGAATTGTTAGGAACAATAGAATAAACATAATCAAAATTTTATTAAGACGATTCTTTCCTGTTTTATTAATCAATGAGCATAATACATGTTGTTAAATACTTTTACTATGTTCATGTTTTTTTTTTTTAAATAATTTTTTTATGGCTTTCTGTTTACAATAAAATTTAGTTTTATAAAAAAATGACAACGAAGAAAAAGTAGAAAGACTGTGATAAATATAACCAACATTGAGGATTTTTGTAACGACATTTGACGTCATTAAAAAATTTCAGTAGAGACTTTAATATAAAAGTTATAAATAGAACACAATTCTATTGTATATTAACAAAGAATATTACAATACAATATGGTCTATAGCAGACAATATTTAGAAAAATAAGAACCCTAAGAAAAGACAGCTTTCAAATAAAATCTAATTTAAAACATTTCCCCCTGAATTAATCTATATAATACGTTGTAAAAATAGAAATAAACGATGTGGCACGAATGCTTCTCGTAGCTACAGAGATATTTAAACATGTGTGTAGATTTAAGGGATTGTTAAATTGATAATAATACGTTGTAGGAGTTTATCTTGTTATTTTAACAGTCACATTGAAATCGATAAATGAACAAAACTATAATTTGTATTTATATGTTACACGATACCATAAAACAAATTTTAATTTTACAACAATTTTCTATCAATGTTCATAGTTAAGCAAATCAAAATCAATTCTGTTAGGAAAAACAAATTTTGAATTATTATTATTTGTTTAATCTCTTTCTAAATTCTGTATTACTAGATATTTTTATTGTAGTAAGTGCTAAGAAGTGGCATCACTTAAGCTCTAAGTGTTTAGCGTTAAGTGCTAAGGACTAACTGTCAAGTGCTTAATGCTTATGGTAATCGCTTAATGCATAGAGGTAAGTGTTTATTTCTAAGTGTTAATTATTACCAAATGTTAACTTGATTACATAATACAAATTTCATAAAAAACAACACGAGTATATGTACAACATGTAAAGCTACATATGTACATACATTGCTATAATATGTAAGTTTTCCCACATATTTTAAACTGAAAGCCTTTCAAATTAAAGTTCATTATTTTATAAAATAGTTCAGTCCAGTAGCAACAAATTATTTAGAATAACGATTCAGTATACTATTACAATATTCTTCCACCTCCTTTCAAATCCCTATATATATATATATATATATCTTCATAACATATTATACAATATAAAAACATTTTGTTGTATTAAGAAAAACAAATCGGTTATTTTAGAAGAAATTATATTCAACCTATTGCATCAACCCAATGCAAATCTTGTCAAAGTAAGCTCCCATGTTAGGCATTTAAGTATAAGACTAAATTTATAGTTTTTTTTAATCTTTATTAATTATTAGTATAATGTTATGAAAATGTTTTGAAACAAATCCATGCAGGCAATAAAACGCGTTTAAAATGTAAAACTTATTCAAGGCTTCGTTTGCCGATTATACGTCTGAGATGGAACTGTTATTAATTGAAATGTAATAACAATTATTTATTTGATAGTAGAATTTAAATTGATTTTTTAAATAACACATCCTTATGGCCAATTTGAAAGAAAAAATGTTCACATCCAGCAAGTGTCCTTCAAAATTGTTACTCTGGTAATCACATAAATCAGCACCTGAGGGATACCAATTTCGAAAAGTGGAAATATCTAATGAAATTAACTTATTAACGTCAGAATATACATATGAATATGGAAAGAAAAATTTAGACCATTCAATTATATTTACATGTAAAACATAATATCACGTTTCTCTTGGAGAATGCGAGACTGTATATATTGCATTGAAGAGTTATGCACCTTCATTTGACTCTTTAAATTTACAATTCTTAACACAACGTGTATAATTTTTATATCTGATTTGTGCTGTTCAGAAAGCGTAATTAATTAGTAGGCGAACTAATGCAACAAACTCTCGAAACTGTATGATATATTTTATCGAATAGATGAAAAATTACAATTATTTTAATCATATCCAACCTGTCAGTAAAACAATCATTATAAAATATACATTACTTTAAAAGAGCAAAGTGTGAATTTGAAACAAATGGTTCATAAATCACAAAACTTAAAAAAATTAATTGATTTAAAATCTTTAAATTAGAATTCCGAAAAAGAGAGTGTTCGTTATAAAGAAATGTTACATCAAATATCAAATAATATAAAATTCCAAATTCGTCATACAAGATACCTACTACCCCTGTAGAGTATTTCTACTACTCAGGGACATTTTATTAAGATTTTTTTAAATTTAAAAGAATATTCGTAATTACGTATCATAATTACGCCTTCTAAATTTTGTTTCGTCTAAAAAAACATTACGACAATAATTATATTTATGAAACTACATCCAAAGAATGATTTCCTTTCGTTTTGTCAGAAAATGTTTCTGCGGGCAACCCATTTTGTTAAGAATTCAACTTATGTGATTAGTTTCCATGGTTTGATGTCATGTTCGTTAAATAATATGTTTTATTATGTTTTAATATGTTTCCATATTGCCTTCCGAACTACTGATATAATTAATTAGTTAACATACCTTAATGTCAAAAGTAGTTCATTATTCTTATAGTAGTTACAGTTGTTTCGCCTCAACATAAGGCATCATCAGGCTTAGCACACGTAAACAAACTAAAAACACGTTCACCACACAAAACTTGTTAGTATATAAAAAAAAACACACACACACACACACACACAAAATAGTAAAATGGGTTAGTTCTTGTTTTATTGTAAAAATAAAAATTAAAAAAAATTTTTTCCTTGATTTGGCCACATCCTACAACTTCTAATGCTCTTGAATGACTGATTAGGAGTTCTTCTGACGTTATCTCCTATAACCTTGGCCTTGTGTGGTTACCTTTGATTAACTATTGTGTATATAGTATTATAGATACAGTTGGAAGCGAAATGTTGTTTGTCGTTTAGAAGGGAGTCCGAGTCTTTCTTCCATTGTTTATAAATAGCATACTCCTCCAGGATGTTCATTGTTCTTCCCTTCTTTACTACGTGTAATATTTGTAGATTGTTTTCAATATTGCTGTAAGTGTGGTTGCTGTTCATCAGGTGTTCAGCATATGTTGAGGTGAAACAGCTGTAGCTACTATAAGAATAATGAACTACTTTTGACATTAAGGTATGTTAACTAATTAGATATATTTTAATGTAATCTTTTTATAATAGTCAAATCATATTTCTTTTTCGAAGTATTCTACTGGAAAAATAATTATTTAGTTGTAATTTTCTATGAAATAATCGACCTAAGATTTGAAAGCTAAAATAAAAATCTATACCAACATCAAAATGTTTATATGTTACGCTATTATCCCTTTAATATTGTAAAATATACAGTAAAAGTTGAGATAGTAAAGCTATCCACAACTCTTAAAATTAATTAAAGTTTTACGTGAACTAGGAAACCAAACTAAATTATGAAATTATTAATTAGAACACGGTTTAGAAACACGGAAAAGACGACACGTGAACCAACGAAAAATTGTAATGCCCTATGACCTACTTCATGGTAAGGCAGACGTGAAGTTACGTGCTTTACGTTCTGGGATGTGTTGAGAATAATTAAACAAGAATAAACCCTAAGGCACAGTGAAATGGACTTAGTATGGCAACCCTATATGTAACCTCATTATTTTATTTCTTATCTACTATCTACTGTTACAGAAGATTTCTCATTTCATGTAATAAATTACATCGGTTGTTGTGAGTGAAACTGAATATAATTTGCGTTGTGTTACTTTGTGATCAAAATTTTTTTTCCATTAGGAAATATATATCTTTTAAATAATCAATGGACATTTTCAATTACAAATAAAAAAATAAAAATAATAATAACCATTACATATTTCACCAAAATGATTTATTTATCTATACATACTTTATTTTTGTATTACTTTTTTACTAATTGATTATAATTGTATCTTTTTTATGTTTTTAAATCATAATACTGTAATGTTATTACAATTTATTATATTCTACTTGATCACTCAATTTATATCATTTTTCTGTAAGGTATCTAATACGTTTGATTTCTTAAAATTTGTGAGCAGATTGTAATTAAAGATTTAGTTAAGATTGATTGTAGCTACGACTTGTAGATAAAACGTCGTTTAGTTGTCGTTTTTAAATTATTGTATTTTTTCATTTAGTATATATATATATATATATATATTAACATTTTTTACAAGTTTTTCCCAGTAAATTTAACTAAATATATTTCTATATCAACGATATGTTTTTAGAATAAAATATGAATTTTATATATTGAACACGAATTGTTTTAGGTTTAATTTATTGTCTAATTATCATTTATGTATTATGATAACCTACATTTCTCCTAGGACGTTCCTAATTAATTTCTACGTTTTTTATTTTACTACTATAGTTGTTTTCACTTTTACAGACATATTTCGGTATTACTGTATTTTCTCTACAGCTTTTGAAAATGGAGTTAATTCGAAACGCGTCACTAGAAGTTAAGACAATACTAGACGTAACAGAAGAATATACTAAAATTATGCAATGTTTCTTTAACAAAAATATCTTTATTTTAAGGCAAGAACTATTTTTAACTCGCAATAAAATGAATGAAATCATGTATGGTTTCACTAAAAATATTCATTATGCATACAATTGATTTATATTATTATAATAAAATTATTAGAAATTAGTTATTTTTATCTTACTCTAGGTTACAGCTCATAGTTTTAATCCAGCTATACTAAAATATTAATCCAAAATTCATACAATGTTCGGCTCATGTAAATATTTATTGTTTATTGTTAAACAATTCTCACTCTAATCAATGCTACACTTATACAACTACACAAGTGGTAAAAATTTAACAAATTAATCAAATTAATTTTTACAACTACAGCTGTTTCAATTTCTCATTTACTTGTTTCAAGGTAAATCGGTTGTTGAATAAACCCATTTTGTTCAAATAAACTTCGTAATCATTTAAAGTGCCACTAACATGATTATAATATAAACGATATAAATGTTTATAATTTTCATAAACAAGGGGATATTTTAATAATCCTGTTTCAATGTAGAAGTATTATCTTGTAATGGTGAAAATAAACTAAGGAAACATATGAAAAACTAAACATCAAATACCAACCAAGCTCAAAATTTAGTTAACAAATTGGCAAAGGTAGTACGTAAATTGCAATATTCTGAAAATCGTGTAATTATTTTGTATAATGTGTCTACTGAGGACGTGAGTAAAAAGTTTGTTCGCACCTTCCCAAAAATGAAATTTTGGAAGTTATTGATTAAAAAAAGTTGGAACTAATCTAACAGCCAAAGTAACGTTTGATGTTTAAGCATGGGGAGGACGTTTAGATAAATTGAGGATTGGGAAATATGAAGATGATAACACCAATCGTTGTGCTAAACTACATTATAAATACATAACTATACAAAAACTATACGGCAACAATTTTCTAATTACTATCTGTTAATATTATTATCTAATTACAATCTCTGTTTGTATCTAAATTCTTTCATCTATTATTTATTTCAATAAATATGTATTTAAAAATTATAAAAATAATGTTTTATAACTCTTTACCGATATATCAAAATACTCAAAATTAACAAAATTATATAAAAAAATAGAATTATATAATGAAACAAAAATTAAGAAGTGATTTTATGTTTCATTACTTTGTAGAACATTATTATTTAAAATCGTCGTTCACCTCCTGTTTAAAGAGCTTTTGTGAATTTCTCATTTCTTTTTATTCTTGACCGCATTGAAAACTTGACAGTTTACTCTCTATAAGACTTGTGTTTGGGAGAAAAAATACTAACTTTTTAATCTCAGAAAATAAGGAATCCAAGCTTCAAATAAAAAAATAAATATTGCTTGATGTGTTTGACAGTGATGGATTGTGTGTGAATTTTTTCCTTCAACTAAGGAAACCCATCCAGGAGGTTTTAATTGCTTGTCCAACGAAAATAGTGATAAAGTAGAAGTGTAATTCAAGAATTTCTGTTGTCGTTAAATTATATATATATATATATATATATTCCGTAAATCATATGTATATACTTCATAGGATACATAAACGGATTGCCTTTCTCTAAAGTTTTGTTCAGAGTCACAACATTCTGATATCAAAATATACTTTACTCTTTTTTAAATCCGAAATTTATGTATTATCTCTAACAAATTGGTTTTTCTAACATTTTAAAGTATATTTAATATTTTGTTTGATAACCTAAACTTGATATTTTTTCACACCAATCTAATAAAAGAAATTTTGATTTTGATATTAAGAATTCACCTTTATGAATTTATAAAATTATCTATTCAATTCAAGCCATCAGTTTTTAAATTTACTCAGAATGTATTAACCAGAAATAATCAGATGGGTTTATGATGAAGCTTTGAGTATACGGTAAGAAAAAAACATTCATTGAAATGGACTAAATAAATTTCAATTGAATTGAGATAAAACCCTAAATGACACTAAACTATTTTTGTTGTTGTACCATGACAAATTAGAAAAGGAGTGAATTTATTTCTTGCGTTTCAGAATGACTATCATCCATTATACAAACAAATATGCCAGGATGTCCAAAGTTCTTGAATGACTTTTTAACATTTAAATAAAAATAATTTAAACTTATCTAAGTGATTATGTTTAAAATATAATTTGATGATATTTATTATTAGATTTTTAATTTCTATATTCATAATACCTACAGATATTCCTGCTAAACTGAAGACGATATTTACATATTCAAAAACTGTAAACTGATTTTCCTGCCTTCCTTAAATGATAATCACTACCTAAATACCTTAGATAGTTATATTTGACCTTTAGTACATAGCTTGAATGTTTCATTTGATTTATTTGTCTCAGAAAATCCAATAGTCTATGAATTTTCAAGAACTTTTAGTAATCATACAAGTGACAAAACTCAGCACTAAAGATATTTTACTTTTAATTTACAGTTATAAATTTCTCTATTTATAAATTGTTATCCAATACAAATAAGAAATATTTTTCAGTAATGTTTTTCAATTTCTTACTTAAAAATAAATCCGCTTTATTAGTTTTGCAATTATAATTCGTCTTGCATATCATGTTTCACGAATAGGTGAAAAGGTATGAAATATAAATATCATTTTGTCGAATTCTAAAAATGTTTAGAAGGATAATCATGTTCCTTAACACGAATTTATTCAAAATGCATAAATAGATCACTGAAGGTGAAAACTGTATGAATATCAGATTTGCCATTTGGGTAATAGGAACTTCTGAATATGTTCTTCTGTTGCTTTTGTTTTAGAAATGTTGTTAGATATGTTTAAAACAATTACAAACCATTCTCATTCCCAGAATTGATGTGACGGCTGAAAACTCTGAATATCGGCTGTAGAAATTTTCTCTTTTTTCTATTGAATTACCTTATATGTATAGGTAAAAATTAAATTCTAGTGTTATTAATACATCATAATTTTTGGAACCAAAAACAAACAATAAATATGTTACATAGGCTACGTCATGAAAAACAATCTTTTGCTGGAAAGGCAATACTCGATGATATCAGTCCATTGCTCATAAAATCGGCTATAATTTTGCTAAAAATGATCCCAAAGTAGATTAATTTTAACCAGTTATATTATTACCTATTCATATATTGTTTACTCGATATGTTGACGACTCGCGTACAGCTACTTACCCAACTGATATTTTTTTGTAATCATCAGATTGAAAATAAAGATAGGAGCAAATAACTTACAACATGACATAAACACGTTGTATATTTGGCATAGAAAGTGGCACAATGCAGTGAATCCGACTAAAATAAGGAATTTTAATGCCTCTGATCAAGCATCAACAATTTAAAAATTCATGTTTATTATTATATATGTCTAGTTCAGATTATTGCAGAAAATGTAAGGAATAGGAAGGTTGATCAAGGGTGAAATAAATCACATAAAACAATAGCACTAGGCAACAATAAGTTACCACTCTACGAACTGTAGGTTTATTATGTAATTTTGTCTAATATTTATTGTAATTAATTAAATGTTTATCTTGAACTATAAAATAAATATATTTTTTGATTAGAATGTTATAAAAGCAAATAATGCAGCAATAATGATCTTTAAAGTGTACAAATAACAATCTTTTTAACGTGTATAAATTTAAAAAAAGATACGGGGTACTTTCATAATTAAAATATCAGAAAGTTGAATCGTTCCAAAACATGTTGGCCTATTGGCAACTCAATTCCATTTGCTCAAGCCGTTGTTCATATTCAACTCAAAGTCGTGGTAGACCTAAGATACGTATATTTAATTTCAATCTAAAGATATGTTTAAGGGTTGTGTTTGAATTTAATGTTTAAATAAATTTAAGTTTTTCTAGGTCTTGAATAATAAAAGTCTAGATTGTAGGCCCCTAATTACTTAGTAAAGAGTTCTCTTAAATTTACTTCACATTGTTGTTGTTGTCCAATGGCTTTCTCTGGCTCACGCCAACTTTAATCTTGCTTCCCAGTAGAGAACAGGGAGGTCTTTTTCCCTCTGCTTCTCTTTATCCAGCTTTCTGCAGACCAAGATATGGTCCTTGTTCATGACGGTGTCCGGGCTTTCACACAATGTGCAGTTGTCATAATCCAAAATCTTCATCCTTTTCAGGTGTTCATTTAGGCAGTCGTGTCCAGTTGTAAGTCGAAAAATTGCGACAGATGTCCTCCTCTGCAAGTCCTTGACTTTCTCATACAAGTCGAATACATCTTCATAGGACTTGTTCCTTATGTCCTCTTTGACCTTATTGGTGAACTCAAGATGAGATGCTCATTTCAGTTCGCCAATCCTTGCTTCCAAGGTGTGTACTCTTCTTGGTTTCTGTATTATGTGAGTTCCTCGCTTGGCCAGCTCATCTGCTTGCTCATTGCCTTGTATGCCTACATGTGATGGGATCCACTGCAGAACTATTTTCTTGGTATTATGCTTGACTATTTTATACTTCTTTTCAATTGATTCAGTCACGGAACCTGTTGGTGTATTTCCAGCAATTGCTTGCAGAGCTGACTTAGAATCAACCAAAATCACAGTGTTGTTATTCAACCATGGCCTCATTATTATCTGTCTCAATTACAGATTAATAAATTTATTACTTACACATAGGCCCACAGTAAATTCTACAGTATAAGAAACACGGAACACAATTCTCACAACAAATACGCCTTATAAGTTATGTTATAAGTTATAGTTTTATTGGTGTAGCTCGTGTGTCACTGAAGAAGACGACCTTGTCGTTGAAACGCGTCAGATACTTAGGCGTATTTTTTTGTGAGAATTGTGTTTTGTGTTTGTTATACTGTATAATTTTTCTCATAAGTAAAGCTCAACATTTAAAGTAAATTCTATGTTAGATCTAAAATCATATTGTGGTATTTTAGGCATCTTAATTTATAAAGTGTTCTGTATTGTAAAAATGTTCTGTTTTTAACATTAGTTGTGACTGAATCAGTAACCATATGTTTATTCTGCAAGCTATATTTTCTTTCGTATTATTTGATTTTTCATCACTTACCATAATTACAATTTGATATTCAAACTAGCTTTTGAAACCCCGACTGTTTGAATGTTGGAATAAACTAGACAATTTTCATGAAGCGTAATAATTAGACCGTTTAAAAGCTTTTATAATAAATAGAAAAAAAATTTGCCATTCTGAAGGTTAAAAAAATAAACAGTATAACCTCCTTAGATATTTGCATTAAATTTGTAACACTCATAGTGTAATTTCGCAATAATGTATAAATAATAGAAACGATTTTGCCATTAAACGTAAAATTGAGTTATTCCCTGATATGTTATTCACTTTTTTATATCTAAATAATATCAGGAAGGCAATTAATTAGGCAACAACACATAAAAGCGGATATGATTCTTCAGAACTAATTGTTTCTGTAGTAATATTGTTGTATATATATATTATTATTACATTAAGACATTGATTAATGTGCATTGAATATGATTTCATTCACATAACAGCAAAATTCAAATAAAATAATAGCTACAAAGTATTGTTTTCCAGTCTCAAGTACTTTAGTAAAATAGCAATGATGTTCGACATATGTATTATTCGACATAATACTGTTCGACCGTGTTAAGTAATAAATTACTCTACTAAAATACTTGACCAGACTAAATAGGGCTTAACTATGGATTACAAGTTTAGTGATCAAAGTAAACAGCTTACCTACAGACATCAATTATCTGTGCCTTAAGCGATATTATTGTTGATATTCAGCACCATTCTCCAACAGAAGGGACCGGACATCACGTCTGCCTTAAATGTAAAGTAGGCCATAGAACATGGTAACTGAAATATTTAATTAGATCACTTACAATTATTATTTTCACTATTTCTATATGTAGGAGGATTACGTTGAATTTATTTAGTATTAAATATTAGCAGTCGCTTCCGAGGTAGGAAGGAATAGAATTTCGATTGCCCAAAATTAAATAAATATTAGTTGAAAACCTAGACCTATTTTTCTTGTTTGTAAAACTATTGCAATTTACGTCTTTTTTATGTTAAGGTCGATTAATATCTTAGTAATTAATTATTACGAAACAGATTTGAATTGAATGTTAAATTATATTGGATTGTACGTGGTTGTTTCTTTACGCTACAACATCCTTACAGGGCTTTGTAAAGAACTATTTAAATTTATATATATACAACATTATTTATCAGTTAACGTTCAGTTCATGTTTTAATATGTACACAAGTTTCGGAGACAATAAAAAAATGATATTTTTTACTAGTCACAAAAAAATACCCCTCGCAAAACAACTAAAATAATTTGAATAATATAAAAACTAATCTAAATTAGTGATCAATATTGTTCCATAATATTGCTTCGATAAATTGTATATCCTTGAACCAATTTGGAGATTTTGTTAAAATAGTGATTCTGAAATTGTTACTCATAAACTAACTCTGCCGTACTGTCTCAAACGTACTCTAAAATATTCAATATTTAAATGTAAAAAAAGTTTTCATTTAAATTCATAAAACAAATGGCCTATAATTCACTATTTTTTAATATCGGTTTTAAGCTGATGTTTTATCTTTCCTATAAATTTTCAACATATTACTAAAATGTAGATCATTTCAAATAAACGACCATTTTAATTAAATTTAAGTTGTTTATAATATGCATACGTTAACAAAGTAGGAAATTTATTTAGTTTCTTACATATTCTATTTCTTAATAATCAAATTCAAAATGTTGAATTATGTACACTGCTAACTAGTAAATATATGTCACTAGTACTTTGTGATAAAAAACTTAAAATTATTCATTTTAAACTTTACCTTCAAGAGAATCTATTGAAGTTACATTAAACTCCCTGCATAGTATGTTGTTTTAAATTATAAATTAGTTTAAGTTATACTGTTTCTGCTTCAGTAATTGTATTTTAATATAATACAAGATGGCAGTACCGTATACAGACACTTTGCATCGAATGCAACTTATATATTTATATCCATCACTTACAAACAATGGCAACTCTATTATGTATGATCGCTAATGGATACTGTTATTCTTATAAAAAGGAAATGTAAGTGGTGAGATGTTATAGTTTACTAGAATATGAATTTACTTTTTATCAATTTCAGTAAATAATAATGTAAAAATAAGCGTAGCAGTTGAGCAGTGTAATTCTAATATAAAGTATCAGTTCCTCATACCATCCATTACCATTGAGTAGAAATAAAATAAGATCTTAGTATTGTCTTTGTCAGAGTTTGTTTAACAAGAAATTATATAACGAAAAATAAAATATATTTCATAAAAATGAGGTTTAAATAGTTTTTATTGATAATATTGTTTAACCTCATGTTTTGTGAAATTTAATAAAAATATGACAGAATGTGTGTTAACAAAATTTATCTCTAGCCGGTATATCATGTTCTGTAAGTAGAAAAAATATCCTTAATATAAAATCTGGTAAAAATTAATCAGTGTTATACAACGCAATTCAAAACTGTTCTGCCTGTTATTGCCGACCACATAAGGTGTTATTATTTTGTGAGATGTCACGACCGATAAAGCTAATGACTAGCTATAGAATTATCTGACATGTAGAGTGGGCTGGCCATATTACTGTTGGCAGCCACTTTCTTAGTTTCCCAAAGAATGGTATGTTGAGTTATTTATAAAAATAGATATACATACTTCAGTTTAGCTTTCCCCTGGGTTAAAATCGTTCTTTTCTTATCTCATTCACATATCCTTCTAGAAGTGACAGAAGCGCCTGAGCAACACTGTAACTGATATGCGTAAACACATTGTGGATGAGGTGCATAAGCAGATTGTGGCTGAGGTGAAACAGTACTTTCATAAATACAAAACAAAACCAGTTTAAAAAAAAAACTTAAAATTATTTCTATGAGCCGATAAAGAAAAGGAAAATATACTGTCATTCATTTATAAGTCGGGTGGGAAAAAAAATTCGTAGAGAAATTTTTCTAAATCACGAGACAAAATTTGTTTTACTTAGTTCACTTTGTTTATTTTATATTAATTTAACTTCCCTCTATATTAATTTAACTTTAATAAGCCTCTAATCTAACGCGGTAATCTAGTGGTGAACATTATCCTCTTCTTACGCTAACTCAAAAGTCAAATAATATAACATCTCTAACGGTACATTCAATTGTTTTGGAAGTATTGTATTTACCTCTGTTTAAACACAATGTAAAGGAACTCATTAATGACAAATGCGATTCATTGAACTTAAATTTGTTTTCAGGAAGATCTTTATCTATCAAGCAATGAGCTTAAATATTGTTTTTGCTTACAACAGGCATTATGATCACCATTCAGTGGATTTAATACTCATACAACCACCTCTGTTTTATTAGTACATTATATTAAATGAGGAAGGCACTAAAATACAAGAAAATTGCTTCGCATGGGTACAAGAATAGAAAACACAAAAATTATTTATAAAAACTCATTATTTTTATTAGTTTTTGATTTCTTAGTTTACGAGATATTTTGAAAAAATCTGATATGGTGAATCGGAATTTGTTTTTTTTTAAAAAGAATAAGTTATAAATATATATTTTAAAAAAGATATAATGATTGTTTTAAGTCTTGTACTTGCCTTAATTTAAACGTCTCTGGAAAATTAATCAGTGATGAAATTGAAATTTCATTTCGACGTTTTTATCGAATATAGTATATGGTCAAGGAATGTGTATGTTACTTAAGTCTGAATAATAATATTTTCCCCTTCTATACCCCTGTCAATTTGATGGGTAATTAAAATATTTAAAACATTTAAAACCTATCACCTTTTATATAATATTGAGAAGCGTATTATTAAAAAACAATCAAGAAATTAAATATAACAAAAAAGATGTTTATATAAGTATTATTATTTTAAAACCATTGATAATAAATTAAGTATATTTGCAACAATGTTAAATCCTTAAATCTACTAATTATACAAGTACAACAATACAAAGCTACCATATTTTATTACCAATAAGTTTCGCTTAAAAGCATTTACTTAAATTTAATTTCGCTGTTATCCCTCAAATTACAGGGTTGCAGAGGTTATAAAGACAGGACAAAAATTGGTTGCAAATTTTACGACAGTGATTCGTCAAATTGTCACTATTACTTAAATACGAATAGATTTGTTGTTGAAATTTACGATAGATTACAGTTGTATAATTAAACGAGGATGCATTTTCCGATTTTAGTCCAAGACGCTAACATCATGACTTGATTCAAATTACATTTCAAACAACTAGGACATGTTTATAATTAATTGCCATTACTAATTGCTGTTGAGTCTTAATACCGATTTTCCCCTTCCAAGTTCAGTGTAAAATAACAAATTCGTTTACAGCAGGAATGTCTATAACTGCTGTGTAATACACTCTTTCATGTACAAAATAAATATTGGCACATTGATTAACGTAAATAATCGGTTAATAGTTTTGCCATCAGTATTCGAAGATATTTTTAAACATGTTATGTAGTAGTTTTAAATATTATATGATACTCCTTATTTTTATTTCTTCTATTTCTTGCATATCTAATATGAAGTTCTCTGCACCCAGCCATAGAGCGTAAGATTTTTCATAAAAAGGTCCCAGAGGGTAAAATGAAAAATGTCTTTCAATATTATATTTTTGTAGGCCCTACTCTGATAGTACTCGAAACAGGTGTAGGGGCACCTGGTAGGTTAGATTAGGTTAGGTTAGGGGCAGCTGGTAGGTTACGTGTTTACAAGAAGTGTTTTTGCTTTTGGACTTTGTAGTTTCCTGTTTTATGAGTTATTTTTGAAGAGGGGCTCCATAAAATTGAATGATCAGTTTTGTTGTTTTGTTTGTAACAGAACATTTGTTAGATAATTATAACATCTATATCATAAAGAAATTTTGAGCTTGAATAACGTGGATATACTTATGTAATTAAAAAAATAATAAATTTATAGAGGTTTGGCAAAATGCTATTATGCACTCGTCTCAAGGGGACTTATGAGTCGGACTCTCCGAATGGCCTACCGACTAAAACCTTCCTCTTCCCCAGGCATTCCGGTACCGCTCTCGCATACTTATGTAGTTACTTAGATGTTTAATAGATTTATAACAACATATATTCTCAAAAAAATTATCCCCCCCTCAGGATGTTGTAGTGAGTACGTATTTACGTGAAATACCGAGGACCTAGTTGTATCTGCACTTTTTTTTTCATGTAGTTCTGTTCTAGAACCATCTCTTTAATTCTTTCCATAAATGTCTCTTGAACAACTTATGCTATTTTTTAACACAAATGTTGTTAGTTTATTCGATGATGAGATGTCTTTTTTTTTCCAAAATAGGGCGATGATAATAGACTATAAGAGAAAAATAAAATAAAACTCAAACTAGTTTCAACTACAGTAAATACTTTTGTATTCCTATTGTCAATGACGATATCACGTTAACGATATCCTAGCAAATTCTTATGGTTAAAAGACAGTTTTGAAAACCAGTTCATAAGTTTTCTCTAACTTTTCTAATGTCGTGTGTTTAAGCTAACTTTGTGGTAGTCATTGTTCTTAAACATAATACTACAGCTTCCTTAGTTATAAAATATAATTGATTCTGTATAATTAATAATCACTTATGTATAACTAATCATAAAACATACTAAATATACAGTCGTTCACAGACTTATATCACACCCGTTCTCACATCTTTCTTCAGTAAATATCTTCCTACTGAATTCACCACATAATAACATGATCTATTTTATATTAAAAATAGAATAAAACAATTGAGTAACAATATCCTACACTCCCTCACGAACTAAAGATTACATAAAAATTAAATTCGTCGTCATTTCCTTTAAAGAATCTCAATTAATTTTTTTTTTTTAAACACAGAATTATAATAATTTTTAGTACTGAATTTGTTCTCCCCTGTATTCTAGAGGACCTTTTATTATATACAGGTCTCTTATTATCAACTCTTTCATTAATGTATAAATATTTTGAATTCTATTTATGTACTAAATAAAGCCTTAATTTGCTTCGATTTTGTCATAAAATTGCCCTAAAGGAAAATTGTAATTAATATTAATAATGTTTCAAAGGCCACCGACTAGTTTCGGTTTCTTTCTCTTTTTTTTTATCAAATTCTTTTTATGTGAGTTACTAAAAGGAAATAAATAATAATACTAATAATAAGTTTCAAAATTTGTCCTCATAAAAAATTAAATACTGTACACAAAACCGAAAGTATACTAACGGATGATTATATTTGCTTTTAATGTTTACCAATATACCTTATTAAAAAAAAAAGTGTTTATTTTCTAAACAGGACATATTACTTTTAATAAAAATCAAAATTTTCCTATATTTTATGTATTGAAATTGGTAACAAGTAAATAAAAAAAAAAAATATATACAAATTATATAAACATTAATGCTTACCAATCGTGGTCTCAATGTTACAGACAAGCGACTTGTGGCGAAATGGTGTATTCACTGTATAATTTGTCTAAATTGCATTCCCCTTCGAAGTTTGTTAGTGTGGTTTTAAACATTGACTTACAGTCTAATACTTCTGACATATTTCCAGTGAAGTGCAAAAAGACATTGTAGTAGTTTAAATACTTTCGCTTGCCATGCCGTTTGCGGTTCAGAGAGAGTTAAAGACAGATATTCCCTCTGTCTCGACAAACGCACAAAGTAATCACATGTTATCAACAACCATTCTGCCCCGTCATGTTTTCTCTTCTCCACCTTTGAAGATTGTGCTAATTCGTAACTGATATATAGATCAACAAATAATAAAGTTGTTTTAGTGATAAACCAAAAACAAATTATTACAAAAAAATGTTTCGACGAAAATGTCACCATCCTCATTAACCGCCTCAATGTCGCCACCTACAATCAACAGATGATAACGTATTGCTATGGTTTCTCTACGAAAAGTATTTTTTAGCCTCAACCTATTGTACACCTACGTAAACATTTGGCAGGATGTAATACCATGTCCAATTATTAATAATTTAATTAAAAGTAGTAATGAATTTGTTCAAGTTAAATATAATTTAAAGAAGTCCGGCTCAGTCTTAATTGATTGGGTATTTTTTTAATATAACAATTTCAGTAATTACTAACTCCTTTTTAAATTACACTATGTGTCAACCGTAATTACCACTTTGAACGTAGAAATTAGTAAACGCTCCAATTTTACTCTATATTGTTTTCATAAACCTTGGATGAGTTCCTTCAAAGATTGTTCTGTATTTTAGAAACTGTAAGCTACATTAAAAAAAAATCAAAATATAATTAACACAAACAATTAATTAATAAATATATTAAACCTTGGTTGATTTTCACAGGCTTCAAGTATAAACTCCCCTAAACCAAAAAAAAAAAAAACTAGTAATTTTTTCCTGTTGAATGCTACATAAATTGGTAAGTAAACTAGTTTTAACTATTTGATTAGTATTATTGGAAAAGTAAACACAACTTCTCAAAATAACTGTTATTTGAAATGGTATTTCAAAAAATCCTTTTCATGAAATCCAACAACTTAAGATAAAATTGAGGTTAATGAATTACAACACAAAATAAATTCGATTTTTATCATGTATGTTGTGTCTTGAATAATTTTACAAATTATTTTACAATATCACATATAATAGTTTGTATTGCCTCTAAAAAAGAATCTATGCAAGTACCCAAAGAAAATATAAGTCTACCGTATGCATACAGTAAAAACATTACTTAAATTTCAGTTCAGTTTGATATAGATGTTTAATTTTACATGCAAATACCCCAGAGAGTGTTTCATTCCTTCCATAATTACTTTGTTGTCTTGTAGATGTTGTCGAGAGAGGTGATTACGATATATCAGTAAGTTGATATGAATGTGTATATTATAGCTGAGGGAACAATCCACATCAAGATACCTACCATTGAACTATATTAAGTGGACTCTTTTTTTAGTCTTAATACTATCTACAGGAAATAAGTTGTTACAACAATCTTAGTACTGCGTTGAAGTACTCTTAGGCTAAGTATGCGAGCTGAGGAAAGTCTTTAAACGAAGTAATACATAAAATAAAGTTGTACAAGATACCTGATCTGTTTTTAAAACTTTTGTTATACTTTTAAACTCTAGAAACCATAACATAACAAATAAAGTAATTACTACACTAAAATCATATTAAATATCACGCACATCATACTAATTAATACAACTTAAACATCTGTATCGTTTTTAGAAGTTGGGTCAAAGTGATAGAGAAAATGTTTGGGACAAAATGAAGGCTAACTTAAACTATTGCATCAAATTCCATAAAAATATAGTCCATCAATAATGATATGGACGGAGTAATTTATATTGAAAATTTGATCTCAAGGAGTTTAGTTTATTATGGAATATTAAGCTCACTACGTCAGTGGATCTTTTTTTTAATTTTTGTAAACAACCTCCAAAGAGTTAAAGTTTGGGTTATGGTAACTAATAAAATTGTGCCTAACAGAATTTTTAAGCGACGTAAGAAAACCGTAGTAGTCACCAATCTCCTTAGGACAAACGGATCTTGAATGCTCGTTTAAAAGGGGAAATTAAAAAAAGGCGTCTTCGAAACATTCAAATATCTTTTAAATCGACAAAAATACATTCAATCAATTTGTTATGAGAAATAGCCAAAACCAAGTGCTAAGCAACAACTATGAGGAAATTCTGGTTCTCGGATAATTTATAAATAAATACAAAGTAATCGACGGAGTCGGTGTTCATTTCGGTATCGCTCCTGATTAATATATTTGTGATAACCAAATACACTTTATTTATGTCTCTAGTTGACATATCAGCAAAATTTGACCGGAAGTATATTAATAAAATCGGATTCTTTCTGATTTGTTTGTTTTTTATTAAAAAATGAAGAATCGTTTCGAAAGAGAACCAAAATATATATTTTTTCTGTTTTAAGACCGAAGATAATATGGACGCCTCCGAATTCCTTCTGGAAAAAATCTCAAAACAGATATTTCTTGTGTACAAGTATTTAGACGTTTGTCTTTCAACACACACATAAACACCCCTACATACACAGACATGCATATAAATATATGATTAAGTAGAACACATTGTATAGAATTGTGTTAATTTAAGGGGAGTGGGTGTTATATTTCATAAAGAATCTAAACTTTTTTTTATTTTGCTAGCAAGATCGAAATCAATATATAGACACTCGATTCACTAACCTCAGGTAAATAAATAATACGTAAAAGAAAACACCTTTTAGTGATAGGATGTACTGGTGGTGACCACAGTGACAATATTTACTGCAGTAAACATAAAATCAATTGCCAATTATCTACGACGAGAAAAGACACATTGTTCTATTCCATTTCATTCCATATGGGTTATAATAAAGTGTCTTTAAGTTATGTATAAGCAAGAGTTAACCCTTAATGCCCTATGCTGGCAGGCCACTTGTAGTGCATTTTTAATACTTTTTAAAAATTCACAAAAAATAATAATCTTTACTCAAACTCAACTTGTAAAATACAATTTTTTCCAGAAAGATTTATAGAACAAATGTTATATAATAAAGTTTTCTGTTATGAGAAAAATATTCTTTTTTGTAAAATTTGTGGATTTTTGTAAAATTTGTGTGTTAGGTATCAAAAAAGTTGCTGTTATCCGAGCTAAAATTTCTATATATATATATATATATATATATATATATATATATATATAAAATATATATATAATATATATATATATACGTTTTAAATTTTTTTTCAAAGATATAGAAACAGCCATTTTTAATCAGTAAATAATGTCGAGTGATATTTTATGAAAGCATTCGTTATTTAAAGACACCATAATCTATTGAAACTTTGAGTTTTTTTTAAATATTTGTTATTATTAAAATTTCTTAAGCATAAACGTTTATCTCAGATAAATGTGGAAACCTTAGTGAAGATATATATTACATAAAACTATATCCCCATTTTTTTTTTTTTAAATAGATCTTTAAGACCTAAACAAGATTAGATTTATAAATATTTTGGGAAATATTTAGTAAATATAGAATTGTGCAAATGTAAATTCCTTCCTTTGTCAAACAATTTAATATACTTTAAAAATAATTTGTATGGTTTAAAACTAAGTCTCTACTATCTCTATAGACATTTACATAAAATGGCAAAACAATACAGTCGATTACATTAATTTTCTATTGAAATACAGAATATTCTCTTTAAGTCAATTAAAAACATAGATAATAAATACTTAACGGAAGAGCAGATATTTCTTGTTGAAACTCTATAACTAAGGATTAAATTTTAATAAAGCAATGAAACAATTATTCAAAATATTTTAATAATATAAACGAGCTACAATTGTTTCGCCTGACGGCATCATTGGGCAACCTATATTATTAAAATATTTTGAAACTTTAGCTTTATTGCTTTATTTATATCCTTGAACAAAGATAATATTTCAAAATTCAATATAATACAAGATCAACTTTAATAATAAATTAACTATCCGAAACAGACTCCTATTTCCATTTTATTTTCAAATTATTAAGTATATTTTTTCTATACAATATTTGAATTTGATTTACAAGGATTTCATTAAACATCAAATAGATGGTGGTTATATAAATATAAAAAACTATGTTGGTTGAAAAAAGTTATTATATAACAATAAAAAGATTACCATTATTAGTAAATACAGGTGTTTTTATGTTAGCAGATATACATGTTAAATTACCTTGAAATACATAAAAAGTGCAAGGCTTATAAGCAATATATTGTCTTTTTTGGCATGGAAATACAAACCTGTTTACGAATTCTGTATTACAGACACGTTTTACGTATCTACAATTTTGGTGCAACAGCTGTACTCTAAGTAATACATATAGTACAGTAAAAAAATCTTTTTTATATATAACTAGCCTTAATCAAAATGTTCAACTGTAAATATTTGAGTTTATTTTCTATTACAATTAGATAAACTAAATGTATACTCACTTGTTCTAATTTCTACGTTAGCTTCAGTGTTATTCCAACAGTTATATAATTATAACAGTTTCATTGCAGGGTATTTTTGATATGATGTAAGGTAAGTTTAACATTATTATTTGCTTTTTGGACAAATTTATAGGTTTATGATTTTATACACTTATAACATAAGTTTATGAAGTAAGCTACACTTTCATAAATTATTGGTTACATCAGTGTTATTATGTTATTTATACAATGTTGTTTTTACAATAGCTTTAAAATTCATATAATATACAACACATTTTGGAGGACAAATCATACAATATTATGTACATATATTATTACTTTAAAAATTTCCAACGTTAGAATTGTTAAGTTTTTTTTTTTTTTTTTTTTTTTTTTTTTTTTTTTTTTTTAAATAACGCTTATAAAAAAACAACATTGCACGTAACACTTCCTGTATGCTCAAATTTCAGCTTAATAATTCACAGTTTTATATGTAGATTTTACTTGTTTTTAAATAATATCTGCGTATGTGCTTGAATGATTGTATACGATAACTTAAGCATATTTAATTTATAAATGTATAAAATACTGAAAATGAAAACAAAACAATAGAAACAAATTAACTGTAAATAGGATTTTAAGAAAATATTTAATTCAAAATGGGAAGGTCAATTTGAATGGTGTTACACATTACTTAGAATGTCAATGTTTCTATCAACGACGTTGAATAAATAGTTTCGATATTGTGTGTCTAACGATGATATAGGTCTAAACTATAACTCTACTAAGAGAGTGAATTATTGTTTTACGTCAATTACTGACACCATTAGAGGTGAACCATGGGGAGGAAAGCGTATGAAGACTATTAGCACCACAATGTCTGCACTAATAGGTGTAGGTTATAGAGATAATATGGTTTAAATAGCTACATGTATTTCATTTAACTGAAATGTCTAAGAATCGATTAGAAATATTTTTAATAGTATTGATAAATGGGAAACGTAGTATTTATTATGTAAAATAAAATAGAAATTGTAAATTTACTAATGTTCTTAGGTTGTTAGTTTTGCTTTTTTAAAATAACTAGAGCTTAATGATTCTTGAACTAAAAACGAAGTAATCACAACCACCTAATGTTTACTTTTGACAATGAGGGATGAGAATGGTCAGAATATGTTGACATGAATTTACTTCCATTTCCGTCAACCAGCTTTCCCTCTATCTAATTACCGGTTCATATTAAAGTATTTTATTATTTTTCTTGTTAACTGTCCATGTTTTATTTGCATTTAGTTTCGTATCATGTGAAAGAAAAATGAACAATTTTTGGTATTTTAAAATTGTGTTGATGATTAATTGTTGAGCAAGTGTTTTTAAATGAAAATTAATTATTATAATTTTGGTATTCCCTTGTGTTTTATAACACAAATATTATATCTATTATTTAAATTGGAATAGATAGAAGATAGTTCAAATCTAACCCACAACTAGAGGTGTGATTTCTTCAATACTTTTATGAATATAACAAATATATTTTTTGAACATATACATTTATTTGCTTTTATTATTTCATATTTGGTATGCCTCAACAGCAGTTTAGTATTTAAAACACCATAACTTTGTAAATGGATTGTAATTCCACTTTTTACATTAGGAAAAATGGAGCTTTAATTAATAAATAAGTAAAGACTATAACAGTTTCATCAGCTCTAACGACAAAAATTTAATTTAATTTAAAATTAAGTTATTTATTTTATTGTAAAGACGTGCTGTTTGAAGTAAAAACGAGACGTGATTTAATGAAATATTATATTTATTAAATGATCTTCTGCGACCTAGTTTGCAATAAAGCAGACGTGATCTTTACCGACTTAGTAAGTGTTATTTTTATATTCAAAAAAGTGTTGTTGGTAGTGAAACAACACTTATATAATATATTAATTTATATGGATTATAGAGCATATTTTTAATCAGCAGGTAATCTACATTTTATAATTAATTAATGAAATATACTGGTACTAAAAACAAAATCTCGGCACGGTGAAATTCCAACGATTACGTTGTTGTAATTAATTGATTGATTATAATTTGTTTGTTTCACAAAATTATAGTAGTAAACCAGTATTTTTTTTAAGGATAACTTATGTTTGGTTTCAATAAAATATGTACATATTATAAAACAAGCAATTTGCATTGGTAACTTTAGAATTACATCACTTATTTTAAATTTATTATATATTTTTTTATTTAGAATTAATAATAAACACACACACACACACTCTCTCTCTCTCTCTCTCTCTCTCTCTCTCTCTCTCTCTCTCTCTCTCATGTATGTAAATTTATTATTGTTAAAAATACCCGATCAAATCAATGCATATAAAGTTACACAACAAAGGCATAAACTATAAAAATCAAATAAAATGAACCAACCAGAGCTCTTAAATTAATCGGTTTTGAGACAAACCCTTATATATGTCTACAAGGTATAAATTGAATTAATTATCTTAAAACCTTAATTATTAATATAATTTAAAAATAAATATAATAATTAAGTTTTAGGAAACAAAACGAATATATACAATCTAATCTTTAATGCGCAAATATTACCCTGCCCCCAAATTTGAATTTACCACTCCTCCTTATATTTCCATTTTTTCTTTTCTTTTCCATCTTTTCTCTAATAAATAATAAACAATTTTGAATTGTTTTAGTAATCCATGGGTACTAAACCTAACATTATAAAAAAGTTTGTGTTTTTAGCGATAGCCAACATTATTTCGGGGTATCGCCTGGATGTCTTTCTTTTATTCTTGGAATATTACATTATTAATAAAATAATGCTTCATCATTATTTTTCGTTATGTATGTCTCTGCTCTTTTCTTTTGTAATGTTTTTTGCGAATCTTGATTTTTTACTAAAACCGCCTAAAATCATACGCTTTTCTTCGCTTTAAATAATTTCTTTTGTGAGTGAGATTTCCCCTTCAACTTACAACCGGTGTTGTATAGTACTCCGGTTAGCCACGTCTTCAACATTTGGAAATAATCTTCAAGTCCGACAACCTAACTTGAATTTCTTGCTCCATTTGTATTGTCACATATTTACAGTTTTCTGTCTAGGATAAATTCTTGTTATTATATCCCTTTGAAATCTCATCCTTTCTTCGACTAATAAATTGGATGTGTTCCTAATAATGATACATTGTTTGTAAGGGCAGTACTACAGATCCTCAAAAGAAATCGTCTTTTTAGGCTCTTCATCTCTAGTATCCGTCTATACTTTTATGCCTTAGAGCCTCACCCCATAATGATGCACCGTCAATAACATGGATTCACTCTTCTGGTCTGCGTCATTTTCCCACTTGCTCTTACGGCACTCCAAACCAATTAGATTTACACAAATAGAACGCCTTAACGATTCCTTCTATATTCGACATTATGCTATTTATATTTTCAAAATACTGAAATTAAGATGGAAGTGGATTCGTAAGATCTTCAGGGTCCTGTATGGAGTCAAGTGGACATATTAAATTTGGGTATTTATATCCTCCTTTTATTTAGCCGGATTGTCGGTTTTCAAAAACTTCTTCTCCCCCAGTCATTTACTTATCCTGTTGATTGTTTGGTTGACGCTGGCTTCCAAGATATCACTTTCTTCGCCATTCTCAACAATAGTCAAGACAATTCTTTATTAGAGTTATTCGTTCACGTATCCTAATTTCAATATAAATGTCTCATTTCTTCAGATTTTGATTTCTGTATCCGGCATATAATTCATGTTAACAAATGTTATTATTATTATTACAATAAGAACAAAGACCCATCTAAGAACAAATAATTAACTTGAATAAAATATTAGCTTTAATAATAAAACCAAATTAGTTGCCACAAAGTCTAATACTATTGCACTTTATATTCAAAACGTGCATAATAATAAGTTACCAAGTATTTATCGGATAATGATATGTGATTACACGAAAGAAAATAGACTAATTTATAAGATTAAAATAAATTGGATAAAAATTGAGATAAAATGTTAGATGATACGAAAATAACGTTGAGAATAAATTCTTAGTAATCTTAAAACTCGAGGGAAATTAATTTCTTATATTTTAAAGTGTCTTTCATCCATTTTCTAAACAAATCCTAGCCAATTAGCAAACTCAAAGGATGTATTTCATGACAGTTTCATTAAAATAATTGCAAAAGACATGCATTATTTAGCTGAAGATATAATTTAGATTAATATTTTGTACTAAGTAGTGAGATAACATAATGGCTTCATATTGTATTCTCGTTTTCAAAACTTACAGAAGCTATTTATATTTTTGAAAATAAACATAATGACATTATGTTGTCGAATTATTTTAGAGAAAAAATTCATAAAATATCAGATGATGACTTTTATTCTAAACGTATAGTATTAACTGTACAAATCTCCAAGTTTATTTTGTTGCCGTTCTGACATAAAAACAACGGATTAACGAATTCTTATTTTGAACTACATTACTAATGATATTTCCCCCAAAAGTTAAAAGATGGACCTTTCAGTCATCCTTTTTTCTCTCTTAGTACATTTCAGAAAGAAAAAAATCAAATAGCTTTTGTTTTTGTTTATATAGTTTGATATTTCTCATTTACAAACCAAAATACATTAATAATATTTTTCTCCAAATATCTCTAAATTACCATGAGTTTTTTTGAAATGTGTTTCTAATGTATTTTTAATATGCGAAAAAATTAAAGAGATGAAAATTTGTGTTTAAAATGGACAAATAGACGTAGTAAAACGAAGAAAAATTTCCTCATCAGTTTGTTTATATAGTACGATACTTAACTTTGTTATGTTTTTTCGATGACACCAAAGATTAGATTGTATATATGTCAGAAAATGTATTGTCTGAATATGGAATATTTATAGTTATCAGAAAATTGTAACTATCGGGTACATTTATTGCCTTCATATTCTATGAAGAAACGTTATCTCTAAAATGCATAAATCCAGTTTTACATTTTTGAAACCCTGTATGATTTATTGAGACTAACAAACATATAACGATTAGGTTAATCAATGCAAAACTAGGTATATCAGTCTGTACTAGTAAGACTATATATGCTGTATATTTATGAAGTAAGAACTTAAATAAATCAATGAAATCAACGAGAGTGGGGGTATGATATTTAAAATGCAATTCAATATACCTGGTGTGATATAATATAATGATAATATAATGATAACATACATTAAATTAGGGCAATTAACGAAGATACGCGGAAATTTAGGTAGCACATTCTGCGTATAAAATTAAAGAATATGTAAAAATATAAACATAGGTCCAAAAAAGCTTAGTTTTGCTTCTATTGGCCATTTTGTTTTGCACTTTGCAAGTTATAGCTTTATATTTGGTACACGCATTATTTATGTTAAGTTTTACAATCATATTAAAAACAAGAAACTTATTTAGTTATATTTTTGAAATGAGGGGCGTTTAAAATGATTATTATCCGTAACACCGTTAACATGCCAAAAAAATTACAAGAAACAAAATATTTTAAATCTTTAAGGACGAACAAAATGATGATTTATTTTTTTCCGTAGCTTAAAAAGATAACCGATATAACGACAAAAATACTAAAAGATAATTTCTTACAATTAATTGTCTACAACACCGACAACATGAATTAAATATCCTACAAGTTTTATTAAAAAGTTTTGTTTGTTTATTTGAAGATATAGTTATAGATTGTAGAACCTCAGTACATTAGTATTTTTATCCACAAAGTGTACATCAAATAATAATATTCAACCGTTAATGATATATTTTAAAGTATACTCATAGTAAATGTAATTACATAATTTGTCTACAGTATATTAAATGATGACAAATCTCTATTAATTTAACACTAAATCAGCAATTACAATTAGAAATTAAATTATTCTATTCAAAACAATTATGAGAAATATTTAATTATTTATTATCTTTGTTCATTTTAATAAATTTATTTTACCCAAAATTCAGCTCTGTAATATTTAAACTATTAATTTGTTTTTATGATTGATATTTCGATAGGAATTGAACATGTAAACTAATTGTCTTTAATATGTTATATGTTTTAAAGGGAGTTTTATTTTGTGTTTTACAAAACATTTGATTTCTACTATTGTCATCAATTTTAAGTAAAACATGAAATTAATAAAACGAAAATAGGCAAAATACCTGTGTCCAGATATTTATCATTTAAAAAATACCTTCAAGAGTGTATCTTCTGCCGTTCCCAATTACAGTTAAGTGCCGCAACATTGAAATTGTTTAGTTTAGAAATGATGAATGATTATTACGTAAAATTGTTTAATTGTTTAACATATTAGGATAGCTATTAGAATAATTTGAAATAGCAACTGTAAACAACTTAAAAAGTTACTTTGTATGCAAAGTGCAAAGTACCAAATATCTTGTGAAAACAATATATTTTGTTTGTGCGTTTTTTTAATTGGTGGATAATTTGTTTTACAAGTTTTGGTAATTCTAAATGAATTACAATTTGTGTTTCATTTGTATATTTTTGTATTATTAAACAGTTGATTATATTGATAAATGTTGACTTGTATTGTACCGAAAAACAAAAACAAAAACTGATTCTGTTGAAAGATGGAATATAATATTGTTTACAAGTTTACAATTTTACGAGCTTCTATCCTATCTAAACAAGACGCGATCCTGTTTTTACTTAAATTATAAGGGTTGTTTTTGCAGTTCTTTTAACCAAGAGTGTTGTGAGAGTGATATAAAAGCTTTATAAATATTAGCTTCAGTAAAGTACAAAAGATAAAAAGAAACACGAGACACAAATAATAATTTGCTATTTTTCAACCGATATGTGGAATGTATAGCATAAAAAAATGTATAACTATTTTTAGTTCTCCTCTAATAACTGAAACATTGTTTGAATTTATACAGTATTCATACTCCTCTTAATCTCTTTTTCAATCACAATTTTGTGTCAGCTTTTTCAATAGTGGAGACAAAGTCTTGAATTTATAAATCGGTTATTTGTCACAGTATTAGGAGAAATAGTATTGGCAATTTTTAGATTTATTCGTCGTGTATTCGTCGTGTATTAATCCTACAAAAAATATACTTAAGATTTAAAAAAGTATTAAAAACATTTTGGGGATATATGTGTTTATAAATAAAACTATAAATTTAATTGGTTTCTTTTCATAAATTTTTCCCACACAACTATTCCAGTATATACGTTGAATTACGATATCAGTGTTATTATTATATTAGCAGTTTTATTAATATACTTAATCTTTTTGTGTTTTGTGAGACAAATATAGCTAAAAGAATAGATTAATAAATCAAACTTGTAAGACCAATAAACGATTAAAACTAATGGTTCTGAAAGGAATTTACAAAATACCATTTATATACAATTGTTTTTGTAATTAATTATTGAGGTATTTTATAAAATAATAACTATAAAACCATAAATTTATAGAGGTATACAGTGAAGAGAAACTTTAATATGCAAATTAAGATTAAAGTTTAAAATGTAAGAATATTAATTGGGATAGTGGCAATGTTCAAAATGAAACTGAGGAAAGGCAATTTGTTTGCACATGCATTCATTATTTCAGTCGTGGGCTTGGTTGCAATGTTGTTGATATTTGCAGCCGAGTTAATGTCATATCTCTATTGACAAAGATCTATGTATAAACAGAACAAATGTTTCAATGAAACATTGTTTTATATTAATAAAGAATAAAATGACTCATAAATTCAAAGAAAATCTATTACATTAAATTGTGTTTACGGGTGCATTTGTAAATTATGTGTATTGTGTTTAAATGAAATTAAATTATACTTAATTAAATTAAATTAAAAAGACATATTATAATTAAAAAATATATAAGTAAAAATGTATTAAAATATTTGGGTGGCTATTTATGACTAGGTCTCTTGTTTTAAATATAATTAATGTTGGTCGTTATTAAAGTACAATAAACAGTATACCATAATTTACATACAGTATATTTTATTATTGATTAGGTAAAACTATAATTTATATTTATCAAAGCTCGCTAATGAATTAATAGTTGAATTTGAAAGATTTTAGCGTTATATTATGGTATATGCCTGAGCATGAATATAATAATTTTACACCATTTATTACATTTTACAGGATGAATCAATTTTAGAAATAAATGAAATAATAATACAAATTATTAATTGAGAGGAAGATATAAAGTCCCTCCATTATCAACATAAGTCTTTATCAAACTATCTTTCACTTTTAAATAACTGCGAGGTCACACAACAGATACGGATGCCACCATTGGCAATGGGATTATGTGTTAATGGATAAATGACATATTTTCGACATTGGGCCAATGTAGACATCTATTAATATATCTAATAAAACTAGATATTAGTATTAGATAAAAGTAACCAATTAACGAGCAAAAGTTTCAGAATCATCGTGAGTCGTGTTAAATTAATAATGATACTAAGAATTACATATCGGGTTTGCTATAAAATTCTATACGTGTAACATACTTAGTTTATGAATATATAACCAAATCAGACGTAGATTAAAAGTGTAATATTCTATGTTAACATACACATTGTTCATACATAATGAATGCATTGAACATCAACAATACATAATTTAAATTTCGCGTCTGTGTCTGAAATATACCAGGAAGACATAATTATAAACTTCTTGCCTCAGTTAACTGCATGTCTGGAGGGTGTTTTAATCTCAGAAACAGTCTACATGCATTTAATCTTTCTGTCTCCTCAAAATAATAAGTACGTTTAATTTTAAGGAAATTAATTTTAAAATCTACACCTATCAGTTGCAAAATATTGATTAACAAAATCGGTGAGAACTAATTCATTCTTTTTGTTTCAATATTAAATAAATCGGTATTACTTTCAAGACGTTAGATATTTAAGTTATTTCTATTTGAATTCAAATCAAACAAAATGAACAGTGAGAAAAAATTGATTATGAAGTTTGAACTTCATATGGTAGTTCCATCGATCTGAGAGTTTAGTGTGCATAGGGCGTTGCAATCAATAATTAAAGTTAGCAAAATACAAGGGAAAATACTTAATTAAATGTAAATAAGTTCTATTCATGCCATCATCTCTCCAACCTAGTTTGCTGCTTATATAGTGCTTCCGCATCTTTTATATTAATATTCGTCGTTCTACAGCGAAGGTAAAGGAATATATGATTGATTGAAATCAGTTAAATGTTTATGTTTGATGAAAGCAGTTATAACAGAAGACTAGTTTTACTTAAATTTATCGATCGTATCGTATTCGATAGCTAGTTTTCTATTGTAATAAATGAAGTTGGATTATAGGATTTTGTGTACATTAAAATGTACTACTCTACGAAAGAGTTTTCATGAAAGATGAATTCACTTTCAAATGTTTTGACAAAATTGTCGACAAAGGAGAGGAATTTAAACCAATAACCTTACATCTTGAAACATCCAGGGATAAATTGAAATAATGAAATTCTTGGCATATTGACTTGGCAGTTTAGGAGTGAAAATTAATTTGGGAAAATTGGATGGTTGAAAATTGTATTTAATAGTTTAGTTATGTAGTTATTTTGTTTTAACGAACGGATATAGTGAATAAACTTATTTATAGATTGCTCCCATAGTTTTAATGTCAAAATCAAAGCATATTGTTTAATTTAACATCCAACTGGAGCGATTCGCTGGGCTTTTCACTTCATTAAAAATTTATTTTGTTTAAATATTTAGTTTGTAAATAACAAATAATAATATTGGTGGTGTTATACAAATAGCTTATCATTAATAACATATTAATCAGCAAATTAGCAGATAATATTTTACACGAGGGAACTAATGTAAATCTTCATGATTACTAAAAATATGTAAATTTAAATTTAAAACAGAGTCAAATTAAATTAGTTGTAAAATTAATTACCTTTAATTTATGTCAAAGCACAGTTTAAGGTAAATTAAATTATGATAAATGTCGGTTTTCAAACATAATATTTGCTGTTGCTGATATTACAAGAAATAAATTGTGATTAGGCATTGCGTAAATTTTCAAAATTAAATGAATACCCATAAACACAAAAATAGATAATCTATTATATTAACAAAATGATAGCGAGCAAGATCCTAAATCTGGCCTTTGCTCATTTCCCACCTCTTTGTATGTTTTGTTTCAGAAAAAAATGCCCATGCTTTTTATGTACTTATCTTGAACTACTTACAAATCACATATCATTACACTTATTCAATAATTCATATCTATTCCAGAATTAAAATATAAATAAAAAAGATTGAAAATATATATATATTTGAATCTAAAAAATATATAAAAACAATCGTACCGTAGTCATGAAGATGATGGACGTATTTATTTTACGAAAATCTGTAAATAACTTCATTCCGACGCAGTTATTAAATTAAAAAAAAAAAAAAAAAAAAACTCATATTATATTTCGTAATAAACAAATAATATTTACTAGTATAATTATTATAGTTTTTTAATAAATGTACAGGCAACACGTGAAAAACATAATCTGATGTTAACGTGGGTTTATTTATTTTTTTAAATAAAAATGGCGGTTCAGATTTGATCACAAAGTGGTGTGTAACCAAAAGATATACTGATATCCCATCCACTTTTCGGGTATTCGGAGATGAAACTTCAATCTATTTTGATTGGTGTTTTCTGTAACTGGACCCTTAACTTAGTAATTAAAGGGGTAATCGAGTTTAAATACAGATGTAAACAAAATAGGCTAAACAAAACCGACAGTCAGATGGCAAGTCATTTCAAAAAATTCGTAAATATAAGTGAAAAATCTATAAAATATTTGAAGATATCTATTTGTAATTCATTTCACCTACCTACTATTATAATTCTGGAAGCTTCAGTATAAAAATCACATTCTAAGAGGGTCTAAATCTGACTTTTACATACAGAAGGATAGTATTATGTCAGGTAAAGTCTCGTTTTTAACAGTTTATTGTTTATGTTAAATGCTTTACTAGGTCATGTTAAATGGTATAATATTCAGATTGCGTAAGGGTGATAATTTGGAAAAATATTTACTAATATATGAAGATTTATGTGGGTAAAATATTAATTTCGACGTGTGAAATACATAATTAAGATGATGGTGAGTGAGTGAATGGACGAAGATAACTAATGATTTCATGCAACTACAGAAGTTGATGTTGTTTATTTGGGACAAGGGGAGGAACTTTTTTTTTTAGTTTACGACAAGAACATGTTTTTATTTCTGTCTGAATCTTGTATATCCAATAACATCTTCTCGTATTGGATTAATCAGCAAGAAGAACAGAAATGGGTAAGTCCGTAAAAAGTGGCGCCAGAAATATATTATTTCTATTCAGGCTTACAAGTCTGTCTCGACACTTCGTTTTACTTTACACTCAGTTAATTTACATCCAAATCTATCTGAAACATTTTACTTGTCAATTGTATGTATGTAAGTTTGCTGTGGGTTTTCTCGTTGCACGATAAGCTGTTTGTATTCCAATCTAATAGATAGACAAAACAGACATTTGTTTACGCTAGGATAATTCGACATGTATTAGTACATTTTAGGAGTTAGGTGTAATGACTTCCAATCTCTTGGTATGTGTCTCACAGACGACCAACTAACTCTATTCCTCGATGTATATAACTTAGAGAAGATTCCCTCTAAAAGAAATGCACAAAAAAATTACAAATTACCTTAAATACAGTAACAGACTTTTCAATTTATTGTATGTATTGTAAAACTATTTCCTTTTCTAAATTTTTGAAATTTATAAACTTTGTACCCATTTAAACTTCTTAGTTATTAAATTTTAACTTTAGGGTTAAAATGATTTATTTTTTGTTGACTTTTTCTAATTGTGTTAAGTGATCCAACATAGATTGACAGTGCATTAATCTTACTTAAGACAGACTTCTTTTTATAAGTTCTGATAAGTAAGGTGAAGTATAACTCTATTACGCATTGAAAACTGTCAATTATAGGTTTAGTCAAGATCAGAAATTAGATTAGTGTATTGTAATTATTATTCATTTTTTAAACAGATAGTAACAAACTTATTTATAAATGTAGTGTGCTAATTAATTTTAAATGAAATTATCTGTTATTTTATTGTATTGTAGATTAATGTAGCAATAAATTATGAATACCAATTTATATTTGTAAGTAGAATAATATGACAAAATTAATATTTCAATAATAATCTATGTGTGCTTGAAATGTCCTTGTTATGATTATAACTAAGTAGTATTATATGTAGACTAGATAAAAAAGGTGTTTTTGTAAATAAAAAAGTTTGGTGATTATACATAGTACATTTGTTTGTGCAAATCACTTTTAATCGTAGTTTAGTGGACCACGCTTTGGCGTTTTATGAATGAAATGTATTTTTAACTAGAAGGTGACCCGTATAGGAAGACAGGAGAAAACTATGGTTCAAGAGAACACGCACACACACACACACACACACACACGCGCGTCATGTAATTTCAAAAAGTAATGTAAAGAGCACATGAGATTAATTTTGACGTGAAGACAATTTGTTATAGTTAAGCTTGCTTATTGAAACAGCATGTCAGCCATCATGTTGAAAATGATTTTACGATTTTTAAAATGTGGATTAATTATGAGTAATGCTGATATGTACTTTATATATACTTTAAATCAATAACATCTAAAATGATGTTGAGTTTAATTCAAATATAACGGAGACATATATTTATTTACCTCTAGGCTAGACAAAATTAACACAGAGTGTATTGTGGAAATTTATAAGATTTAGTTCAATTCTAAAAGAGCTAGTATGATTTTTGATTACATTTGGTCTATTAGGGTGTGATATACAATTGTGAAATAAAGATTGAACTGCAATGATTATGAATAGCTTAACTAACACATTATACTTTGATATATGACAATTCAAGACATCTGAAAGTATGTAAGTTACCTGGTAATAATTTTGCATAGAATTTGACGGCTGCGAGATTGCTTTAAGCAAACTGTAATCTTGAAAGTGACATTACTATGATATCGGTGAAATTTTTACGTTCTGCAATACATTTACATTTAACTGTTTTGTTTTTAATGAACTTAATATTATTTGGTTCACTTATTTTGTGTACAGAAACAACAAGATTATTAATTGATCAGCTGTTCATGTAGGTTGGTGTAATGAGCATGCGCTGTTGAGGTTGGAAGTTGAGTTTATAGCTGGCATGGCCTTGTTTAATGAATTATTATCTTTGTATAAGACTGAAAAACGCTACATCACGCAAACCAGAATAAATAGTGCGATAACTATATCTTCAAAAGAGATGTCATCAGAGAAATACAAAAGATTGACATTTATTCTCTTGACAGTAGGATTGTCACAAGGTTAATAGTTTTCAATCTTGTTGGTATTTACCATTAAATGTATAAAATTAAAATATATAATAGAAACACTATTCTATTTACAAACAAGCCATGTTCATTTTACGATGTTTTAACAAAGACAAAATAATATATTATTTTCAACAGACATAGACTCTCTTTGGAAAGTTGAGGCTTACTAGAATATGTAGATTAGTTTAGTTGAAATTGCAAACAGAAATAATAAATAAATGGGAAAAGAATTTTCAAATGAATAATCATTTTTATAATTCTTTATAAAAAAAAAATAATGAAAAATTGCACTATGCAAAATGTAAATTTCTAAAATAAAAATTACACCTATTGACCATAGAATTATATGTATGGTCTTTGAAATATCGATAATTTAAATGTAGTTGTGTACATATTTAGTCCCCTATTAAAATTACGAATTTTCAACGTACCTCTTTGTAAATTATTTAAGTTATAAATAAAAAACAAAACAGTTTGCCATATTTGCTAACCAACAATACAATTTATATTAAAATATAAGAAAAATAATATGTTGGGTTTATAACATAGTTACTTGTAACATTTAAATATTTAATTTGAATAAAAATGTTTACGTAAATTAATCAAAAAAAATAAGTCACTTATAACACCTTTTCGGTGCTTTGGTTCTGACTTATTTCTTTGTATGAGATTAAAATATTTTTAACGTGACAATATTATTTCATATTGATTTATTAGAGAACATCATTAACAATAAATATAAACTTATTCCAAATTATGTTAGCTTTCATAGTTATTTAAATTCCAAATATTTTATGTATCCATAAATATCTAAAGTTAATCAATTTTTTAATATCAAATAATATAAGTTTTTTAGATGAATAGTTTTAAAATTTATGTGTGAAAATTGTAACTTAAACTAGTTTTCCTAACATATGATTTTATTTTGTTTTAGTAAAGAGTACTTATGATATCTTAAAATTTTAAATTTTGTCGAATATTTCATCAGAAATGCATAAGCCAGTACATAGCCAGTTTTAAACCCAGTTTCACTTCGTATCACTTATAGCTTTATTTAATTTTAACTTATAAAACCAATATATAAAGTAACTATAACGATATTAGAAAGTAATGACAACTTCAAAATATGTAATCAACTTTTTGTAGAATATTTTCAAGATATTTCACATAAAAATGTATGTAAGAGTACCTTTATATTGAGATATATATAAAAATTGAATTTATATGAATTTTGTTTTACACCATTGTGGCTTTTGGAAATGGTGATAGACTACTAAATCTTGATAGGGCATGATGTTTAGTCCTGTTTACCCATGTCAATAATGGAGAACATTTTACGAAACGAATGATTCAATTGAAATTCACTAATGTCATTAGATGATCTCTGTTATCAGGTATATGACGACACATTTCACCGTCACTTACAAAACAAGCAACTTTTTTACCAAGGTTTATTGCTGAATTCATTGTCAGCAATTGTTATTTATTAGCGTTTCTCCCGTTATCTATAAATCACAACCATTAATAACCGTTTGTTAACGCACAGAATTTCAAAAGTTGTTTTACACCTATTGTTCTTAATTATGCATTATGTATGCACAAATACTTAATGTGTAGCTCTTTTTTATGTAATATAATATTATTATTTTCTCTCTCTATTAACTAATATTAGTAATAAATACGTCATCGTCAGAGTTATAAACACTAGCAAAACGTCGTATATGATTCCATCTTAATTAAAATATAGAGAATAGTAAATAATTAACATCTTGATAAAGTAAAATCAATCGCACTTCTATTTACTAATAGATCAATACTTATTCTTCCAACATTTGTACAGCCTACAATTTGGAGTAAATATTAAATACTCACCAAGTTTTTTTCACGCTTCAGTGAAGCAAGGTTGTAAGCAACTTGATCTAAAGAAAATATTTATGCCACTGTTAAGCAAAAAAACAAGGAGTGGATTTACATAGATATAACGTGGTTATTTCAGTCTCAAACCTTTTTTTTATTTGCGATCCCGAACAAAATTTGCATTAGAAAATTATGTATTTTGAAATTATAAATTGTCGAAATTTATATTTCATACCTATTTAAAATATTTTAAATTTATTTTAAAATATTTAAATTTCAAGAAAATAATTTATAATTTAAGAAAAAGAACAATTAGTGTGATATTGAAAATGAAAAAAAAAAAAATAAATAAAAAAATGGTTTCTATTAATCTTAGAGTATTTATGATTCTAGTTCCATAACTCAATTATAAATTTATGGTAATACTATTTCAAATAACCAAAAAATACTAAATTTTAATATAATATATAATTTTAGAGATTTTTGTTACCGTATTAACGTAACAACGTTACGTATTAACGAGATTAGTGTTTGTAACTTGGAACGGGTTTTAATTTAGTGTCAGTATGTTAAATGTCTTATAAACACCTAATAACAGGGCGATTCAGATTAGAAGACTCAAATATACTACTGGAGAACAATGGAATATATATAGTAAATTGCTTGTTGCATTAGAAACGTAACTTTACATTACATTATGTTAACATAAAATACATTTACTCGTTGAATTTTATAAGGATGTAAAACAGTGGTTAACACACCATTGAGTTTGTCCTAGATTCAAGGGTGCGTCAACCAACTGCTGCATCACTTAGAATTTGCTGTTTTACACCAACATTTTCAAATTATTTATAAATTATATGGGCGAGAGGTTTTTTATTACATTATAGTATGTGTAATTCAGTTATTCATAATAAATTTGGTAGACCATATAATTGAATTCAGACTCAGTAACAACATTTAAATGATGCTTTTGGATATTTAAATTGCAAAGTACTTTATTTAATGATTAAAATAAAATATAACTGGAATACAATGTCTCACAAATGACAGTTTTATTAACTGAAATATTTTTCAGCTACAATGTCGCGATTTTTAGTGATGCATGAGCTTCAACAATAAACCATAAACACATTTGAGTTAATACACTTATTAATAGTAAAATATTGGTTTCAAGTTTAATTTTAAATTTATATTATCTCTAGTTACACTCAAAATTTATTTGTATCGTGTAGCAATGTATGCATCTTGAATTACATTGGTTAAATATGTCTAGATTAAATTATACAAGGATAATATGTTAATTAATGTACCAACTTGTCTGTGTTTAAAATATAGTGAAGACGTTATTCCTGCCCTAATAACAGTTTAACCTAATAATTAATGTGTTGTTTATTAATGGAATTGATTATTCGTAACGCGTTATAAAAAATAGCTGTTATTAAATACAAAATTGATATTTATTACAAACTTCTCTTTTCATCTTCCTGGGAAACATACGCGTGAGTATTTGTGTCTGCCTTTCCTAGGTAAGTATTACTACAACTGCTTGACATCAAATCGTATGAAGCTCTGTAAGGGTCCGTTCTCTAAACTACATCATGATAATATCAAGTGTTCTTCACCAATTGTTATTCAAGTAAAGAAATAAAGAGGGGAACCCTTGACGCTATTTAAACACAAGGTTTGGATTCAAGTGTCCTTAGAATTTATGTTCTAGTATCTTATGTCTTTTCCACATTTGAATATGGACATTGAAATATTGTATTAATGATGATGTTATTCGTTGTGGAATTTGAGTTGTTGATTATGTTCTTGATCAAGCTCATCATAATAATAGATTGCAGTAACTTTTCATACATGTAACAAAAATAATTACAGTTATTTTATTTCACTACAAAAATAATAGGTCATCAATCACAAACCTCTCTACGAATGTGTAAAGAATAAGGTTGCTATAGAACAATGGTAGTTATTACAAAATGTACTAACATCTACAATTCTATAAATGAAATATATTAATTTAATATTCCGAGTGTACCGGAAATCTAAAAATAATTGAAAACTAAATTACGATTAATTAATTACACATTTAATTATAGGTTATAATAATTATTGTAGATGAGTTCGTTTGAAAAACTGAACTCGTGATAATCATCATTGCATTCATATATGTTTGATAAATTGAATTGCTTTAACTAAACAATTTAATTGTAGTTAGTGTTGGAATTCAAATTACACACTTATTAATTTAAATATTACAAAACATTTTTATTTAAAATTAATACATTTTCTCCCTTAAAGCAATCCTAAAACATGGAACGTTTTAGATACAGTAACATTTTTTAGCACAATTTACCAGAGACTTATATTTACTAAAAATATACCAAATTAATGTAGAATAGAACTTGATCAAATGGCGTGTGATTCAAATAATTTATTTTTATTACTTATGAAAATAAATCATTTGAATCATTCCAGCAACTAACGGAATCTGCCGTTGTTACTAACGAAAAGTTCTTCACGTACAAGTAGTAACTGATTTGTAGTCACACTTATTTTTATTTTCCCTTTCTTTAAATTTCGTTACTATGACTCAGCTCGTCAGTACGCTAGTATTTTTTTTTTTCAAATTGCTGTTCGATATACATATGCGTGTTTATACCAGAGTGAAATTTAAGATTACTCATTATTATAGTGTTCAAGAGTCATATTTATTTATTTTCTTCGGTTAAACAGAGTGAAAATCCGTATTTATTTTTGGATAATTAATTTGGGATTAAAAAAATAGGAGTTTTTTCTATGGGTACCTCTCTTATGGGTACCTATTTTGATTGTGAAATTGGTATTATCTCTGTGAAAAGGTTTTGCGAAAAATTTTCTCACAAATAGATTTATTATGATCAATTAATGAGAAAACTACTAAGTGAGTATAATTACTTGCATATTGAATACGATTAGTACAAGGACTAGAAATTAATGTCATAAATTGATTTGTGTTTTTTGTATAGACATTTGCTAAATTGAGATTTTAAACTCTGTGTTCTTCAATGATAAATTGAAGGGACATTTTAAAAATTTTATCAATTGTGAAAAGACGCAAATTTCAGCCATTGGCAATTTTTAAATGAGTAGTGGTTAAAAATTCGTTTCTATTGTACAATATCTTAAAATGATATTTCTTGAAACATCAAAGAAACTATTACTTATAAAAAGATAATATGAATAAATTTTATTGAATATTACATACTTAGAAAACTCATATACTAAAAATAAATAAATAAAGTACACCAGTACTTTCGTGTGAAAATTATGGTTCAGGAACCTTACAGGGTATTTTTAGAGAAAAAAAACTGCAATAAAAAAAAAAGTTGATTTATATATAGGCTTTCGTCATGAAACTAGATAAAAAAACATTCTAGAAAAAAATACGGTCTTATAAGTTAACTAAATATAATTAGTAAATAAAACATTACAATATTTTTATTATGTTTGTTAAAAAACAGACGCAAATTAATCTTGTATCTTTATTTTAGCGCAAATATTACCACAAACGAATGTAGTATTTAGTGTCAGAATATTTAAATTCGTTCTAATAATTGAACTCTCTCAAATCCCTAATTGCTTGACCCGTTAATTATTGATGGTAAACCTTTTTCGGAGTAAATCTCTTGTAATAACCTCACGCCCTAAGAAGCATTGGATGATATGTAGTTTGTAGCAAAATCTGATGTATGTTATACGAGCCACAACAATATTCATTTGCCGAGGTGTAATGTTATTCAAATCTATAGCGTATTAGCCAAATATGAATTATATGAACCATATGGAATAAGAAGTATATTGGGTGAGACCTCATATTTACTTTGAAACAGATTCTATACGATAACGATGGGAAAAAGTAGCGTAAATATATTTAAACAGTTCATGTGTCATAAACTTAAAGTTTGTCATAAATATTGGGGGCAATATGTGCTGGAATAATATTTTAGAAACATTTTCAAAGAATTCCGTTTGTAAAACAATCAGATTATTTAAATTAATTTTTACTGCATCGGTGTATGTAGGTTTGAGTTGATCCTCCAGGTCGGGAATTGTTTACTTATTCAAGTTTATTTAATGATCTCTGTCTGATTAATTAAATAGACGACACCTGTGTAGTATCCATTGTGTCTGAATATATAATCTGAATTAACAGACTAAATGGATTATTACGTAATTATGTACAATACTAAATAAACTATTGATTTGTTGTTTATGTTTTCAAGAGAATGACGAAAAAGCCAGATAAACAAACACTGTAATAAAAAGAAAATTAGCTTCGCTTGAACACCGATCTAGACTTGCGTCTTCGTGTCAGCATATGATATGTGTAAGGTTCACGCATTAGTATTCTCGACTTATTGTTAGAATATTTAATTTTATGGAAATGTTTCACCAGTTGATGTCGAACTATAACTTTAAGCTTCATTTGTTTATATTTTTACACTCACACCCATATATTAATTTAATATACATTAATACACGGATTCACTTTTTGATTTAAAAAAAACTTTAAATTAATGTTTCAAGCAAATAATAAATCACAATCCATATTAATGTCTGGGGAAGTATGTTGACACTCCCATACAAAAGATATATTCTTTTTGTACAGTACCTACCCTATCTATTTACAGCAACAATTGTAATTTGTATTTTGGCGTTAACAATCCATCAAGGTCTTGTTTATAGTGGTACGGGTGTGGAAATGGTTTTACAAAATACTTGTAAGGTATTTGAGAATTAATTAACCATTTTCAAGACATTTTAGTAAGCATGACACTCGTTAAGAAATGTTGATCCCATACAATATTTATAACCTATATGAAGCACTAAAGTATAGGTTATCCATAATACAATAATTCACTGAGTTAAAGGAAATGTAAGGAATATTTATTCTAAAAGTAACTGATAAAAACCACTTTCAATAAAGTAAATGAAACGGAGTTATTCCGTCCTAATAAAAAGTAGTTTATATCAATGTAGAAACTTCCGTAACAACCCAAAGTAAGTAATGCATAGTGCAGAATATTGCATGACTGTCATGAAAGCGAATTGTGATTTTATCAATGGGTTGATTTCATCTTTATGATTCCAAGTAAGCACGTTCTATTGAATGGCACGCCCTAAGTCCACATGCTATTACTTTCATATATAACTATTTTATTTAACAAGTTGTAGGTTCTAAGTTGATATTCACTTTGTAGAATAAATACTAGTTGTTGGCTTGTGTTTTCTTATTTGGGTACTCTGTGGTAAACTTTAAATGTCGAATATACATAAACTAATGATGTTTCGATTAAATAAAACCTTGTTTGGTATTCTCTAATTGTAAATTGTAAAGATCATATTTAAAATTTATAACTGTCTGAATGTATTCATATCCGAAGTCATTAGTGGGAGAGAAATGGGTTGATTAGCTTTATTTTGAAATACAGTGTGCACATATATGGAATAAATGAATATTCTGATTATAAAACGATTTGATAGAGGTGGATTGTTCACATTATTAGTAGTATTTAATCGGAAATTTATCATAATTTATATATAAACTAACAAACGACGTATGAGTGTATAAATCATCTCTTGTTATCCAGTGTACAACTAGGATACTTTGCTATGTTGGTGTTTTCTCCTTTATGCTTTAATTTTCACTTGATAACAATAGTTGGGTTATGCTCTCAAAAATCTTGACTTAAATTTCATAAACACAAATGACGAAGAACGTCCAATTAAACCATGTTAAATTAATATTATATATACCGAAGTATAATTATTGTTCTTTCCTTTACTATTTCCACAATTTACGTCACATCGATTCGGGACCAAAATAGGTTATATTATACTTCTCTTATTACGTTAGATAAATTATAATATATTTACTCACCCCCACAAATTGCAGTAAAGGTTTATAAATGGTAACGTGGTCGTATAACATATGACTGAACACGTTTTTTTCAATTATGAGTTCAGCGACACTTACAGTTTTAAAAATATTGGCCAAAGTAGCAGGAAATATTTTACCCACCTGGTTTACATAATATGTACAAACAATTGTTTTCACAATATGTCATAATCTGTATTTTGTTGGCATAATGAATTGGATGCATATTTACTAACAAACATTTAAGATGGTATAAATATTCTATGAGATAAGCGTAATGGTTTAAAAGGTTTTAATAATTGTATTATATTATTATTACAAAAAATGACGGAATTTTTTGTAAAGTTGTTATTCATTTTAACTTAGATTTTAATTTAGTACTTTATTTTAGTCATTTATATATTATAGTTTGATGTGAGAACTTATTTGTATTTAAATATGATGTAGATAATAAATTATTTAAATTTAACCCGCATTTATTAAAGTATATGAGTTTTTAATAATTCATAAGTTTAAAAAATAAATAAATTGGATTTAAACCCCAAAAGAAAAAATTACTTTTTTATTAAAATTGTCACTTTCGTTTAATTAACTTACGAAAACTAATAACCACATATGATTAATGAAATTATATTCCATTATTGTGTATTCCTTTGCTGATACGAAAAACGTCCGTTCTTCAACTTCATCCACAATTTAAAAAGATGAAATATTGGCGAGAAAAAAATTCCAGTTATTGTTTGCAACGATCGTTTCATGATTTTGTTAAAACGTAATTGGATAGAATCATCTAGGTCAACTTAAGCCAGGTTAACTTCATTTTAATTACATATAAAACGTTTTACGTATCGGTAAGTTATGATATTCATGGTTAACTAAACACTAACGTATGTCTATGAGGTCTAGTCAGTATATGTTGGATTGATCATAACCAACATTTTCTTAACATTTTTGAAGCACGAAATTTCTGATATTTTTCTTGCCGTATTTATTAAACAATTCATTATCATCTTCAAATAACGAAACCTATTATTTGTAGAATAAATAAGAAGAAAATAGTGATCTCTCTGTATTAATATTTTATGTTCATATTAAAATAATGTATACATTATTGAATATTTAAAATTGTAACAAAGACTTTCGTTATGTTTTGTTACTTTACCTTTGTGCATATTATTGTAAATATAATGTATGTCTTCATCGTTAAAAAAATTAATGATGATTTTGTTACGTTTATTGTATAGTTTTACTAATAATTACTATTGTTCTTCTCATTAATATGAATATTTTTAAGAATCCTTAAATAGTTAATATAACAATTAGAATTGGTAGCTCTAATCCAAACCTATTACACAATTTTTTCAATTATTCAATTATTTTTTTTTTTGTTTATTGTCAACTTTTATCAATCTGACTCAACATTAGGACTTAATCGAAGAATACTTTATTTGAATTGTCGTTGTTTCATATTTTAATTTTCCACATCTCTTTCGACCATTGATTGAGTTTTTCTTTTTTATCGTTAAAAGTTGTATCTTTATATCTTGGTGTTGTAAATCAATACTCGCTCGACAAGGAATAGGATATTTTAGTGTTGCACAAAAAACAAATAAAGGCATGAAACCTCTGATTAAAGGGATTGAGTTTTACAGATTTCTTTTGAAAAATCATCAAATTTCTCGTGTCCCCAAAAAATGCAAACCGAATTTGAATATAATCGTTTCAAACTGTACTGGTTGTATTTTTATGTCATATAAGTTACTATTATATTAAATTACATGTTAATACAATAACTCAGTTCAAAAGTTACTTAAATCTTGTAATAAATAATTATTACATTGAAATGAGAGAATGTTCCATTTACAATAAAACACTAACAACACAATGACTGAATACTTATGTTTTTTATACCTTATGTACGTTTCAATAACACTGCTATCATATTAAGATTGCAATATTGTAAACAAATTTGGGTATAATTTTTCTACAATTATTCCAATAGTAGCTGATTTTTTAAGATCATTTCATTAAGTAAAATATGATTAGTGGATTTGATAATTTTATAACACTTGTACAACAACGAATTCCAACGTTACTCTTATCAATCTTCAGATTCAACAATAGAGCGGCAGATAGTTTATAACATGTTATTGGGTTGTTTTTAAAGGGATGACGTCTAAAACTTAGTTTGCCTTCATTATCAAACATTCAAGAACTTAAGTGTTTATTTGGACAAGGAACTTAGAAATACCCACGGGAGAAAAAGTTCTATAAAATCAAGTAACCGACAAGTACAGGTGAAGTTTTAATAAGATGATTTCCCGGGTGAGTAGTATTAGTACCTATATGGGTATTTGCCCAGTGATACAATATGTTTTCCACACTTAGGAGTGTAATAAATTATTGTGATAAAATTTTCACTTTATAATACAGTAAAAATTTAAGGATGTGTGTCTCGGGTATAATTGAAATAAATTAATAAAATTTTCAAACTGACTTTTTATTAAAGTGATATTAATGTTACATTTTTATTTTATTTAAAAAATCGTTAGTAATGGACAGTCTTTAATAAAATTTAAAACGATTAAAATATTTAACCTTATATTGTCTTTATTGAATTAACATAACTTACCCTATTCAATGAAGTTCTCTACAGGAAGAAGTTATATACATGTATATGTTGTTACATTTGCCACACAAAAAATGCATTCGCTACAGTACACGTTATTAATTGCAGCTCATTTAACATTTACACATCAATTAATTATATTCAGTAGTTAAATGAAGTTAATCTACCGTAAATAACAAATTATTATTTATTGACGGACATTATAACATTATTTATCACCTCTCGTTTTGTTCATGACTAAAGTTTTAATCAAACTGATCAAACAATATAATTCACTTATATATTTTACATGTTAAGGAGTGGTATTGGATTTAATATTAGTCTTTGACTTTCAGTATCGTTGTCAAAATATTATAATCAACAAAAAGGAAATAGATAAATCCCTGAGTACTTTGTTTGATAATCGTCATAAAACTAATTTCATCGCAAAATCAGCCAACATAGACAACGATTAAAATTATATGAATAGTATATGATTACTATTATATTATATACTATTATATATTATTATACCATAATATAGCTATATTAATAATAGGTATAATATTATTATACCTATTATACTATTATATAGTATTAACAATAAAAGGAATATATTACACAAGAAATGTGATACTTTTGGGTTATAATTTTTAATGTAACCTGACATTGGGTGACCTAGGTTACAATTTACCTCGAGGTTATCCCAAATATAAACTATTCAAAAACTAGAACTTCACTCAAAAAAATAAACTTTAGAAATAAAAACACTTATATTGTAACTTGTATACACAATTTATATACAATTTGTATACACAAACTTCAGAGTAACAGAAATATATAATCCCAAAACAATACGCCACGCCTTTCCATTTCAATTTATGTCTCAAACTTAGCTACATTCTGAGTTGAAAACAAAAACCTCAAAGTGACTCTACAATATATCAAGTAATACCAACTTGTAGAATGAAATCTCCTCTACAATATACTGTAAAGATCGGTTACAAAATATCTATTATCTTATTTAGTAAACTGCTTGGAATGCCAAGTGAAATTCGTTCCGTTAGGTTTCTACTATGGTCAAGTAGAAATATCTTGCGATCTATGAGACACAGAACAATTTGTAAACCACGGATAAAAACAAAAAGATGGGATCTACAGAAAAATGTTTTGGTCGACCTGTTTGACAGAAAAATAGATTTGTGATCACAGGACAAAAAATGGCGTCGCTTTTACTAAAAACTGCACAGTTCAAATCTTTGATTTTACGCATAAAAAATATGCGAACTTCAACAATTTTTGGAATAGTATTTATAACGTATTGTGGTATTTTTTTGCATGATCATGCATCTACGGAACATTAGCTTTCCAACAGTATTTTATTTATTGCAATAGGACGATTCTTAATTAGCGAAATGTTGAATTGCAAAATAGGTGTTTTAGAGTCGGTGAACTAAACCATGCGTCAACACTCGACCCAAGTTCGGGTCGAGTGACGGTTCTAGGGAAATAAGGAGCGTAGTACAAAGTTAGGTTGGATATTGTTTGATTGTGTGAGCTTATGCATCACTGATGATTGGAACATTGTCATTGACATGTGTTTGTTTTGATAAATGTATTTGTGAGAAATTGAATTCATGTTTTCTTTTAATTTTCCATCGGAGTGTTTATTATTATATGACTTTTAGTTTGTGCCTATGTGGCACTAACCCTACAACCATAATTTTGGTACTAGTAATCTTTATTTTATTGAAATACTATATAAAACTTTCACACCGTATATTTAGAGAATTTGCTCCCTTTTCAATTTACAATATATATATATATATATATATATATATATATATATATATATATATATATATATATGAAACAGAATAACTTTTAGTAAATAGAAACCATATGCCATTCCCATAGTTAAACTGTTAAAATAAATTTAATTAACCGTATAAATAAACTTCTGTTTGGTTTTCCATAATAATCGTCAACACAAGTGATAAATAATTACAAATAATTTCAGTTGAAAAATTATAATTATTTATTCTAATTAGAATAATAAATGAATCTAAGATATTGTGCCACTATTAATACATTTTACTTAGGTTCAGGATGTATGAATTTATTGTAATGAAGAGTCTAGTAAGAATTTAAACGTCACATCTGTCTCTGAAATAATTTTTGAAGACATAATTATAAATTGCTTCCTGAGTGTTTCACTTAAGTTACCTTCAGTAAGGTAACAATCTTATTGTATTTATTTCCTCTACCTCCTTAAATGAACTACTCTGGGTACTTAAGAGAATAACACCAATATACAAAGCTAAGACATTCATTAAGATACATAGCTCATGAGATTATAAAATGTTATATTTGCGTCTATGTAAATTATTAAAACTTCCGGTTCATTGATCTATAAATAAATATCTCTCTCAATTCAGATATAACTTAAAAACAAGAAATTAATTACAACGCTTTCAAGCGCTGGTGAAAAGATTATTACTACGGTACATCAAAGTTTGGAGTTCTTTATATAAATGGCACAATGCAGTGATTAATTGAAGTAAACATAATACAAGGGAAATGGCAAATGATAGTTTGTATATATAAATAAATGATGTCACAAAATTCTGCTATTGTTTTTGACCTATTTCGTTACTTACAAATAGAATATATTGTTATTCTACGTTTCACCTACAATATAATCAATAGGATTGCTGGGAGTTCATGTTAGCCGTTATGGCGGGAAAATATTTTAATCTAAGATATTTCATGTGTCCTTTAAATTAGATTGTGTTTTACTGTTTAAAATAAATTTATTTTATTTAGTTCTCCATCAAAAATTAAAAGTATTTTCATTATGTCTAAAACAGAATTCTTCCTCAATAGTACTGGTAGAAATGTTAGGAAAGGAAAAAGAGAGGTGAACAATTAGTTATGCTAAAAATATTCAGCAGTATGGGAAGTAAAAGTACTCTGAAATATATTTGGATAAGTCGAAGTAAATTAACGGTGATAAAATAGAAATAACTAGGCCTCTGATGGACCCTTATAATTACCAGATTTAATGACAGAATGACGAATATACGTCGAACGAGTAAAGTGATTTCTCCACGAAGTGAGAAAGAATGAAGAGAGAATAATTAAGATATGGGAGATCCGGAAGGAAAGAGAAGAAGACTAAAGTAAACAAGGTATTGCCAATTATTTCGAAGAGTTTATTTTCATATTTATTTAGGTTTCCCATTTTAAATTTGACAAAAAGTAGATATAGTTTATTAAATTTATATGATCGATACACAAAATACATTAAAAAACAAAATTAAGAGTCTTAGTCTTAAAGTCATTGTACAACAATATATAGCCTTGTGAGGCTAATAGGAAATATCTGCTTTGCACTATTACTTTCAAATCCCATTTCATAATGGTATATAGTTATATATGTTAGCAGATATAATAATTTTCCATCTTCACTTTGAATATTTTCTTTTAAAAATCTAGAAATAAATTATAAATGTAAAATATTTATTTGTTGAATTAATAAAAATACTTGTAACTTTGTCATTTCTTAAGCATTTAGTATCTATATCTTATAAACGCGTTTTCAGTAGAAAATATAGCGTCAGTATTGTTTTCTATTCAATGACATTCATATACAATAATATACATATATAAACCCACAATAACATATAGAGAGCTATTAAAATGAAGTGTCACAATATATTATCCAAAGGACGATTTGATTTTGAATATATTGTAAAATTTGGCTGCACTATATGTTAACAAAAATCACCTTTTCTTGTTGAGTAGAATAAGAATGTAAAGCAAGTAGTTAACACACCATTGAGTTTGTTCCAGATTCAAGGAAGCGTGAACCAGCAGTCGCGTTACATTAATATTTAGAACTGGCCGTTTTCAGCTAACATTCTTACGTTATTTGAAATGGATGGGGGAGAGCCTATTTATTATAATACGGGTTTTATACATTCCTGTTGTACGTGATTTAGTTAAGAAATATAAATATTTACAGAGTAAAATTTTAATTAAAATCAGTATGAACCATGATTATTTGGTGATGCCTTCGGATGTTGTTTAACATCTTCAACTTCAATCAAAATTTAATTGCATCCAGATTGATTTATTCAAGGGAATATTGTTAGCATGGAAAACACTGTTTTCAGCTTCATCACCATTGAAGTAATAGTGAGGCGTTGATGAGTTACAACTTTATACCTGTGTATACCGAAATAATTAAGATCCATTGATGTTAATAATAGAAGCAAAAGTCATTAAATCGTCAGAAAATATATCTCTCAATCTATAAACAATGATTATTTGTTGAAAACCTATCCAAATCTATCTATATTATTTGTAAACGTTTTCTATATACGTGAATATATATATATATATATATATATATATATATATATATATATATATATATATATAAACATATATACATATATAATAAGTCCGACTTCCTTATTAAGACTTTTTTGGAGTAAATGAAATATTAAGAACGATACATCTTTAATGATCCGTTATTCAAATTAATTTTTCATATAGACTATACTAATCATTTATACTAATCAAGCTTCCCCTCCATATATTGTTAATGTAATACATTTTTAATTAACACAATCAGATATCATTGTAGTTAAGTTGAAAATTAAAGAAATTAAAATGTCTAAAATAATCCGGGGGCTGAGTGACCATAACCTTCTAAAAATAGGAAGGATTAAGGAGTTAAAGTAGTTAACAAATTTAGTTAAAGGAACACGTGACACAACTTAAAATTCAAGTTTGGAAACAGATGCTTCCGAAAATATAATCTACTCGAAGCACACCACAAGCAAATTCGTGAAACTGTCAAGAAACTCCAACCACATGATGTGGCTCTAGAAGAAAAACATATTCAATTATGTGTTATGTATGTGATTATAGCACGCACTCTGTAGAGCGAATTTGTTTGAGTTGTTTGGATTAAAAGTATCACTAAAAGTTTGTAATAGTAGACCTACCGTCGATTTGGCGCCAACAATCATTATTTGACCAATCTAAGAGTAATTCTCGTCCAATTACAATCCTCTATTTAGTCGTGTGTCGTTTGTTGACTAATTAGAATCGTCATTATAGGTCGCCATCCTGACTAACGTCATTGAAGAAGATAAAATAAATGAATTATTAAAGTAGCTAAAAATACTAGTTTCTTATAAATGTTGCAATGCAAAGTTCAATTATTCGAAACAATGTCTCTCAGTACGTTGCTCGTGTATTGTCTAGTCTGGAATATAAATAGAATATTCCAATTTTGACAAAAAACTATTAAAACATGTTTTTATCATAAATGATGAAAGTCTCTACTAGTATATGCCATTTGAGTTTGGATGGTCATTGCAGTCTATCATAATGTAATATTTTCATATATCAATTATATCTGTCACTCATCCTGACGCTGGTCTTATTTCATCATTGAAACCCTTTCGACAGTTTCTGGTTTTTGTGTCCTTTCTCTTCTTTCTAATGTAAAAATTGAAAATGATATTTAACTAACAATTGGTGTCTAGGACAAGTTAAGCCAAGAAGATTTGATTTCATTACACATAAAAACTATTATTTATATTATCTTAGTTATAATGTTCATAGTTCACTAAAACTAAATTCTCTCCATGTTGCCATATTTGTTGAATTTATTATAGCTACAGTTTTGTTAACATAAAGGTGTATAAAGTTTGTAATTTATTTCTTTTCGTGTTATTTGAATAATTCAATACTAAACAGATATTATTAAACCTTTTGTTTGAAACAAGTTTTGGTATTTTAATAAATGAATTGCCTCTTTTAAGAAAATATTAATATTAATATGGCCTTCTTCTCTCAAACTTACATTTTCAGATTTTTATTTTAAAAAATAGAGCAAATATCATGTATTTAATATTTATTGTGTGAAAAATGTTTGTCTACAAAATTGTATTCGCGATTATTACATTGTTTTTTTTGTATGGCTGGTGTACATGGAAAGATGTCTATGGTGATTTAAGAATTTGTATTTGTCTTAGGAACTCACTTTTATCTTCTTTCTAAATGGTTGAAATATGGACAGTGAAGAATTAAGGTTTGTAGTAAAATATATATGTAAATATACGAAGGTTAATTGTGAGTCTTACGTATTACGTGGGATTAGAATGTCCCTTTAAAAAAAGACATATACAATATATATGTATTATTTGTTTAAAGACAATAGGCATTTAGATTAGGGAATTACATTTTATGGAGCCAATTAGAGAAAAATGAGGTGAGAAAAGCATCTAATGACTATCAGAATTGCAAAGTATACACTAATTGAAGAAAGTGATGGAAGTATACCACTAAGTGAGTAATAGAAGCTGAACGTATATCCTTTCTCTCTCACTCTCTTTATTCTTAGAACTAAATTGTCGATTTAGTAATTAAAAAGATAAATTACATTTATTTCTGTTAATCCCCTCTTTGTTTACCCTCTCTATCTAATTACTTAATCATATTAAAGTAAATTATACAATTTCTACTCCTTTATATGTAACAATGAATTTCATTATGTATTCATAGTGTGATGTAATTGTTAATGCAATTTTTAACTTCTCTTTATCTTATAATTATATAAAAACCAGATGGATATTGTATTTTTAAACTGATAGAAATTTTGTCAAGTTTATATTATGATAATAAATTATTGCTGTTATTGTTTAAATAAATACATTTCTAACAATCTTTAAATTATTATTATAAAAATACAATAACGTAGTCCTAACGTAAACTTAAAACGAAGTTATTATTAATACAATTTGCTCTAAGTATTATAACTTAAACTGTAATTATTTAATAACATGCATATATTTTTTAGTTGTAATTATTGATTATTAATTGCCTCAATTTTTATGTTGAAATTGAGATCAAATTATCTACTGCATAGTTTATATCTGATACAAAATATTCTAAATGTAACTGTATAATAAACAATATTAATTTATAAACTCATTTTGAGCGTTTAGAGATAATAATACGATAAGTTCGTTATAATAATACCTTACAAAAAATATATAGCATTATATATGTCGTACAAGATATTTGAGTCGAAATTTAGTTGGTCGTTCAATAGTCGATGTTACCTAATTATAAATTACTACGTGAGTGTCTTAATTCAGTTAGGTTTGTGGTAACACAATTTCCTTGTATTTATTTACTCTTCCTCCTCAAAATAACGATTCTGAGTACATTAAGAAATCAACGCTAATTTACAATATTAAAAAGATCAATTAAAATCATGATAGTAATTCTTATCTTTATTTCATTAAGTATACAGTAACTTTCGGTTAATTCCCCATTAAACGAATTTCTATTTTAATTAAATTGAACCAAAATATCCAGCTGGAATAAATGAATTACAACGCTTTCAAACGTCTGTGAAAATGTCATTACTCCATTTCATTAAACTTGCGAGTTCGTTATTTGCATGGTACCATGCAGTGATTAATTGAAGTACGCAAGACACAAAGGAAACGCAAAACGATAGTTTTTTTTGGTTTGGAAATTAACGGCAGTAAACGCTATTACTAGGTCTAACCAATTTTGTTGCTTACTAAGAGATTATATTGGTTAAAGAGCGTTACGTCTGCGCTGATGTATAATCTAATACCTTGTAGACCATAAAAATCTGTGAATTGGTTGTAGGCAGTTCAAGTAAGCCAACAAAAGTTATTGTTTATATTTCCAATAATGATGAAATTATAAATATCGGTCTTTAAAAAAAATTTTAGTTTGAGTGTCGGAAAGAAACTTGCCGATTTTGGTAATCTATTAAACTGTTTAAGAACTGAAAATGTTTTACATTAAAACAAAGATCAGAAAGCTATGTTATAATTTAGTGATCAAATGGTCATGCCAAACTGTCACCTAAGATTATAGTGAAAAAATAAACAACATTTTTGCAATCGTTGACTTACTTGTAACTGTTCCACTTGCACATAGAATGGTAATTCTGCTGAACTATCTTCAAAACAAACAGCAATAAGCCTATAATTTAACGAGGGAAAACTAAAACTATTCCGTAACGATTTAAATAACCTTTTCTCAAATTTAACCTATACAAAGCACATTAGTCGCTATCTTCCCCAAATTCCTGGCTCTGTAGTTAAGAGTTGAAACAGACAATGAACAATTTGTACCATTATTAACGTCCGTATAATTTTAAACTAGGTCAAAAATTATGAAATTTGTTTTAAAAGTATGAACATTTATAAACAAAAGAATATACCAAACAGTAGGTAAAATTGAATTTCAGTTCGATTCATTGAAAAATTACACTTAAACGGGTCAGGAAACAGTCTTTGTTACATAATGATAAAATAACATTGAGTTGATCCGTCATCTAATTTTGTCTGTACTCCATATATTACAAGAAGGGACGAAGTGTTTTCACATAAAAAAACTACTCAATTTACTCTTGAATTTCATTTTAGAAAACAATAACTGTTGAGGAATATTGTTTTTTTTAAGCTTTTACATTTGTTTTACTAAGGCGGTTGTTTTCTTTGAATATTAATTATAATTTACAGGGAAATATTATTTGTATATGTAGTTGTCATTAAATGTTTACAGTTTTGTATTATTTTGTATCTAATTCTATTTATGTGCTATAAATAATATGCTAATAGAACAAATGAAAAATTATTTAACAATAGGAAAATATATAAGAAACTTAAAGTGTGAGTTAGTTATTCAAAAAGTCAGGGTTTGATGAGGGGGGATTACAATATGCATTATATTGTAAATTGGAAAGTAAATGTGCTACAACGGAAATTCGTTGTATGGGGTTATATTTTGGTCAAAAAAGAAAAATATCAAAAAATAATCCCAATGCAAGGTATGGATGTTTTGTAGAACTTTTTACTGATTATAGCCGGTCGGTAGGATTGAACTATGAAATGGTCCAAGGTCAACTCTTGCCGGCTTGTTCTAACAGTAAATTCCTATGTCGGCGGATTTTGAATTGAAAAATCATTTTTTATGAATTTTGAAAATATGAAATAATAATATATAAGGATATGTAGTTGTAATACAAGTTGTATGCAATACATGTCTAGTACTGTTATTTCATATTAACTAACAGACGTTACGGCATATTTAAATGAAGAATTTAAAATTTTTCAAAATTAATAATAAAATAAAAAAGCTTGGTATTTCTGAAAATAAAATGTAATTTTAAGATAAAAGTATTCTTGCTAAAATTTGGAAAAAATTGATATTTAAAAAGTTAGCAGAAAAGGTTAAGTATAAAAGTTAATAAAAGTAAATAAAAATAAATTTTGAGAAAAGTATTGTATAAAAGCAATTAAATAAATAAAGTTATATCATAATTAATGATTAAAAATTTAAATTTGATTAAAACAAAAGAGTTATGGTTTTCACGCTATAGTATGAAAACGAAAAAAGATAAGAAGTGGAAATTTTGCAAAAAGAAGTTAAAACCTAATATCTAAGAGTTGTGTAAATTTCAGGAAAATCAGTCAATAAATAAACCCCAAACCCAAAGGTGTGAAAATACGTACTGAATTACATCACTACCAGAAGTCGCAGAGTTATGTTATCACGGCTAGTGCGTTTAAATCACGAAATAAACAAAGTGACAAAGTTTGAAAACAAAAACTTTAAAGGTGTAAGAATTAAAAACTGTAAATTACGCAAATTCTTACGTAAGCGATTAAAGGTGAATGAATAGTCCGACAAATGTCATTCGAAGTGCGGGAAATTGCCGCGGTCGAGAGCTACAGGACACCGGTTACGTAAAAACGCAAAAACTGTTAGGAAAAGTGTTATAGACAATTAAAAGGAAAACAATGAAGATTTTTACATCGGCCAGTTACAAGTTGCAGAGTTTAAATGTTCAAGGATAAGTGACGTAGTCGTAGGCGGAGCCAGAATACCAACTTACAGCAAAAGTAGATTAAAGGATTAATTAGAGAAAAGCGATTAAAAAGGACAATTTAAAAACGGTAAACGTAATAAATAAAGTAATAATAAATAACTGAATCACCTACACCAAAAATAATCAAGAAATTGCATGGAAATACACCATATGGAACTATCGTATCGGTCCAGTGAGGGAAAAAAATTGGTATCGAAATACGATAGTTTTTGGCTATAAAAAGAGCCGCACGAATCTCATAGAGGTCTCTCATAAAAAATTCGTCGAACAAGTGCCAGGGGTGGCTATGCCAGTTTGCCGATCAAATTTCTCAGTAAAGAAGCTTAAGTGTTACTATGCCAAAATATTAAAACAGCGTCAGCGAGAGCGATAGGAGGTGATAGATTCGAACCAACCAGCCAGCCTTCTAAACTCCATGGAAAAGAAATAAGACAACTTTAATCGCTAAATACAACCAACCAGACACCAGAGGACCATCAGCATCCCAGGACTCAGGATCTTCAACACGGCGGACAAGGTCTGAGAAAATCCAAATTTCCTTTTTTAAAGGGCAAAATTGGCCCGATTTTAGAGTATCACTGATTTTCCTGAGATAAATTTTTTTTGTGTGTAATTAAATAAATGTATTAAAATAGATAATGTCAAACTCATGTGTGGATAAAAATTTTTTTCGATAAATAAATTTGATAAATTAAATAATTTAAATTCAGAGATAAATAAAAATCTTTATATAGATAAATTTTAAGAAAGTTATGAGTGATTGCCTTCTGCTCAAAAGAAAAAATATTTTAGTTGTTATCAATTAATTTTATTAGAGAAATTGTTTTGAGTTTTATTTTGTTGACTTGTGTCAAGATTATTATTTCCAGTTGTTTTTGTTTCAATTAATTAAAAGAATAAATTTTTTTATATATATTATCTAAAACTGTGTTTTATTTAGAATTGGTCACACAATTATATGCTATATTTTCAGGTTTGTTATTATAAAAAAGGGTAAAATATATTGTATCAAAAAGGTATTCCTAAGGACACACACCTACGAGATTAAAATTAGAAAATAAAGTAAATTCGTGTTCTCCCTGAGAAATAGGGTAATCTTAAATACAGTTACTGGAAGTCGTAAATAAAAAGGGGGTACCGGTAATTTGGGGCAACTCAAATTATCGAAGAAATTATTCAATCCAGGCCAGCAAGATAGTAAGCCAAAACTTCCAGTGGATTGGATAATTTATTCTTTTTGTCACGCGAGAACGAATCCTGTAGGCTAAAAATCTCAGGATTCGTGACTATTACGTATTAATAAAGATAGGGGGCGTAATTAGTCTGACTCTAAAAAAGGTAGAGTTTTTTCGTTGTAGTACACTGCCTGACCACATCAACAAGTATGATTAAAGTGAAATAAGCGTGTAGGTGATGGGGGGGGGGGTGAAGGAGATACTCATCTAAAATATGTTTTACGTAAATTTAATTAAAAACGTTCTGAAATGAATTCAGTATATGCTATGTGTAGTGAATACCAAGAGGCAAATATTATATTCAGGAACAATATAATGTGGACACGTTTAATAATATTAGGGCGGTAGTTAGAGTAACATGTGAATGAAGCTGAAGCAAAACATATGAAATACGTGATCGGAGAAACAAGATGTTTAAGAAACCTTCGTGAAACGTTTCCACACAGATGTTATAATTAAATTTGTAATTAACTGCATATCATGATTTGAGTTAAACCTACTTTACGATTTTAAGCCTACTTATCTACATTATTTATTACTATTAATTTGGCCCTCAGGACTGTAATCATAAAGTATTCATTAGTCTCCTCTTCTTCTGTTAATACTTCGCTCTGATTAGATGCTAGAAAAACCTCGTCGCACTATTGTTTATTAGCACCGCTCAAAAACGTGAACCAATTTCTTGTTATATTCCTCTCTTTTTGAAATAGGAAAAAGTTTGGTAATCACCAAACCTTAGTAAAAACTTGTAGCTATTATTCCTACTGTAGATGAGTACTTCATGCGACAATTTGACATTAAAATGAAAATAATTTCATTAAACTTAATTTTCTTCTCAAAAATATTTCAAATCCTTTGACCTATTATTTTAACAAGGGAACCCCATGTTTTAAGATAAAAGGGCTACTAACCAAGGTGTTATGGTTAAATAAAAGTTGCAAATTAAATAACCTAATAAATCTGTCACTTTTTATTGAGATATTGCTTACTCTTACTTTACATCTATCTTCTTAACATTTCTCTACTTTCAATGCATTTTTTTTCGGATATATTTCAACGCAATATTTCTTTGGCTCTGTATTAAAATTCTATACTTTTTATATTCAATTACTTTTTATAAATTAAATTAGACTGTAAAGGTCTGTTTCATAGAATCATAATTTTATTTAACATAAATAAATTTTTTTTTTTAAAATCGTTTAGTACATAGTCTATTAAACAACAATTTTTTAAAAAAAGAATGAAGTATTTTGCAACTTTTATTGATAATTTATATATGTTAGTAAAAATAAACTTTTCTAAGAACAATGAAAAGTTATCTAAGTAATAATAATAATAATAATAATAATGAATTATTAGGTAGGATATGAATATTCCAGTTTTTCAAATCATTTAAGAATACATCAAGTGTCTGATTTTAATTCGAGTGTAGATTTTAAAATACTACATTTTGATAATAAAGGTAGGAAATTGAATGTTTTGGAGAGCTTAGAAATTAAAAGAATAAGATACTGTAACCCTAATTTAGTTTTAAATGACCAGTTAGATTTGTATAACTCTCCATTGGTAAAACCTATAAAACTTATTTGTACTTAGAACAATCAGCTGGTTTTCCCAATATGTATTGTCCCTATGGTCATTGCCCAGGCCGGGTATTTCCCCAACCTTCCATTCATTGTATCCTAACTCCCACACTCTAGTTTTAAGGTTTTCTGTTTTTGTCTTTTTTCTTCAGTCTGTAATACAGCCTCGTCAATGCCTTAGCAGGCGAAACCATTGGTCGGCGAGACTAATAAAAAGTGGATATTACAAAATAAAAAATTGTGTTTTATTATCTTTAAACATAAAATATTTTACAATAAAATAAATAAATTAAAATTTCTGAGGGTCTTTAATATCCAGGAACTACCAAATAAGAGTTTGAAACGGCTGTAATTTTGAGGTTGTGCGACTATTCATATTTCTTTTCAACGAATTGTAAAATAAAATTTACAAGCTATATTTGATTAAAATTCCACTAAAATGTCGCCAACAACAGCTCTTTTTGCTAATTATGTTTAATTATTCTAAAGTCTTGTTCCAAATATTGCTTATAAACTATTTAATATTCTTCATCGTTGCAAACAAGTTACAACATCTTTGAATGCCGATTTTAAAACTGGACAAAATGATTTATTGTGAGGTTTTTTAGTTAAAAATGACTTATTCCTGCCATATCAAACTTTACTACACGATATTTTTTGTTAACAAACGTGTTAAATGTTCAGTATAATCCTGCATACAAACAAAATCTAAACGGAGTAGTGCCAAAATAACACAGTTTACGTGAAATTTGCAATTAATCAACGTAAAAGTTTTTATGAATCATGTTTAATAATTTACAGCAGAGTTTTCTACGATACGAATTTAATAATTTATTTCTAATTTATCATATCTATTGAATACAAGGATGCTTGTTAAATCCCAATAATAAAATCATTAGCTATATCTGACACTAATCTAAATGTAATGTATAAACCATTCCAGTAATTAGCAAGACATATTTTTAATGATCAATTATAAATATTTTAATAATTGTTTTTCGTTTTACTTCAATTTATTTTAAAATAATTAATTTATTAAAGCAACTAATGTCCTATTTTTCACAGAGTATTTAAAATGCACCCTTTATGCAGCTTTGTTTAAACACATATTAAATTTGCATTATGACAACATTTCAAATTATATGTGTATGGAATTTGTTTTGTTGTTTACGTAAACGCAGGAAATAAAGGTAATTATTGGATACGATATATAATATAAAAGAAATGTAAATAATAACCAAAATTGTATTTAATCATAGTATAAAATTGTCGCTGTAATTGTGCGGGGATGTTGGAAATGACTCTCAAAAATACCAAGTAGGCATGATATTTGGTTTGTTAACTCCAAAAAAAAACATTCCAACATAATTGGTAAGATGGTTAACCCATCATTGATATGTAATGAGAGATTGAAACATAACTTCAACAGTCATTGAGACAAGTTATCAATAGTCAGGTTATAACACAAAATAGTTGCAAAGATATTAAAGTGTATAGGTATGACAGTACTGTATAACCTCAAACAATATGTTATAGTTTCAAACGTTCTTCATACCTTGTGTTTACATTATAGAGATATATAAATATTCTTTTAATGTTTTTTTGACGAGATGAAAATAGCGAGTGAAGATTCTAATGTTAGAAATACTGTTCCGAAAGGCAGAAAGCAAGGAGAAAAAATTAGCGAAAAACTGAGATAATTATTAAGAAAATCATTTAGTAAATTAAGTTCTGCTTGTGAGTGCAAATAATGTAGTAAATTATGTTCCGCCTGTGAGTGCAATAATTTAGTAAATTATGTTCCTCCTGTGAGTGCAATTTATTTAGTAAATTATGTTCCGCCTGTGAGTGCAAATTAATTAGTAAATTATGTTCCCCTTGTTAGTGCATATTATTTAGTAAATTTTGTCCCCCTTGCGAGTGCAAATTATTTAGTAAATAATGTTCCCCTTATGAGTGCAAATTATTTAGTAAATAATGTTCCCCTTGTGAGTGAGTGCAAATTATTTAATAAATTATGTTCCGTCTGTGAGAGCAGTAGTTAGTGATATTTTAGCTGTAAGATTGGCAAATAAGAATGTTCTTAGCATGTTCAGCTCAGACGTTTTTGAGCTCCATAGGTCAGTTCGAAATATTGTAGAGTGCATTTTTTAAGGCAGGATTCACTGTAATGCAATTGAGTGTCAGTCTACCAGTTGTTCTGCAAGTATTAAAATAATAACGAGTTTAGTACACAATTTAGGAATAAACTCAGTGCATCCTGATATTTCCAAGAATTTATGTGTCTGTTACAATTCCAGTATCTTTCATATACCCCAAGTATACCATCCATTCTTATGTTAAAATGTTTAGTATTCTTAGAGTGTTTTTGTAAGTATTTTCGATAAGCAGTGAAACGGAGGAATCGCCTAATATAATCGCAAAATTAGGAACAGTTGAGTCTGTTTTACTTATGTCGTTTAATAAAAAGAAAATAACATTGTTGTTTATTGCTTAACATCATATACAATGATATTGGTAATAAATGATATTCACAGTGCATTTTATTGTATTCCTAATGTTACATAAGCCTTCAAAATAAATTCAATGTTTGGAATTCTGAGGAATGATCACTATCGAAGATAATAAATTCACCTTTAAAAACAGCACGTGTAAGAATGAAGAATTGAATTACCATAAGCAAATTAAGAGTATGTATTTTAACTTTGAAAATTTAGTTGAAGTTGTAAGCAACTACCTACATAACATTGTGGTAAATACTTTAAAGGAGTTCAAATCTAAAAAGTTTATATTTGCATAATATAATGTAAGATGAAAGTATTTTAAACAGACATTTTAAATGCATGTAATACAGCTAATATATTTATAGCAATCTCTTATAAACAACGGGCAGTACACATATTATTATGTATGATGCCTAATAGATTCTGTTATTAAAAAAAAGACGTTTGATGATAGTAACGTGTTGAGATTAATTGTTATATACTCGTATATTTCCTGTTTAATTTGTTACACATATGTTTATATATAACCGGGTCTAGTTGTTAAAATATATAATTGTAAAATAATGTAAAAGGTAAATGGATCTATTGAGGTAAACTTTATTAATGAGTTCCATGAAGGAAAAATTGAAGACGTATAATTTTTAACATTATACTTTTCCATCTCTTTGTCAAACAATTAAAACAATACGTTCCTGCAGCACTGGAAAGCTTACAAGTATACGCCTAACTTTTTAATATCGCATAATTACACGCCTTGGAAGTGCTTAGGATACACAAAGACCAAGTTACTTTTATTGTGCAAATATAAATAGGTTAACCTATGCAATTAAAATTAAGTAAAAGCCAACCCTTACAGGATATGTTTAGCTGCGTTCACCAGTCTCTTGCATTTCACTCAACAGTTTTGTATATTGATGGGTATTGGTTTGGTGTTGAAGTTTAACCAACACCAAACTTAAACAAAACCAATACGTAAACATCAAATCATCATTTACGTGATTTGGTTTTGTTTGTATTGTGTGTTTTACGTACATCTAAACAACAGAAAGGTTTTTTGGAGATGTATATTTAAAATCAATAACACCATTATACAAAGTAATGAAATTTTTACAAACAAGATTTTAAATGTCTAAAAAATTATAAAAGTTCTATCTCTAGATCTAAAATAATTTTAAATTAAAATTGTAAACAATTTACAATAAATGCTGCAAACTAAAACCATTAATACCAAGACAATAACACTAAACAAGTAGTACAATACCAGAAATAATATATTGGTAGGGACGAAGTCAACCAATGCAATAACATCAAGTAAATTAAAATTTAACAAGATATGAAATATTAGGTAAATTGAAAAGAATATTTATGGACCCATAACCTTCATATTAATTATTCAATAGCAGAAAACATGTTTTAATTTTATGGTTGCGGTATAGAAAATTATTATGTAAACGAAGTTATTAACATAATACGGTTCTGTTAGAATTCAAATTTGCATTTAATTATTTTGTTAGTTAAACAGCTGTCGCTGTTTACAACCTTAGTATTTCCAAAATTTAGCTATGATAAACCTTGTAATTAATTAGTGAAACTAAGTAAATTGTGTTATTTTATTCTTGTAAACATATTTTAATTATGGCTTGGGATGGACAAAATAGAAATGTTATGATTTAATTATTACTTGATGTCTTTTATACAAAAAAAGTTAAAACCACAAGGTCCTCTCTTCCGCTTAACTCATCAAGTAAAACAAAATAAAACAATTTAAAAAAAAAAAAAATTAAATAATAATTGTATGTAAAATATAACTAAACGAACTGTCAATATGACAAACTATTTAAAACAAAATTACAATAATATTGATTAAAAATTAAAATAACCATACATTAAAAACGAAATTATTAAATTACTAATTGAAGTAGAGCACTTCACTTTTAATGTATATATTAATAATTACACAAAACGTTGAGAAAAAGGACAACAGAAATTCCCCAAATTACAAAAACAATAATAAAAAACTAAGACTGTATTAGTAATAAAGTTATTTCATACTACCCTGAGGTATACTTAAACGAGATACCCATCTTCCTCAGAGAGTTGCAGATAAACTGATCAGAGAGAATCTGAGAGGTTGATGGGTACGTCATTTAAATGTAAACCAGAGTGGTATAAATAGACTTAATTCGATTGGTTAATTCACTGTTATTTATAAACTAATTTATAAAACATGTACGAAGATTGAACATAACAGTCTTCTCCATAATTGTTTTCAAGAAATAATTCTACTGTATAGTTAATCTTTAACTTATTTTTATTATATAATAAAGTACTATACCTTAATTTTCCGTCAGTGAACTTCTTTTTCTTTAATCTTGACGCGTTTCGAGATTTTTATCCCATCATCAGAAATTCCCTCTATGGATGGAGGTCGTCAAAACGTTAAATGCACAAACATATACACATAACACACGACACATTTAAAAAACACAGTCTGTAGATGCGCATCCTACGGCTCCCGGGTATGCACTGGTTGTTTAAATGTTTAGTGGTTTAAATGTGTCGTGTGTTATGTGTATATGTTTGTGTATTTAACGTTTTGACGACCTCCATCCATAGAGGGAATTTCTGATGATGGGATAAAAATCTCGAAACGCGTCAAGATTAAAGAAAAAGAAGTTCACTGACGGAAAATTAAGGTATAGTACTTTATTATATATATTAGTGACTTGGATACTGAAAAATGAATTCATTATTTTTATTACCTTTTTCTCATTATCGTCATGTTCTAACTGAATCAATCACGGAATAAAATTGTACTATATTTTACTAACCGATTCACCATCACGGCAACCTACAGTATGGCTGAAAGTATTTAAATTATGTAAACACGTTCAATATTTGAGAAAAATTTTAACAAAATTGTAAGATTTATATTAAATGACTACAGCTTTGACGATAGTGCTGAACTTCAACACAACAATTATTCCCGATTTAAAAACTATATACATCCAATGGATCGTTCCAATACGATTTATGCTAAACGTTCATTATAATCGTTGTGTGTAAGATAATTTTTAATGTAACAGGAATAATATTTTAAAATAATAATAATTTTGATACAGATAGGTTTTTAGTTAATAGGTACAATATGATAAACCACAAATCTATTACGATTGTTTATTAGGTTATTTGTAAATAACATATGTATAAGAAAGCAGAAGTAAGTGTACAGTTATCTCGTAAAGATATACAACAAATTGGGCATATCTGATACACAAGTTATTGGTTTCTTTGGCATATCAATAAAGATCCTGTTTACGAATTCTGTATTACATGCACGTTTTACATGTCGTGGAATTTGAAAGTAATAGCAGGCATCGAAAAAGGAAAAAGAAAATTTGGAATATTCTTAAAATTAGACAAATATATGATTTAAAAATATAGATTTGATTGCAATTACCTTATCTTTAGTGTTTATACTTTTTATTTGGACGACTTTTAAAAATTACACATTTTTAAAATCACTAGAAAAAGTTAATTTCTTTTACGTTTCCAAGAAATATTTGGATGCTTATATTTAGTTATGTTTTTACATTATAAAGGAAGAAATCATATCGAAAAATTATTACGGTTTTCTTGAAACTCAAAATATATATAACAAGTCCTTAATATTTTGGTAAACAACAGAAAAAATAATTCATATATTAAATTTGACTCATTTCAACAATAAACGACAATATGTTAAATTATTTATTTTATGTTTTCAGTAATGTATTAAATTGCATGCTATAACCTCTATTATATTACGGAAACAGTGCATGCTAAAACTAAAGTTGTAGGTGTATTTTTTTTACGATGTTCTAAAATTATGTTTGTAAATCTAATGTATATATCGTGTGTACACTGCACGAGAAATGAACACGTGTATGTTTTACTGTCACATTGCTGGTAAATTCGGGAGAGTGCATATTAATCATATTCATTACTTTATTCTGTCACTATCAGATAGTGAGGCTAGCCAATTACTACCTAATGTTCGACTTTATTTACACAAAGTAGACTTTCCTCACAATTTCCTACATTACTAATTAAAATGTCAACTATAAGAATAATATTTGGTAAAAACTAACGAAATCCATTATTTGATGCTACTTCAAACTTCACGGGTTTTATCTTGTTGTTTTCAAATGTACAATCTAGGTTTTCCTAATTTCTCCGTTGACAATAACAATGTTATTTTGTTAGTTGAGTTTGTACAACGGTTTGAATTCATGATTGTGACTGCGAAAGATGCTTTGAGTAGTGTATGCCTCCAGAATTTTAGTGTAAGATATAACCTAATAAATGTCCCAAATTAAAGTTGGAATAGTTCAATTCTGGATAGTTTTACTTTATAAGTAGGAGTACTATTGTAACTGTTATGGTGCTCCGCCTTTTGGCGGTTTAGATACGCAGTTTATTTAATGTTACATATATTATATAAATCGCACCTTATAATCTACACTTACACATGAATTGTACACAAGTTCACGTTTATTTTCATAGTATTAATTTATCTTCAATTGAAATACAAACACAGGTTTAAATGTCTTGTACCTACTTTTCTTATATCTGTGTAAATTCATAGTTATTTGTACTGTTATTACATCCTTTTCTCTATAGTTCGTATTAATTTTATGTAATAATTTATTTGTAATGTAATTATTATTGATTTTAAATACATGTAATTATGTATAGTTGCAATAATAACTATTATATATAGTTTCTCATGTATTGTAATGTTTTAAAAACTTCTAATACTATTATTTCTAATATTTTATGTTAATAGTTATTATTGCAACTATACATAATTACATGTAATTAAAATCAATAATAATTATTAAATTACAAATAAATTATTACATAAAATTAATAATTTCATTGACAACTATTTCATTGATATTGAAAATGTAATTGATTATAAATGGTTTCATACACTGTTGACCGAGAACTTTTTCAAATTAGTTTAAACGATTCTTTTATCTCAAAATAACTAATAAGAAAATGACAATTCAATCGTATCAAATCTAACAGTGCTAAAATTTGATTAAATATACATAGAATGCAATAATAAATCAAGATAACATAATACAGGTTTCATCACTTTTAGTTGGTAAAAATTGCCTTAATTAATTTTTTTTAAACATTTTGTGTTCATACATTTTTATTCAAAGTCTAATACATTATTTAAATATTCTGAAGAACGTAATTTAAAGCAATATAAGTTGAAGTAATGTATTAATGAGTGTCTCACTCTTTCTTACCAAATTCCACTTTTAAGACATCACTTACACGTTTTGAAGGCGTTAGTATTAAACACTCATATTCAATAAATTCAACCGCAAAACATCCGTTAGTATAAAAAATAAAAATTACCAAGTCTCGTAAAATGTACGATTTTAGTTTACTGTTCTTAATTACATTTTCTATTGAAATCTTGATACTTTAATTATGGACTACTTTAAAATTGATCTCTTTTAACTAAATAGATAATACCATTATTTTTCTCTTTTAATGTCATTTTTAAAATTAACGGGTGTGTATTAATATTAAATGTGTCTTTTTCCACTAAAAAAACAAACAAACTTTAACCTGGACATACCATTGATTTAATCTCAATATCGTTCAATTAGTTGACAAGCGATACCACAGATATGTTTATTTTAAATATAAAATAGTTAACCCTGTATCAGTACATTAATACACAGATAACGTAACTCACTTAATAATATTGCAATTATTATTCCACTATTAATATTTTTTTGTTCAAGTAAATTAAATTTATCACATAAAATAAAATAAGTGGTGAAAAATGTAGGAGTTCCTAAAGAATCGTATTAAATTTTTACAAATATGACAGCCTTTATGAAGCGTTATTTATAAAGTGTATTACAATAAAGTATTTTAAAATTTGTATATTCAAGGACTTCGGGCGAAGAATTAGTTACTGAAATTAGCCCATTGTTTGAAATGTCTTCCAAACTTATGAATAGGTGTTACTCTTGCTTCCTTCCATCTCTTGATAAACTTGTTTGTTCTAATCAAGAGAATTAAATTAAAACAAAGTGCTGTAACTAATATCAGTACATGACTATATGTCGTTGATACAGAATCATATACTAGTCTTCAAGTCAATTATACACATTATGAAATGAAAATAAAAATGGCTATGAAAACTTCTGTGGCAAAAACCCAGGAAACTAGATTTCTTAAAATTTAAATTCATATGTTTAGCTATTAACGTTTTATTACGAGACAAAATAATATGTATGGAAGCAGTTATTGCTCAAGTGTAACTTTCTTCCTGTAACAATAGTTATAATACGCACTCCAGTACGACCGGAGTCCTATGTTGAAATAAACATAATGTTTTACCTTGACAATTCTTACAGAATAGTACGTTTTATTATTAGAAAGTTGTTCGCAAGTTGATAGATGCTGAGATTTATTAGAACCGGAAATAATATCTACATTTATATCAAAGGTTTCACTTAAATTAAAGTCACCTACAACTATACTATCCGAATATATATTTATATTACTGAGTCTAAAATGTTATTCAAAAAATTAATTTTTATTTTATTGCTTCGTATCTGACAGCTGATAAGCATTGCACAGCTCCATCTTTTAATCATGTAGTACAGGCTACCAGTTAACAAACTATGTCTATTGTTATTGGAATGCGTAATAGCTTGAATAAATATATCACTTTCAAATATGTCCCTATGCAACCGTATTTCAGTAAGCTATTAAATCGTACTCTATGCAAACAGAGTCTTGGGTCTCTTCCTACGCAAACCTCTTGCATTTTGATAATACAATGAAATCATTACCAACAAAATTAGCAAATTAAAATGAAATGGCAGACTATTTCAAATATAATACTTACAGAAATATTTGGAGAAACAAAACTGCAACTTTAAATTTTGGTATTTTATAAACATCTCATAAACTGCACAATTTGATTGAACTTGAGGTTTAACTTTTTACAAATTATAATAAACATTTTACTGTTTTCAAACTTTCCTATTTTTATATTGCCAGATCTACTGACCAATAAAAACTTAAATTAAGTTCCTGCATGAGAAGGCAAGGATTTGGAAAAATAACTCTGCTGTGGTAAGGTAAGTGATTGGTTAATATAATGTATCGGAGTGTCATCAGGTGTATTACGATTTCAAGAGGACAATGTCGCTTTTTTAATACCCTCTCCCTATCGAATCTTTTGACGAAGTGAACAATGATTCCGGCTGTTGGTGTATTTTGCAATTTTTTCTCAAACGGTGGCATATATCAATTGCGTGATCGCTCAATTCTTCAAATAAAGCCCTTTCACTCTATGTTGGCTGACTTCGTTCTTGAACACTGTATACTGCAATGGAATTCGCCCTTGAGAATAGTGAACAATCATCCACATATATCTCGTCATTTATTTTTCTTAATATATTGTTCCAAAACGTTATAGTTTTATTTTTTATTTAAATATGTACGTAATTTTGTAACCTGAAGTTGTTAGTAATCAGTCACTATTTTTTTATAATTCACAGTTATATATTTTAGGTGATATATAAGTTCTAAACTTCATAGTATAGATTAGTCCTCGTCCTGACCTCACCCTTACTCTCAATGACACAACACATATTAAAAAGAGCTGAGATGATATGACTTGTTATTTTTTCATCATAAATTTTATTTTGAGTGGCATTCTGATATTATCATACATTATATTCACATTTAGGCAAAAACAAATTCAAAAAAATCGTTGATAAGTTTATGGCTAGAAATTAAATCAATGCTTTGTTGATCAGCTTTTGATAACGTTCCCCAGTCATGATTTGTGTAATGAAAAGGAAGATTTACGTAGAGTTAAATTTATTCGAGGAATGAAAGCGTTATATCACAGTAGATTCTATTTTAAGATTACTACGAAGCAAAATTTAAGGATTTTAAAACGACGCAAAGTCTGGGTTGCGACAATTTTGCAGTCTAAGTTCTTTTATCGTGTACAGTATTGATGGACTATCTAATCAATACATCCAAGAACCGATGTAGGAAGTTCAAAGTGGGGAGTAGAACTATGATGTGAGTTATAATAACGGAGTTGGGTTTTACAGACAGTACTTGATGTATATTGGAAGTACTAAAATAATAATTATTTTTCTAATTATTGAATTATATACTTCTATTAAAATAATGATAAAATAGAATAACTGTAAAATGAATAAATAATTAATAAATTTATTATTATTTCAGAAATGTTGATATAGTTATTATTACACTTCATTAATGAAATATTGTCATATTAATTACTATGGATTCAATACATCAAGACATCAATACATAGTGCATCCTCTTCCCAATTTGTTTTATTTAAAACACTGTTTATTTTAATACGTCAAAATCATGAAGGCAATTATATCAAAAAGTAAAATTGAGTTTTCATCTGTATACAATTTTTATATTTTTATTATATCAATATTTGTAATGAAAATATGTAAATTCGTTAGTTTATTTAACATGAACATATTCCAATTAATAAAAATACTTACATTTAGAAATATGACAAGAAATATTTCATGGGAAACTTAATATTTAAATAAAGAATTTTTTTTCTTTTCAGAATTATAACATTTCTAAATGTATATAATATATTAAAATTTGAATGTGTAAGGTGCATTTGTGAAGTTTTAACCTCTTCACATTTATCATTCACGATATGATCTGACATCGTGAAGTAAATGATAAATTTTTGTGATGCAAAAGTTTCAAAAGTAGTAATTAATATAAAAGCTGTCGCCTGCTTATATAATATCCCTCTCGTGCCACGTCAACGCTCCGCCTTACAGTTTGGTAATCTGTTTTTGTTGTCAGTGGCGGTCACTTACTTAGAATTTTTTACTGATCCATATCGCATCTTGATTTTAATAGGGGAAGGTTTTACCTACAAAATCAGTCAACGATTTAGGGTGTAATATCTTATGCAGAAAGATAATAAGGTACACTAACAACATAAAGAAAAAAATTGCCATCTTAACAATTGGTCATAGATAATTCGGAACGAAAATTCAATTTTGTAAATTTTACAAATATGATTAAATATGTCTTTTCAATTAAAACCTTTAACAAAGTGTTGTCATTATCTATGACTAGAGGCGTGAGAGGTACCCAATACATTATAGCCATTATTTATCAGCTTTCTTACTAACATATTTCACTTATAATGAAAAACACACCACAGAAAAAGTAATATTTTGTTTTATTTTCTAGTAAAGTTTAAAATATTGAAAGCATTAAAAATTTTAGCGCTGTGTATCTTAAAATTCGAGCTATTTTAGAATTATTTCATTCCGATTCTCTTGGCATTTGTGTCATAATATTTAAAGAATAGTTGGTAAAGTTGAATCTATATATTACCAATTTAGTATAAAGGGCACTATGGGAAAGTTTGTGCAGGTGAAAATATGTGTTAGTCAAGAATGGATAAATATTTTTACTATGGTTTCCTTCGATACTAAGCTAAAATGGAAGGAACATATGAAGAAAATGCAGGAAGAACTGAATATAAAATACAGGGAACTATACTGGTTGATTGGTCGAAACTAGAAGATGTTTTAGTTTTACTGTGTATGTCAAATAAATGCAAGATTAAAAAATAATAGTTTCATATATAATTATATAAATATAATTTTGTTTTTTAATTTCTGTTTTATTGTAGTTGCCACCAGCTATAATTAAAAATGGAATTAAATATTTTTAATATATTTAATCACCTTAGGTCCGTCTTGTGACTTCGTTGTTGATTGCTTCTTACATGTTTCGAGGCCGTAACCCCATCATCAGAAAATTACTTTGTTCACTTTGAAGAACTCGTTATTGATTATATTAAAAAACACATTTAACACAAGAACTTACACTGACACAAAAATAAAAACAATAAAAACACATTATATGAGCTTGTCTGACATAATAATACGACACGACAGAGCACACAATGTCAGACAAGCTCATATAATGTGTTTTTATTTTTGTGTCAGTGTATGTTCTTGTGTTAAATGTGTTTTTTAATATAATCAATGACGAGTTCTTCAAAGTGAACAAGTAATTTTCTGATGATGGGGTTACGGCCTCGAAACATGTAAGAAGCAATCAACAACGAAGTCACAAGACGGACCTAAGGTGATTAAATATTTTATTTAAATTGTGACTTGGAACCAAAAACATGCTTATTAAATATTTTTGGTGATAGTTGTAATATATTGGTCGCTTATAACGTTGAGTTAACATTAAATTTACTACCGACCGATTTGTGATAACCTCATCTAATGGTTGCATCAATTATTTTTGAGAATTTTTCTCTGAAGATGAATAACAAAAAAGTGTTCAATACATTTTGTATTTTATAACATACTTGAAACATAAATAAAAAAAGAAGAAAATAAGAGTAGTACAATCTAAATAGTTATTGTAAATCTATATAAAAACAAAATCTTATTGTACAAATATCACTAAAGTTAACATTTTATTATGACACTTTTTTTTATTTAAAACATGCAAAATAATAAATAACAAATTGAAAGGTTGAAAACAAAATCAAATTAAGATAAAATGAAAATTATGACATTTTGCATACAAATTATTTTCAGCAGGAAGATAATTATTAATAAAAGCTGTCACGATCAGAGAGCAAACTTTGTTTTACTGAAAATATTTAGTAAAGTTCGTACAAGGCTAATTAAAACGTCATTTATCATATCTCTTGCAAAAACACCATATCAGTATAAGTTTTGTTATGGAAATTATCAAAATTGTGTTTTTCATTTATTACATATTTTGAGATTCTTTAGAGTTAAAAAAGTGTTGTAATAAATTTATTTTTATGGATATGCTAGTCTATTTTTTTATACTGTGACTAACTTCAAAAACGGAAGGACAGACTACAACTATAAACACACATTGATTGTATATCACTATTTCAATAACTAGTATAACTAAAAATTCGCAAATATACCTGAAATATATGATTATATTTCTAAAAATCAGCTCAACGATTTAGATAACACGTTGGTGTGATATAAAGTTATGAATGATCCAAAACGAGTGTACTAAATCTCATGTAAAAACAGAATTGGGTGATTAGCAACGATACCCGCTGTGGAATTTGATACTTTTTCAAGTGTTTTGATACATACTTTTGTACACATGTATTTAATCTAAGGAGAGAGAGAGAGAGAGAGCGAGAGAGAGAGAGCGAGAGAGAGAGAGAGAGAGAGAGAGACACACACACACACACACACACACACAAAATATATCATTAAAAAAAGGTTAGATTAATTTTTTACGAGTATCGTGACGTTCTATCCAGTACGTCTATGAAATCCAGTATTTTCTTGTATTCATTAAAAAAAAATTATAGATAAATTGGTGATTGCTATTAAGACGTCCATATCAATTAATTGTGATTTATTACGGGATTATAATACATAACAAAAAAATATGAACCTAGTTGGATCTGTACCATTCTCACATAATCCTGCGCTAGATCCCTCCATTTCATCTCTTCTATCAGGTAACTATTGAACAAAAACTGTTTTCTTCATAGCCTGAATCTATTAGAGTATTCAAGGACTATGGGTCTCTATTATATATTCTTCCTTTTATTTCAAAAAAAGTAATGATTATTAAGAGTTTTTCTCCTTTTTAAACAACAAGACAATCACCTTTCCTCGCGTACATAGAGATATATTAGAATTGGTATCGATTAATATATTTCTGGTTAGTCATTCGTTTGAAGAATGGATATCAGACAAAATTGTGCAATATTTTTGCACAGTTAATGTTCCAAGCATCAATTTTATTCTTCGAAATACAAGAAACGAAGTCAACGTATATTTCTATTCCCTTAGATCACCAGGGAAATATATATATATATATATATATATATATATATATATATATATATATATATATATATATATATATATATATCATTATCATATTTTCATTTTCGCTGTCTAAATTAGTGCAGAACTTAGTATCGTCTTGGTAATAGAAGATTTAGTTTACTGAGGTTCACTAAATTTAATGTTCCAATAGAATCCAAGTTAAAATAACAACATAGTATTTGACATTTATATCAAATCGACAATTAAAGATGTTATAGTAAACACATTCTTGAAAAGAGTATACAAACTGCTAAAGTCATTTGGGCTGAAGAAACGAAACCTATAAACATCTTCAGATTTTTAATTTAATTAAAATTTATTTTTTTAATAAGCCTGAAACGTCAACGTGTAAATTTTTTATATTAATTGTTTATTGTCTTATACATTATTTTAAAATCGGTATTAAATTTTTAATAAGTATTTGTATTTTTTTGAATCTGAAAATTATATAATTTATATAATATATATTGTTATGTTTAACGTATAATTTCAAAAAACAACCTCGTATATTAATCACGAATCTAGTCTGCATTTGTTTATATTGTAGCTGCAAACAAACTTTACAAAAACATAATTTGATTGTGAATACCTCAAGATAGTGACGTTTAAGACAAAAGATTATTTTATCTTAGCTGAAGGAGATCTGAGGTATTTGTTTAGACAGGGATTTTGTTGAAACTTCTTTAAGAGTTAGGTTTGTGAAATTTTAAATGTATAAAATACATCATTTATTTATTGTAAAATTCTAAAAGTTTTAACACTTTAAACTTTTTTATAAGCTAAAAAAAGTAGGATTTTAAGATCTCTGAGCAGTTTTCAGATTTGTATGTATAATATATCAATTTGGAATTGAATTAGATTAATAATAAAAGTGTTTTTGAGGCAAATAATCATTGTACTATCATTGGCATACATATAGGTACAAATAAAAGCATAAAAACAAATCTTAAATAATCCTGATACTCTGGAAATTGTGGAATGAATCAACATAAGAACTAAAATTATACAAAAAGGGAGCAGTAAAGACATAAACGTTGCAAAAAATTACACAAACTTTCCGATACAGTTATCACCTACAAAACATAAAATACATTCACAGAACACCTTCACAAAAACATAATCATACCACTCCTAAAAAAGAATAAAATGTAATGTTGAATTACTAAATTACCAGATATTTCTTGAATATATACTTAAACAGATCATGAATATTTTTGTTATGTATCAAAGTCCCGTTAAAAATCACAAATAATTGAAATGGACGTTTTAATAGCGATCGTCAATTTATGTATCTCTTTGTTATCAATTGTTTCTGAGTTGAGTTACGTGACGCAATAAAATATATAAATATAATATCACTCTACATAAATAGTTAAATAATCTAATCGAGTGGTGGGGTTCAACACATGATCTATCACATATGTTTTCCTTTCTAAACTTTTAACTTTCTATAGAAACTTTAGAAATAAATAGCAAGAAGCATATGAAAGCAGATTATAACTATGTTTTCATTTAGCATTTCAAATGCAGATGTGATGTTTAAATAATTACACTGATCTTCAATTGTAATAAGTAGATGTAATTAAAAGTTAGGAAAATATTTATGATGTGAAATATTATTATTGAGATTTACCTAAATAACTAAAAAGAGGAAGCAAATTATAGATGACAGAAGATTTTATGTCTCTTGACAATAAATTTTGTCAAGAAACAGAGCTGTATTTTATAAACTCCATAAGACTCCATCTTAGCTTTGAAAATCCAAGTATAAACAAACTTATTCCTGAGAGAATATCCAGCTCAGTTAAGATTTCAGTATTGCGAAGGAAACATAATGTATTGTCGTGGTGCATACATTGATGTTTTATAAAGCATTTTTCAATTTGTTTTTATAAAGGTTGTCTTCAGAGATAATCTAATCATATCAATCTAGATTTATGATTAATGCACGAAGCTGTAACTTACTTGATTTGAAAACACAACTGTACATAACAAACATAATATTATACAGTATGCTATTCTCAAAGAGGTGTTAGAGACACCAATAATTCTTTTCCACTGTAAAATTTTATTTTGTGTTACATATTTTAAACATTGTAAATTATATTTAAAATGTCTGAAAAATATCTTATAACATATTATAATTTGTATTTACATATTTACAAAAAATGATTTAAGTTATTTGTATACTATGTTCTCGGTTCGCTGCTTCAACTAACTGAACTATTGTTTCTTTGTAGAAGGAACGCTATATTGGGAAAACTAAACTAAACCACTAAACCAAAATATACATTTATTCTCTGAATTATTTTGGAAATAAAATCTTTCACACTACAAATATTATTATTTTATAGATTTAATTTACGTTTTAGCCTAAATATACGGAAATTTTAGATTCAAAATCATTATGCTACCTTTTATAATAACTAAGTTCAAATAATTATTGGAAACAATATTTAGTTGCACGAAATAAATTCAAAATACAATACGGAAAAGAGAATACCTGTTAGATGTATTGTACCAGTGCTTCTAGTGTAACGTTAACTACATATTATTTAGTATTATTTTTGGGCGTTCAAAGGCATAAAATTAATGTTAATCACCTTATAAATAAGAAATAAACAGCATATTATAAATACTCCAATAGTTTAATAGTTTTGTGGTCAAAGGAGGTTTATAGTACATCAGAAGAGAAATATGAAAATATCTAACCATACTTGAAGAAATGGTAGAATCATATAAAATACTTCTGAATTAAATATTCACTATAAACGACTATCTTATTGACTTATAGTAAGTACTAAGCATAGGCACAATGTATGATATTATTAATATTCATTTAGTATCTTGATTGTATAAATATTATCAATATAAACTACAAAATAGAAATGGATGGTCTCTTTGTCACTAAAGTAAATTGTATTTTGGACTTGATGATAATTACGTTACATCTCCAAATATTTATACAAATCGACGAAAATTATTATTCTGAATTTTTAGAAGAAATCTAGTCCGAAAAAATAATATATATTAACTAATCAAAAAAGGTAATATTTTATTTTTAATACAGGCAATTTTTACTTTAGAAGTAAACTAGTTATTTTAATTTAACACGAACATTTTAATTACTAAAGTTTGTTTATGTAGTTAATGTTTTTATATATTTCCTGATGTATTAAAATCCAAATACACTGGAACATTTTCTTCAAAAGGTTTAGGAAATGCTTGCAGGTGACGAGTACTTCCAGCAGAAACCGATATTGCTTAATAAAACAACCTGCCGAATCAGATCCTCCAGTTGATTCTAAGTTTGAAATTTAGTGTGATAAACCTATTGTTTTGCCCACATCCACCAGAAAAGTAGCTGGGTGAAAGGTCGGAATTCCGTCCAGGTAGACTAAACTATTAGATTTTGTCTGGTCAATCCAATCAACGTCCTAGAATTCAGTTGTAGAGAGCTAAGCAGATACAGTTGGGGCAAATTGCGGTTGGGGAGCATGATGATATGTAGGTTGTCTCCATGAGGCGAAACGCAGTTTTTCAGTATATTTAGCATCTGTTCTGAACTCGCTGTGTCCCGTCGACAGCCTGTGTGGATGACATGCCTCATCAAACCGTAACAGTAGGCCTGTATTTCATATTTTTAGCCCGGACATCATCCTTTGATGCCTATTAATGATAATCAAGTAAGTCGATTAACAACCCCTGTATAAAATGTGATTGTATCGCTTTACATGATATCAAACAATGGGACCCATGTCTATAAGCGCTTTACTAACCAAGCATGGTCTCACCCTTCTCCACACGTTGATCACACACATCTGTGAAGACTTACTGTCAGTGATTTGATTTCGAAGAACAAAAATCTAAGTAAATATTCAGAACTGTTAGGATACTGTGACGAAGGACATTCTTACGAGCTGGTAAACGTATTTGTGTGGATTTTTGATAAACTTAATCTGTATCACTATCAGTGTTTCATGAGAGGTGTATTTAACAATGTGAGCATATAGGATGAATTGTCTAAAATATTGTGAAATCATTTGTATGTACATCTTGAAACTATGTTGCATTAACTAAACTACATACATAATGAATATTATTTTCTAAATCCTAATAGTTTATTATGACAGGTTTAAAATTACAGTAATTATTAATAGTAATAATCTACATCGCTGTTAAAACGATAACTATTTATACTGTATTTAATTATTTCTCACAATATCCATAATGTTATCTAAGGGTACGGCTTATTAAAAGTACAACTGATTCGTACATCTCATTGATCAGAAACATCAACCATCTATCTTCCTATCACGCTACACTTTACTTAGCTATACGATTTGAGTATGTATTTTGAAAATGAACAGAATCTTGCGTCTTCTTCTGATTCCCCATTGCCTGCAAGTGTATTCAGTAAAAACCTCGTAGACCGGCGATCTTTTTTAGTGGCAAGAAAGAGAACTTCAAATCATAGACTAGAATTTTGTCAGTTAAAAAAGGACCAATAATTCGTTATCCCTGAATTCCCCACCGTAACTACATATTTACCTGAACTCGGTGTTTTATAGCAAGTATACAATGCAATTTGTTGTTGCACTAGTATATCATTTTTTAGGTATTTTTTACCTCTTACCACTCAATAAGATATTGATTGTATCAGAGCACAAGATGCTACTTGAAAATTTCGAACAAATCTCAATTCTCACTCTTCTACAATTATATTTTATTGATATCATATGTAAAAAATAATGGATGCTGCTGGTTTTACTGATACTTGTTTCTAGAAAAAATGCGCTGAAAACTTTTCTTATGGTTTTCAACCATAACTATGAACACCATTAGTTATTGTTTCTTTGCGAAATGAAGTTCTTGGACAGTCAAATCTTGCTTGATCGTCGACGCTACATATTGTTTTAAATTTTATTAATAGTTTTACAGCAATGTCTTATTTTGTTTGGGTTTGATTGGTGGCACTGAAATCTGCAGCAAATTGGACTACATAATTTATTAAATTTATTGACATCTTGTTGTCCGTTAGAACAGAAAAAGAGGATGCTTCTAAACAAACGATGTAGAAAGTCACAACAAAATGAAAAAAGAACGATAACATTTCAACTTTATTAATAAAGGAATGAACATCCCGGTATTGTAGAAACCAAGTAGGAATGTTCTTCAAAATCAAACATACAAATAAATTAATTCTTAAATTTTGGTTATAAAAATCTTCATATAATCCCTCTTCAGGTACCTCTTACCATACACCTTCTGTAGTTGAAGGGTATCATCAATTATTAGCGTAACAAAAACCAAAATTAATAGTTCAAACATATACGGATCAAGTACAAGGCCCTTTTTTAGAAAAAAAAAGTAGAAAAACAGTCACGTATGACAGACGAGTCTACACTGATAGGTGTTGGAGAGTATGTGTTTGAATATATATTTGTGATATTACTATTACTCTGATAATGGGCGATTACCTGAAACTGAAGGAGACAAATATTTGTGGTTCTGGTGCACAGTTCGGTATTTATACACTCCATATTTAAATTAACCATGAAAGATTATTAAGAAATATATTAAAAATTCTATATTTGGAGCAAATCATAGAGTAAAAAGTAACTCTTCCGCCATGATAGATTAAAAGATACAGATAGCCGAAAATGATGAAACATACATTCTCTTATGTATCGTATCGGTGGACATATCATGGGGTCGGCGTTTTCACAAGAAATATTGCTAAATTTAGAATAAATATATTAGTAAATGCAAAACAGAGTTACAGTAAAAATATAATGATAAATAGATTTTTATGTGAAAATAGAAAATCATTGTGGAAGAAAATGATGTGGGAAGTTTTAAACTTAACTTTATATACTATATTAGTGAAACGAAGTTTATTTCTCGATCGTGGCAGCATCTCTTTACAATACCTTTTCAGCAACAAATCTATTATTAATTTAAAAGTTATTGAGTTTTCCTTAGTTTATTTTCAGAATTTACATTGTTATTAAATATTCACTATTTATTACATAATTCAACGTGATACTTTATAACTTGGACAATATGACATTGAGGTGTATATCTTTACAGTAAACTAAAAATCTATTTTGATCAAATGTTTCATTCTAGTATCTGAAATTTTATCTCTCTTTATTAAAAATTTACTCACCTTTCTTTTCGTTGCTTAATATGTGTCTTGTTGACAATTATAAGAATGTGTAATAATTACTTTCCTCCTCAGAAAAAATACAAAAATTGCAGTTTATATATAATCTGATATACATGGTAAAATTTATAAACATTATAATTTTAATAAAAAAATCCATCAGTATTTTATTTGTTACCATTTTATGGAAATTAAGAAATAAATTATATTAAAATCAGAGTCATATTTAATATACGTTTTTGGCTACTTCAAAATTTGTAATCACACAACTTGAGCTACTATGACAACAATTAAATTATCCTACACCATTCTACCAAATATTTCGTAAGTCGTTATTATTGAGAGAATTATTAACAATGTCTTTACTTTCACTTCCCCCCTTCACCTTTACTGATGTTGAAATTATGCTCAACATTCTGTCCATAATCATTTCACGGGATAACCATACTACAATTTCACCAATGAAACAGTAATTTTTATTTTATTATTATTATTTATTTTTCATCATTACAATTTGTTTTATTTATATTACAACTAAGTACAAACTTATTAAGTAATTTATCTTTCGCAATATATCTTCCCAATAAACCTGTAGCTCGTGAAAATTATTCCAGGATCTGTACTCATCAGACAGATCCACTCGTCATTGACACACTAAGTCACAAGGTTTTGTCCTCTTCAGTCTGCGCTGATCCTGACTAGCGCTGAGGAGCGGCAACACGTCTACATTTATATGCGTCGATAGTCTCTTGTTATGCTTTATGGCACATGTTTTAATCTCTTCTACAACGGTAGGAATTCCCAAGTCACGATGAATGTTATCGTTCCTTACATACCAAGGTGCATTGCAGATGCTGCGCAGTACTTTATTTTGGAATGTTTGTATCATCTTGATATTTGTTTTCTTGGTACAACCCCACAGTTGTATTCCATATGACCAGACAGGTTTAATTACTTGCTTATATAATAGCAACTTATTATACAAAGAAAGCTGTGAGTGTCTTCCCATCAACCATTGTATCTTCTTGAATTTGATGTTTAATTTCTTCTTTTTCTTTTTTACATGTTCTTTCTATCTAAGTTTTGCATCCAAGGTCATGCCAAGGTATTTTGCCGAATTTTCATATGGGATTCTCTGCTAGTTGATGGTAATTGCGGCTGGGACAACTTTAAGGTTCGTAAAATCAACATGTACTGACTTGCCCTCATTCAACAATGAAACAGTATGTCGAAATTTTAAAACAATCATAATATTTTTGTTACTTCATAACTGGATAGTAATAAATATCATGTCTTTTTTTTAAGTAAAGTACTTTAAAAGTAAAACAGGCAACACAATAGCACAAAGTCACTTATTGATATCCCATTTTTTCCTCATGGCCAGGGAAACATTTTACAGGAAGATTAAAAAGAAATCATTTTAGTAAAATTTAATTAAATTGTAGCTATTATTAATTTATTATCAAGTATCAAGAAAGGGGATTTTTTATTGGAAAATATTTATTATAAGTTTAGAAAATATTTATTAATAATAAATAGTTAATTGTTAGCACCAGTTAAATCTTTAAAATCAGACGTCTGGTAGTTATTAGGGAATCAATTATTGAAAAGGTGTCGTAAATGCTTAGCTTGCAGGTCTAGAATGACATGGAAGCTCTATATAAACTGCTAGTGATCTAGAAAGAAGAGAATTGACATCCGAGATGTCGGCGGGGACGGGGAAGACGCTGCTGGTCAGCAGAGAGACATACCCCAGAAGCGTACTTGGGAAAGAAACTCACTGACTGTTTACAGAGAGATTCACGGCCTATATTGAAAAGATGAGCAGATTCATGTGTTTATAAAACAAGACTTTCTGTTAAATTGGGTAATTTGGCATTGCTCTGGATTGCAGGTTTAAATGTCTGATTAGGACAGTATACGTTTTACATTGTAATTTATAGGATTAAATATTAGATAGGGATATAATACGTCAACCTGACAGAATTATGTAATTGTAATAACTATAAGGGAATAAGAAATAAATTAATATTAACAATGTGAAACACCGAATATGTTATTTTATTTGAACGCGTAGACAATGAATATAGGAGAAAACCTAGTTTCATAACAACACACTTAATAATTAAAATAGTCTACTTTATATGAATAGAGCCGAAGGTAAATTTTGGATATTCACAGAAAGCCGGATTTTTACTAAGCATGAGCCGAGGGCAAAACTATATAGTTTAAAGTGTTAAATGTATAATGTAACAAATCTGTTTAGTTATTCCATCATACACAATGTTACAACATTGTACTAGTACAAAAACATATACTTTTTTTTAGAAAATCTTGAAAAACATAAGGTCTCTTGCAATACCGAAGCCTACAATATTAATATGCACTCTATGTCATTTCATTCTCTTAGAAATATTATTTTTGTCATGTACCTGAAATATTATTACTTATTATACGCATGAGAAAGATAAATTGTTCATAATATATTATGTTTCATAGGGAAATGAATTCTATTATAATAATTAGAGCACAATAAAATTGAGCCAAATTATATTTAATTCCTCTAAGTGAAAAATGTATTAAATATTCAATGTATTCAACTGTAGTATATTATAAGTTCTTACATTTTTAATTTAAAAAAAAGAAAATTTTGTGGTTTTTAATCGATAAGAGGTAATTCAACAAAGATAACAGAATTAATTTAGACAAAAGAATGTATTTGAAGTGAGTACAGGCTCAGTTATATTCTAGCAATTCCACTTCTTTCGTTTTAATTAAAAATTAAACCAGTCTGATGTTCTTGTTTTGCTAACTTGCACAGAACTATTTAGGCGTTACTTCATTCTATTGAAAAAATAAACAAGGTTGCTTGTTGGACCAATTACAAATCACTGTCACTAAATACAATTAGATTTATTTTTAAATAAATACATGTATTTTTTTTAAACATCTTTTTAAAAGTTATAAAATTTAACTAAATTACATATTTTCTTTTTTTTGAGCAATAAAATATGAATAAATAATTTATTAGAAGGGAACTATTTTCATCGTAAATAAATTTGCAATAATATGTAAACGAAGATCATGTATTGTGTATAAAATGTACTAATAATGTTTTCGTGACACCTCAATATTTCAGACAATATATTTTGAAATAAAAGTTTGTTAATTAATGTTTGGTATCATAATTTAATTCAATGTATGATCAATGTGAGATTAGACGGATAGTTCTAAATGTAATGATTTGTAAATATGGTGAAAACAACATCTCTCAATCAATTTGCCTAATGCTTATCTTTAACTAATCTGAGTAAACATATTACCTGACTTTGACAAACAAAACCGTTCACTGATCTAATAATGCTGAGATATTAAATTATTTATAATGCAATAACTGGCAGTATTTATACTTTTTTATAAGACTATTTTCCTTTATCGTTAGTTGTTCCAACATATTTGGAAAACGGCCGTACTACAAATTCATAATTTTAAGAATATATTTTGGAGAATATTGTTAATTTAGGAATTAAAGTTTTGTTTAGAAGGCAACAACCGGAAAAAGTTTTTAGATACTTTATTCCTAGAAAAGGCTTATAATTTGACATTAATTCTAATAGGTTATAAATTACTAATTTATTTTGTGGTAGCTTAAATGCCGCGTGTAAATAACTATATTTAATAGAACTTACTAAATGAATTAGTGATTTCAATATCTGTTTTCAATATCCAATGAGCTTTAAAAGAGATACGAGGAGGTAGACACTATCAGGGACACTCCAAATATCAAATTAACTTAAATTAACTTATAAAATCCATAAAATAAATAATACTCTCAAAATAAAACAAACGAAATAAATTAATAAATTTCAGCTACGGTTAACTTAGAAATCAGAGGCAGATAATATTTCAACAGGATGTTCGGAGCGGATGTAAAACTAAAAGCCCAGCGATATTGAGTTTTATCAAAGCATGATTTTGCACTGCCAGAATATTTCGCCGTGAGAACGAAAAATACGTATATTCATACACAATTAATACATAAAAACAGAAATTTGAATAAGACACGAGCCAATCAGAAAAAAATCAAACCAAATAGGCCCTAATGTCCAATCAAAAATAACTATTTAAAATACGTGGAAAAAGGAGAAGGGAACAAGCCCGGAAAAATTAGAAGTCAGTCTTGGAAGGAACACGCTAAAAGGAAGTTCAACTTGTAATATGTGCTTGCAAATTGATGTCAAATAAAATGTAAAATAAATAAATAAATCTAATTAAAAATTATATGGTGCGATAAATAGGAGTTCTATCAAATGTGAAAGAGTGAGCAATCTAAATAAGTGAAGTGTTCAGTGCGATTTGTTAATTAAAGAAAATCTAAGTATCTAAGGATTGTCAGAAAATGTAAGTAGTTTCTAATGTAAACACTTGTAAGACAGATCTCGATGGTTACAAAACATATCATATAGCAGATATACTATATAGATTCAATTTCATTATTTTTTTAAATTGAACTAAGATAGAATGTTAGCATAAGTGATTTAGTTAAGTTAAGTAGAAGGTATTATGAATGAATGATTTAACTTTATTATATTGTAATATGGAATAGCATGAAAACATGGAATAGTTTATGGAGAAGTTGTAAGTGAGATAATTTCTCTTAAATTCTTAATTATATGATTAGTAGATTGTTCTACTAACCTGGTGTATTATTTCTAACCTAGTCTCTTTTGGAGTCATCCCTCATGCCAAGCAAAGATTGACCCTAAAGGGTCTGGTGGAGCTCCCAAATTAAGAGCGTAAATTCATTTCAAGGGTATTAAATTCAGTAAAATAAAAAAAATGATCTAACGAGTTCTTATGATTGAACTAGACTGGGCAAAGACTCGTTGACTTAAAAGAAACCCTTACATGGTTAACCCTTCCTTACATGAAACCCTTACAACACGTAATACCTAATGATGTCCTTAGATTTACCAGAACTGGAATTTTAGTTACTAAAGTTCAAAAACTTGTTTTTTTTTTTTTTTTTAACTTACATTTAATTATAACAAAAATTTGTCTATGATAATAATAAGAGCGTTATTACAAAATAACATATTCCTTAAAGTCATAATATAATAACACACGAACGAAATGAAGTTTCATAATTAGGTGAAAGTAAATAATTGCCGAATATACATCAAAATAAGTAGTAGAAGAGGAAAATCTAAATTTTAGTATAAACTCAGCTATGATTATATCTGAATATGTATTATGGGAGTTTGAGATAATATTTTGTGGAATATATTTTCTCGAGCGTACACAATGCCTGGAGTACAAAATAGAAAAAAAATCAATTTCTTCTGAGGATCAAGACATAGCTAACCTATTGAATACCAATGAATAGTGTAAAGCCGCAGGGTCACTTTGTGAGATTAAAGAAGTAACATAAAAGGAAACCTTTTACTTCCACGAAGCTAATATATGAAGTTTTAATTTTCTCCCTTCCCCCCTTTTTTTTAATGAAAACAGAAGTACTCAGGATAAACAAATCCATTAGTATTAACCGTGAATGTGCATGAGTTGTGAAAGATTATAAATCCTTATAATAGTTACATTAAATAAACAAACATTCAGAGTATTTTTAAGTATTAGCTAAAAATAAAGCACATAATTGTAGCTTAATTTTCCCAGCTAAATCAATGCAATATCGTATTTAAAATGTAGCAGCTGAAATATAATAAAAATTAATTAGTTTACCAACTTAATAATTACCAAATAGAGCATTATGGATCAAAAAGTTAAGGTAAGCCGTTATTACAGGCATTAGAATTTGTATTCATAAAAATATGTCCATGTGCCAAATTTGACTAACATCTGTCTACGCATTAGGAATATACAGCAATTGTAATAGACAGATATATTTTCAAAAACAACGTTTTCCAAAAACAACAACTCACGAGACCTCAATATATATATCCTTGAAAAACTAAACATCAAGTTTGCTCACCCATTTCACTCCTTTCGCTATACTAAAACATTGTAGAAAGTAAAATAATAAGTTGTTTTAGTTACTACATAATTGTACTTATTAATTAATATCTGTTGTTTTGACGATAAACGTCAGAAAACATCGGATTTTCAAACAGTTGTGACACAAAACGTTCACTATACAACGTTTTTACAATCAAATAAAAATAAATATTGATATTTAATTACATAAATAGCCTATTAAGAAATAAAAATACTAAACTTAGATTTATAATATAGATTGATATATTTCTTTAATTATCTTTTCCCCCTATTCAACTATATCAAACAATGTACTGACTTTCCATTGACATATATTCGATATTTAAATAAAAATATACAAAATAATACATCTGTTAATGGATAGAAGTATCTGTTGCTTATCTTGGTGTTGTAGGTGGAGATATATGACTCATTGACAGTAAAACACTTATATATCACAGTAATCAAAAAACCAATTTACAAGTATTTACAACGAGAAACTACTCAATATTAAAATATTTACCTTAAATATTTACTGAAATAACGTCGCTTTAAGTTAGTGATACTCTTCAGAATGTAAATACATATGAAGTTAGAGATAGATACTAAGGTGTGTCTTAACGAAACTGAAAGAAAAGTCTTAAATCATTTAGATGAATAAAACTCGAATGTTCTTAGTTTCAAAGTTAAAAATAATAATAATAATTTAAAAAAATAACTGGGCAGGTTTTATAAGCAGGTTCTCTTTACTTAACAATACAAACTTGCGTACGAATTGTATATCATTCTATGATAATTTCATTGTTTTGTATTAAGTGAAATTCCTAACCTACAAATTTTAAGTTACTATTTTCACTGTTATTATTTAAAATAGACAATATATTGTAAAAAATTGTTTAATGGTTTTGGAAAGCTATAGATATCAGTGTGCGAGAGAGGAACATATCTATGTCTTGAACCTTAATGTGAAAGTATACTTTGAATAATTCGTAAAGACACATTCCTTCTGTTTCTTCTCTCACAATGTCAGATAAGAAGGCAACCTACATCTTGATTGAGAAATGATTTGAGTTTTGTGGAGTTTTATTGTTCCTTACACCATTACTGAGAGTACTATTTGGGGACAACTAACGAAACAATTTGTGATATTTTACACTCTGATGATTTTTTTAAATATTGTTGTCATCGTTGATTGTATATGCTCTAGATTTCCTCTTCTATTCATCTAGAGACCCTGTTATATTTTCGTAATGTCTTAACAGTGAAGTACTAAATGTTCTCAATTCGTGAAATTTCCTGATTGATTGTAAAGAAAACCACGCACTCTTTAAACCTACATCATCATTGTGTTATATATTGTTAATTGATCACTTTTTGGAGATCTGATTAAGGAATTCTTTTGATATATATTTATTCGGACTGAAAACTGCTTTAATCATAGGAATTTAGATTTACTCAGGTGGCACCACAGAGACAAAACTTAGTTACACCATTTATTTCATATTTAGCATCTTGTTTATTATCTGTTTTTTAATCACCACTAACAAATGTAATACATTCTAAGAATTCCATTTCTTTACTTATATATTTATTTTGTTTTGATTTGGAGAAAAAAGCAATTCAAGATTTGGAGGAACGGAGCCAGTCCCTTTTTAATAGCACTTCTAAAATCTCAATTTCAGGAGTGAAGGTTAGCCGGATGGGGAATTCGAGACTAGAGAAGAAGCCTTGTTTTTCGTAAACAAAAATGTAGGTTAGATTAGTTGTTGTAAGAATCACCACATTAATGTAGGTCGGTGAGATTTATTATATATAAAAAAATACTAAAATCGCACAATATAACAATAATATGTATTGTCCCTACCTAGAGTTTCTATTTGTCATATTAATACAGGAAAGCGACTATTTAGGGCATCAGTAGCCTACTCTCTCATGACTAAAAGCTTTTCTCCACCGGTTTTCTTTCCGCTAAAGAAAATATTACCTGGATATTACACTCGTAAAATTTAGGCAGGCTGGTCCTCACTCCTACACGCACAGACTTGAATATCTCGCAACTGCTTACATTTTGTAATTGTTGGCTATTTTCCTTATTTGCAACTTTCAAATCTAACATTGTATATTATATCGGTTGGATTAAATATTATTAGGTACTGTTTTTATTTACGAAATTGTGTATTATTTTTATAATAATTCTAATAATAATCATTCGTTTTGCGTCATATTGTTCAAAAACTTTATTAATAATAGTTGTTTACTATTTTGCAGGCATATCTCCTGTCGAAATAAATTAAATGTTTAAATATTTTAATATTATTCCTTTCGTAAGTTGGCTATTCATTAGTTCATGAGGATGTAATTTAATACTCGATGACATCTTGTAGTGAACAACATGAATCTTTGTTGAAACACAACTTTGTCTGTTAAAATTCCAGACCTGGGGTGTTATACCGAAACAATTTACGTTGTTTATAGATTAAAAAATATTTGAATGTGAACAGAACTATTCAAGCTGAAACATGTATTTTTGACTCTAAACTTTAATAAGAATGCTAAAGAAGAAACATTTTTAAAGTTTTCTAAATATTTAACGGAATAATCTTTATACAAATTACTAAAAAACGAGAATATAAGGACCATCTTTAAACCTAACGAGAATGTACCAGTCACGAGTTATCTCTATTATTGTCAGTGTAATCCTATCAAAATGAAAACATTGTGTTGGTATTAAATCTGTATGAAATGTAGAAATTAATCAGGATTTCAAAAATCATATTTCAAATCCTATAAAATGTTACAATATTGCTTAGTAAGCTTTTCTTCTAAATTGAAGTTGTAATTTGATGTTTATTCATTCGAATTCAGAATCAACAACCTGTTTGTGGCAAAATAGGAAATTTTAGAATTAATAAAATGTGTTTAGTTAATCATAAGCATTAGTAAGTTATTAAGTAGTATTAAGTAGCATTAGTAATTTATTAAAATTTTGAATAATCTCATAATGTTTGTAAGATCACTAGCTTTAAATTACAAATTTTAATGTAAATAAAATCATATTTTGATATCATGATTAAATTATATTTATTTTGGTGATGTTATGATGTTATGATGTTAACAAAAAGCACGCTAAACTGTAATCACTGACGCGGTCTTGCTAAAAAGCAGATCGCAAAATAGCTATTTTTAAGCGGACGCCACCTTGCAATAGATTGAAGTTATGTTCAGGTTCGAGTGGCATCTAGCGGCGATTCCTTCAACTGTAGGTCACACCCTTTAGAGAAACACAAACTTGATTCATGGGATGTCTATTGTTACTTATTTATAAAGTTTTAACATTTAGTCATTCTTTTGAAACTGTGCGGCTGCTGAGTGACGCATTGAGTACTTGTAAACACTTTATAGTTTTGGAGAATTTTTCACTTTGAAAAATTTAGTGATTTGTTTTATAAATAATTATAACGTTTTAAAAATATATCGTTCTTTTAAAAACACCCATGGTAAATAAAAAATAATAATTATAATCCTCATTGTTTGGGGATTCATTTTAAAGGCAATATTGAGTAGAAAAAATGGTGAAAAACAAAGATATTTTTGTTACTCAGGTCCAAATAGTTTTCAATTGACTAGTTTTACTTAGGCTAGAAGGAGTTTGATTACAAAGAAGGCAACTAAACTAGAGAACATTAAAAAAAAAAAAATCTGGCCTACCAGAATAACCCTTTTGGTACTTGTAACTTACAATAATATTTAAAACATATTTTCAGTGTCCTAGACAGCTGATACAGAATTGTAAGAAAATATCGTGTGCAGGATATCTTTTTAAAAATCAATGAACGTAGGAAACAATACTACTTCAAAAATATTAGCGAGTGATAATTTAGAAATGTCAATTTTCCATTATAAAACAATTTCTTTAGTATGGACATTTAATTGTATTTTCGGTATTGATTTCAATATTAAATGAGATTTAAATAAGGCATTCCTCGACATATTTTCCTAATATTCCATTTGAGTCTAATAACTACATTTATTTTTTTTTTTTTTTTTGAAACACGAGCTAAAAGTGAGTCGTGTTGTGAAATCTTTATTGTGAATAATTGTTTCAATTTTAGCTGATTGCATTATAACCAAAATTTTTATAAAGCATGTGAACAAAATAGGAGTTCATATCCTTCGTATATATTTCAAAAGATCGCGATTTCAGATAGGAGCAAAATATCGAACCCCGTTTTTCTCTATTGATTTTTCCTAATAAAATCATTTATCACTCAATATAATTAAATTATTAAATGTTTTAGTTGCCTCTTGAAAATCTAATTATAGGGTTGGCTAAAATTTTGTTATATACCTAAAAAGCTGTTAAAGTTTCCCCCAAATAGTGTTTATTGTATTTTGCGTTTAAAATATCCAAATAATTTAGAAGTGCCCAACACCTTTGACACTTGGTATTTCTATAGAATCTTGGTTACAATTATAATCGTTCATGTATTAGTAAAACTACTTTCGTTGTCTCTATAATTTTGTATCCCTTTTTAAAAGGCTATATTTTCTTAATGTTGAAATAAATAAAAATACTAGTAAACTTTTTTAATATTATTAATATGGTTTAATTGGACCTTTTCTATCAACGTGTATGTACAAACAAATACACGACGTTTTGAAAATGCAAATCATCTTTCGTTATCCAGTGTAAAACTAGAGCATAACAGTAAAAATCACCAACAATGCCTAGTAGCCTAAGTCCATAATTGAAAATTAAATTTAATATCTAACTTAAAAAACAAAACTGTAGCCTAAAAATAAGCCTGAGTAGTCAAAGCCAAGGCTAAAAAATACAAACTTGATCAAATAAAACAATAACACTCAGGCAATTGTGATATTTGATCGATATTTCACAAACGGGAATCATGACGCGATCAAGGACTAAACTTTTGAAAGGGTCCCACAAAGGTTGTTAACCGCGATAAACAGTTAGGACAACTATCTCTCGGACTCCATCTCTTTAACAATCGGTTGCTAATCTAACCTAACCTAACATATTCTAGATTACAATATATCATTTTATACCCTTTTTTATTCTTGCAAATATGCTGAAATGTAAATGAAAAATACATGTTTTAGGTCTTCTCTAAAGTACATTAAAAAGCAGTAAAACAATATTGTTGTTAAGAGGAGACTGGCAAAAACACAGTTGTTAATATTTACTTCATATTTCCATTTGTTTTGTTTGGATACAAATTTATTGAAGAATCATAAATTGGTTATATCTATTACATCATTATATAACAGTTTATGAAGGTGAAATAAATATTGATTATGAAGTATTCCGTAAGAAATAGGTGGACGAAAGATTTTAATTCAATCAATTCATTTATACAAATTGAAAAATAAAAGTATACCAAAAAATTTCTCTGACTAAACTTTAGTTAAACAATGTGAGAGAAACCTTTCTTGGTCCAGTAATTTACTGTTTAGAGTACACCACAAATCTTGTAAACTGTTACACAAAGAAGTAAATGTCTCTGAAATAGGTATTGTATCTTTCCGGGGCACTAAATCAACTCTTTGTGATACAGTTTAATTAAATACGGTTGTTTACAGATTAAATTGTGGATGAAATTAGGTGTAGAATATGTGTAACTCTACATTAATTTTGAAGTGTTGATTTCTCACACAATTTTTACATATTACTGAAGAATTTGTGAGATAAATTACTGTATTTAATAAACATTAGACGATTAGACGACGATAAGTTTGTATTTATCTAAACTTAATTTTTACACCTTCAACGCAACACAAATTCAAAACTTTGAAATATTTGTAAATTATAAATACTTGCTCTTTTCTAAAGCATGTTTAAAGTAGAATTTTGTTGGTGTTGATTATGCTTCGATCAGGTAACAACTCAAAATTGCTATTTATATTTATAACATACAACAAGAAAAGTCCCTAAATACAATAAAGAGTTATATTGTTTTGTATTTAAGTAATAAATAAGTATGTATTTTGATAATCTCCCATTTAATAATTGTTTTATTTAGTTAAAACCCTAAGGGTTGAGACGAGAGTAGGGTGAGGGTGTACTGTGATTTTTCCAGTTTCTCAGATACTTTTGGTTTCAATCATTTTCAGTTTGATAAGACAAATTATTATTCAAACTGACAGATTTCATAGACCTCTAATTATACAAGCTTAATACATTAAAAAAAAGACAAAACAAATTTATTTCTTAATTTAATGTTAATTTAATTTTAATTTAATATTAAAATATTTAATATCCAATATTTTTTAAACTAATAATTGTGATGATTTTTAATTTTAAATTGTCATATACGTACCCAATCCACGATTCTCAATATAATCTAAAACCGTGTTATTAATAACAAAATGATTGTTTATTAACCGACCATGCTGAAAATATTTAAGAAACAGAGAGTTTTTATTTAAGTACGTTTGAAGGAATTAATTGAACAATTATGTGGAGGTCACATCAACTAATGAAACCTGCAATCAACACGTAAGGATGTAAACATGTATGTGTCATAAAGTGAGGAAAAATTAACTGGAAATTCCCTCGGGATTATTTTTTAAACTTGCCACTGAAACTACGGTTAATATCTGATTACGCCTTTTGGTGTTCAACAGTTTTAGAAGTTTAAGGGTTTAAGGAAGCACATTCCTCGCAAAAAATAAAAATTAAAAATATTTGATGGAAAATCGTTTCGATAACTTTTAGAATAAGGACTTAAGGAATGGGTAATATTAAATTCTTTTTTAGATTCTGAATTGTTACCAGTAGGAATGGTTGCCACTTAGAAGCTTTCATTGAGTGTTATTTTTTTAAATATTTAAATTTTATTTGCATTTACAATAACAGCTCACAAAGTAGAATTTTTTTTAACCATTTAAAATTGATTATACTTTTTGTTTGTATTATATTATACGACGATTACTTAAAACTACATCAAATGTTACATTTAACCGAAATAAAATATATTACTCTTGACACATACACACACACACACACACACACACACACACACACACACACACACACACACACACACACACACACACACACACACACACACACACACACACACACACACACACACACACACACACACACACACACACACACACACACACACACACACACACACACACACACACACACACACACACACACACACACACACACACACACACACACACACACACACACACACACACACACACACACACACACACACACACACACACACACACACACACACACACACACACACACACACACACACACACACTGAGGCGGTTTGGAAAAAGCCAAAAGCCTCAAGCCAATTTAAAACAAGTTAAATTCCCGCGATAAAGCGATGTAGATGAGAGACGAGGGGGGACTGTGACGTCACGGCAACAGGGGTTGAACACTGCATGTTGGATCGTGTACAGTCGTTCTGTCTTGTCTCTTATTTTATTAAAATACTAAATTATTAAAATAAATTAATGTTCAGTAGAATCAACCGATTAAGAATATCGAAAAATAAATTTAAAAGCAATTAAAACAAAAAAGTTATTCAAGTTTTTATAGGGGCTCAAAAACCTAAAATTTGGAAAAACTTAAATTCAAAATTCAAAAAACGTAGAGTCATAACTCAAAGGGGAACTAATAATAATCATAAATAAAAAATATGAATTAATAATAATTAACAGGTGAGAATGGACTTAGAAAGTCATTCTTGGGGAGTTTTTTGGAATTTTTGAGTTGAAGGGGGGATCATTTAAAAAATAATAATAAGTACTATTGTAGAGACCACAATAGGGCACAATAATAAGTACTTAGAATCAAATTTGAAAATAAAACAAGGGAGATATAATAATAACAAAACGTAAAACTTCAAAGCCCAAAAGCGGGTAAATAAAACGTTAAAAGGGTAAAGTAACATGATAAATATATGTATCTAGCCTGTAAAATTGTAACACACCAAAGCAGAAGTAATAATATCTAATGGGGGGGTTTTTATGAACATAAACTCATACGACACAAATTTAAGGACTTCAAAGGCGAATAACTCAACAACCAAACGAGTTATGTAAAAAGTAAAAACATAGTATTTCGTCGTAGTAGAAGAGGAACAAGATTTCGTCAAAAGAATTTTGAGAAAGGACTTATCTCAAAATTTGAAAAGAGGAAAAATCAAGTTTAGGGAAAAGGGCGATAACTCGCGAACGAAGCGTAGTAGAGCAATGAATCAAGTTCCACAAGACCCACAAGATGGAAAGGAAGAAGAATCCGAAAGGAACTTTAAAATCGGTTCGAGCGTTCGAAAGTTACAGCGAGTTGAACGAAAAAACGTCAAAAGTAGAGATTTTCATGCAAAAACATGAAAAGTGGCGCGCGCATCTTCAAGCTGAGTCTAAAGTCGGAAACATCATACTGCCAACATGGATCAAAGATAACGTTAAAGAAAAAATACTATAAATTATTAATTAAAAGGTGTTTTAATTAATAATTAAGGAAGAAAACTATTCATTAGTCAAGAAATAGGACTAATAAAACATATAGTGTAAATATTTCAGACCAAAAGGGCCTGAAAACACATAATATATGGAAAATACCTTTTTCCCAAAAAGGGAGAAAAATTGGCTCCAGAAAAGTGGATTAATTCCCACTGACAGGGAGACCGAGATTTAATCGTCGAAAGACGGTTACTTTTGATTTGGAATCGACGCGAATAAGACGTTTCTTCTGCAACCGACTGTGAGCTGAGAGGAAGATTCAACTGTCACTCTACTAATTGGACTTAGAATAATTTCAACTTTAATCGATCTTCAAGGCGACTTAGAAGAATTCGATACCAGCATTCAACTACATAGCAGCTTACAGACTCTGGATAGAAAACATCACATCACCATCATCCTAATAATACAACAAATTCCAAATCCAACTAGAACTTCTATTAAAGTGTGAAGGTATCTTATACTTAAGGAATAATTCGCAAATATTAACTTCTTTTCAAATATAACGTCATTAGGGGAATTATTACAAATTAAATTCATTTTAAACCTCTGCTTTGGTGTTGATAATAATTAATAATTTAAATACGACTTTTTCAGTACAGGAAAAACTGTTTATGGTTCTGTCTGGAAAGTCAAGCGCTTTTATTTTGTTTAATATATAGATAATATTACATTAATTAATGTTGTTAAATAAATGAATAGTTGTGTTATTGTTCAATTAAATTGTTTTGTGTGATTAAAAAAGTTTTGAATATAAAATTTTTCTGTGCAAAAGAGGAAATAATATACAAATAATTCATTTCTAAATTTTGTTGTGTTTTTAATATAAATCCATTCTGTGTATGCTATTAACTTTGTTTTAACATGAATTTTATATATGTGCTCTGGTAATATAATTTGAAAATTTTAAAAGTTATCATCAGAACTTAAGAGCCGATTTCTCCCAAAAGGCACGACCTTGGAGAGAGAGAGAGTTAATCTTAAAAGAGTTAAATAATCGAGCATTGAGATAAAATTCAGGGAATTTTGCGTTAATTAAAATTTAGTAAGTTTATGAGGACAAGCTCATACTTATTAGAGCCAAGAGTTGCAAAATCTTTGATTTAAAAAAGTAAAAGTGAGCATCTTGGCCTTGCCCGCGCCTGCTCTGAAAAGAAAGGTGGTTCTCCCAGTCGGTGGTGATCGTACAGCGAGTTTAAGAGTTCGTGATAATAGTGTTCCAAAAAAGGGAACAAGAATCTTAAACTCGTCGAAGTCAAAGGGAGCGTAGCGTGGCAAGTGGCGTTCCAACGTGGGGCAAGAAGAACCCTACTCGAACACACTAACACGTGAAGGGAGACGCAGCGTGGCAAGTGGCGCCCAATAGCGTGGAGCACGAAAAAGCAAAGTTTTGGAACAAATTTTCAAAATTTTGAATTTTTTAGTGTTTCATACGAACGAGAATATCTTAAGTTCTGATATAATTTATATGTACATGTGTGTTAGTAATAAGTTGTGCTGGTAATTACAACGACAAATATACTAAATTGCAAAAGTAATAATAATTAAAAGTAGAGTCCAAATTAAACCGAAATTTAAATTTTTTAACTAATTAAATAAACCAAGTGAATAAGTGAAGTGAAAATGGGACCAGCGAAAGATCCAGCAAAACAGGAGGTTTCAAAGGAACAGGAGACGGAAATGCAGAAAATGGTGAGGTACCTGAACCAAATGGAGGATAGAAGAAAGTAAGAGAGGGAACAGGACAAAGCTGAACAACTGAAAAAAGAAAAGGATAAGGAAGACGAGGACAAATTAAGAAGATTAGACGAAAGAATCGAGAGAAACCAGGAGAAGGAGGAAATGGAATCATTACGAAAGAAGGAGAAAGAAGAGATGGAGGCCAAGCAGAAGAAGGAAAAGGAAGAAGCGGAGGCCAAGCAGATCCAAATGGAAGCCAGATGGATGAAGAGAGATGAAGAATTGGAAGCCAAAAGGAAGCAAGAAAAGGAGGAGATGGAAGCATTGCGGAAGAGGGAGAAAGAGGAGATGGAAGCCAAGCAGAAGCGGGAGAGGGAAGAAATGGAAATTAGATGGAAGCAGGAGAGAGAAGAGAGGATGAAGAGAGAGGAAGAAATGGAAACGAAACGTATCCAAAGGGAAGACGCCCGAAAACAGGAAATAGGGAAATATATGGAGGAAATTAAGGAATCTATAGATAGTAATATGGCCGAAAATACGAGGCGAATAGAAAATTGTGAAGAAAAAGTGGAAGAATGCGTAGGGGAAATTAAAAAAATGACGGACGATTTAAAGGAACAGGGAAAGTCGACTAAAGAAATTTAGGAGAAAGTTAAAAAATTAGAAGTTAAAATTAGGGAAGTCGCCAAAATTAAAGAAACCGGTGGTAATGCTAAAAATATAATTTATTTAGATAGGGCAAATTTAGAATCAAAAACTATAGAATTTTGGGGAAATTCAAGAGATAATCCTGTGCAATTTTTGAAACAAATTGAGGAGGTATTCCAAGAAATAAATCCCGTCATGGAAGAAAGTGATAAATTGAAAGTAGTGGAGAAAAAATTGAAAGGAGCTGCCATGGAGTGGTGGGAAATAATCAAGCGAGATACAGAAGAATATAGCCAGTTTAAATTGTTATTTTTAGAGCATTATTGGGGTTATCAAACGCAACAAGTAGTTAGGAATCAGATAGAAAACCATAGATATAATCCTACCGGAAATATGAGTAGGGTTGATTATTTTTGTAAAATGGTGCGAAAGGCCGAATATTTGGAACCCAAAATTCCGGAAGAGTTCCTTATATACCAACTAATGAGGCATTTCGACCAAAAAGTTCAATTAGCGTGTATTGGTAGGGCTAGTGAGCATTTGGAGGACGCTATCAAGTTTTTGAGGACCATTGAAAACGTAGACGGAATGACGAGAGAAGTTCGCCGACCAGATAGTTTCGAAAGGAGGGACGGACCACAAAGAGATCAAAATTTCAGGCAAAGGAATCAAGACTACTCAAAACCATCCCAAAACCCTAACCCTCGATCCTATGGTCAAACCCAGAATAAACCTCAACCACAGATACCTCAAAACCCTGGTCCTTCAAACCAAAAATTCCCGCCCAAGGTCACAAAAAACTAAAATACGAGATCTCAAGGCAAAATTTTTGGCAGAAAAAGGATAATACAAACGGAATTGAGATCGACGATAAAACCAAATTTAGCAAACATAAAAGGGGGGATCTGAAAATAAATAAAATAAAATTGGGGATTTTAAACACAGAAATTAAGAAAGATTTAATGGAGGAAAGAGATAATAAAATTTTAAATAGTGAAGTTTACGAAAAATGTCCGGAAATAGGGATAGAAATCGAAAATATAAAAGTAAATATGTCCATTGACACCGGAGCTCAGATGTCCTGTGTTCAAGAGGATTTTTATAAACATGTGCTTAAAAGTAGGAACGATAAAATCATGGAATTACCAGTTGTAAATACGGAAATGGTGACAGCGATAAAAAGCCAGCGACAGAAGATTAAATTACAGGCATTATTGGAGATTAGAATAAATAACCAATCAATAAGAGGGGTATTTATGGTGGTACCAAAGCTGGAAAGCAAAATAATAATGGGTTGTGATTTAATGTGCAAATATCGAAGTCGAATTAATATGGAAAAGGGTTTCCTACAACTGGTAAAGGAAAATGAATTTATTGTTGTAGATTTTCTTAAAGAAAGTAAATTAAGATTGAGCAATAGAGACGCGCTGACCGAACATCAAATTGGCGGCGAAACCGGTAAAATGGTAGAGTCGTCAGCTGCGAATAAAGGAGGCTCAAATTCGTATAAGCGAGTATCAGGGGCTTATACGTTGTCTACCAAAACGCCGGTAGACATAAAACCAAAAGCAAAGGACGTGTCTAGACCGAGTAGTGACAAATCAGAAAGTGGTCAAAAGCGAGGAAGCAAGTTAAGTGCAAGGAAGGAATCGGCGAAGAGGAAAAATGCAAATTTTAACAATGATGAAGTGCTGTTAAAAGCGTGGGATAAAGGTAACCAAGTAATTAATAAAGATGAAGGGCTGAAAGGAGCGGAGAATAAAGGAAATAAAAATGTGCCAAAGGCAATAATCGACGAAAATAATAAAATAATAAAATACGACGAAAATTTGCAAAATAACTCTGAAAACGATTCGGAACTTACACAAGACAGATTCGACGCCAGAGACGGGAGTGATTGGAGAGCTATAATACAAATGGCGGATCCGGAGAGACAAAATGGACGAAATTTAGGGTATCGAAAGAAGAAAGTTAAATTCAAAAATTCTACGAAGTATAAAATAAAAGGAGGACGGCCCAAGGTGAAATATAAAAGGAAAGAAGAGTTTCAAGTAAAAGAATTAATGTTTGAAGAAAATGGCAAAATTTTAGGTTTAGGAAATAGTGTTTTAACAATCGATCAAGAAGAAAAAATAAAAGTTTTGGTGGAAAAATATAATACTGTGTTTAGCGAAATTCCAGGAAAATCTAATAAATACGTTCATGAACTAAAAATCACTGATAATAAAACTTATGTTAATAGAAATTACCCCATTCCAATAAATTATAGGAAACAAGTACAGGAGGAAATAGATAAAATGCTAAAGTATAAAGTTATAGAGAGATCCCGAACACCGTATATTAATCCGATGGTGGTAGTGTTAAAGCCGAATAAAACCGTTAGGCTATGTATGGATGCTAGAAGACTGAATCAGATAATACAGCCGGATTATGAAAGTGCGCCGCCTATAGAAGAAATTCTAAGGAAGGGTCGTAACAAGAAATTCATAACTAAGTTCGATCTAACATCTAGTTTCTGGCAAGTCCCACTATCGGAGGAGTCTAAAAAATACACGGGATTTTTATATAACAATAAAGTGTATAACTATACAGTGATACCGTTTGGACTTCAAAATTCTTTGGCAGCACTAATAAGGACAATAGACCTAACATTAGGTACTGAAGTCGACGACTACACATTAGGCTATGTCGACGACTTGTTATGCATGTCTGAGACTTTTGAAGAACACCTGGAACATTTAAAAACGATTTTTGAAAAATTTAAAGAAGGAAATCTAACAATAAATCCCACCAAAACTTATTTTTGTCAAAAGGAGGTAAAATTTTTAGGATATGTAATTTCGCAACAAGGTATAAGTACGGATCCGGAAAAATTGCAAGCTATCAGTGATTTTCCGAGACCGAATAATAAGAAAAAACTGCAATCGTTCTTAGGGTTTGTGAATTACTATTCTAGGTTTACTTCACGATATTCTCATGAAATTAAACCATTATTAAAATTATTAAGAAAAAATGAACCATTTAAGTGGGACCATGAAATGCAAAACGCTTTTGAGAAAACTAAATCATTATTTAAGAAATCCGTGACAATCATGCATCCTGTGGAAGGCAAGGAAACGTTTTTGCAAACCGACGCGAGTGATGGTGCAATTGCCAGCCAGTTGTACCAGAAAAATGAGTTGGGCGAGTTACAAGTTATAGGATTTGTGAGCAGAACTTTAAAGAAAGCGGAGTTAGCTTATACCATCTGTGAGAAGGAGTTATTAGCCATAGTTCATGGTCTGGAGAAGTTTAGGCCATTGATTGTAGGGGCACCACTGACGGTGATAACTGATAACAAAGCTTTAAAGTTCCTAAGAAGCTGCAAATTAACTACGGCTCGTCTAACTCGATGGATACTGTCAATCCAAGAGTATGATGCCAAAATTGAACACTGTGCCGGAAAAATAAACGTTCCTTGTGACATCATAAGCAGGATGTATGACGGTCAAAACGAAAATTGTCCAAGTGGAAATAAAATTAGGTTAAAATTAAGTCAGTCAAAATTAGTCACAACAAGAAAATTTCAGGATATAATGCAAAATTTTAGAAATAATCAATTACAGGAATTAACAATGAAAGGAATAAACTTGCAGGAGAGAGATAATTTTAGAATAATTAATGATATTGTATATCAGGAGATAAATAATAAATGGAAAATAATTATCCCCGCAATAAACAAAAATGAGTTCATAAGCGAAGTTCACCGAATATATGGCCATTTAGGAAGGAACAAATTGTTAGCGATGATAAATAAATGTTTTTATATAAAAAATGCTGGGTATAAAATATTACAGGTAATCAAAAAATGTAGAATTTGCCAATATGCGAAAAAGACGAATAAATATTTGCAAGGAATGTCTAAGGCTATTGTTCCTAGGGACATCAACGAGATGATAGCCATAGACTAATTAGGTCCATTGCCAAAAGGACTTGGAAATATACAACATATTTTAGTTATAATAGATACCTTTTCAAAATTTATAAAATTATATCCAGTAAGAAATCCAACCACAAATAACAGTATCAAACATATGATAGATTATATGAACAATTTTGGGAAACCGCAGAAGATTTTAACTGATTTCGGAGCAGCATTCACATCTAGAAATTGGAAGAAGTGGATTGCTGAACAAAAAGTAGAACATGTGTTAATCCCGGTAAGACATCCTCAGGTAAATTTGGCAGAAAGAGTCAACAAAGAAGTGGGGAGATTATTACGCACTTATTGTCACGATACTCAAACCACTTGGCGGAAGCAATTACCTTTTATAGAAGAGTTAATCAACAACACACCAAATGAAACTACCGGGTATGCACCAGTACAAATACAGTTGAATAGGGATCCAAATTATGTATGGGAGTCATATTTCCCACGAGACAAAGAGCTACGACAGAGTGAAACTTGGGCAGAAAAGAAGCAGAAATGTCTTCAAAGGATGACGCAAATCGGCACCAGGCGAGCGGAGAGAATTAACCAAAGAATACGAGAAACAAAATTTCAGGTAGGAGATCGTGTTCTCGTATTGAATGCAAATAGAGCGAATTTGGATAAAAGCGAGACCGAAAAATTAATGCTCGTATATGGTGGACCATATGTCGTGAGCAAAGTCATGGGGAGAAAAACATATGAAGTAATAAATATCGACACTCAAAAAGTTAAAGGTCGTTATGACATCAAAGATTTGAAGAAGTTTCATGAATAAATTGTATAAATTGTAATGTTTAAAAGTTGTAATATGTAAAGGGTAGAAGCGAGTGAGGTAAAAGGGAAATAACGGACTGTCAGCTGATTAAAAAAAAATGTAACCTAGGTCAGTGAATAACAGGATAAAGCTCGAATAAATTCCTAAATGTACAAGGTCAGGAGCCTAGCGGTAACACGCATCTGCAAGCCGCACCTGAATAAACAAAGTATAGACGAGGAGGTGAAGGGGAGAACCGGACGTCGATTAACCAATATTGACAGACTGCGTGTTCAACAAATTAGCTGAAGGGGGATTGGAATGAATGGATGTTTAAATGTGTACTGTTTTGTTTTTTATTAATGAGAGATTTCGATTAAATAAATGATTTTTTCTTTTTAACTGCAAATAGGATACTCACCGTTGTAGTTACCAAGTACTTTATATATATATGTAGGCATAAGTTTAAATTCAACCAAAGCAGATAATTATAATCATATAAGACGAATTATTCCTTATATAAATGTAATATGTTTTGTGTGTGATAATGTGTTTAGTTACAGCAAGGACGTTTAGATGAAACGGCTGTAATGGACTAGAAAGAACGATTAAACAAGTTTGTATGTATACCATAATAAATAACATGTGTTTTGAATATATAAATATTATACTATAATGAATAAAATGTGATTTGAGCATAAATATATGAAATGATGGAGGAGATATTTTTTAAATATAAATATATATGTTTATGTATATTGTTAGGTTAATATGTCAAATTTTATGATGATGATAAATGAAGATGAAATATAGAGATGATTTTGAATAAGATGTTGTAAAATATATATGAAGATCAATGCAAAATAATACATTTTTGATATATATGTTAGTAATGTAAAATGATAAAAGAGTTAATGAAGATAACCATTAATAAATAGTTAATATGAAATGTGATATGTCGAAAAAGGGGTTTAATACAAAAATTTTAGTTTTTTAAAAAAAATGAAAAATAGGAATTTTTCATTTTAACCGAAAATTTTAGTTCAAAGGGGGGATTTTGAGGCGGTTTGGAAAAAGCCAAAAGCCTCAAGCCAATTTAAAACAAGTTAAATTCCCGCGATAAAGCGATGTAGATGAGAGACGAGGGGGGACTGTGACGTCACGGCAACAGGGGTTGAACACTGCATGTTGGATCGTGTACAGTCGTTCTGTCTTGTCTCTTATTTTATTAAAATACTAAATTATTAAAATAAATTAATGTTCAGTAGAATCAACCGATTAAGAATATCGAAAAATAAATTTAAAAGCAATTAAAACAAAAAAGTTATTCAAGTTTTTATAGGGGCTCAAAAACCTAAAATTTGGAAAAACTTAAATTCAAAATTCAAAAAACGTAGAGTCATAACTCAAAGGGGAACTAATAATAATCATAAATAAAAAATATGAATTAATAATAATTAACAGGTGAGAATGGACTTAGAAAGTCATTCTTGGGGAGTTTTTTGGAATTTTTGAGTTGAAGGGGGGATCATTTAAAAAATAATAATAAGTACTATTGTAGAGACCACAATAGGGCACAATAATAAGTACTTAGAATCAAATTTGAAAATAAAACAAGGGAGATATAATAATAACAAAACGTAAAACTTCAAAGCCCAAAAGCGGGTAAATAAAACGTTAAAAGGGTAAAGTAACATGATAAATATATGTATCTAGCCTGTAAAATTGTAACACACCAAAGCAGAAGTAATAATATCTAATGGGGGGGTTTTTATGAACATAAACTCATACGACACAAATTTAAGGACTTCAAAGGCGAATAACTCAACAACCAAACGAGTTATGTAAAAAGTAAAAACATAGTATTTCGTCGTAGTAGAAGAGGAACAAGATTTCGTCAAAAGAATTTTGAGAAAGGACTTATCTCAAAATTTGAAAAGAGGAAAAATCAAGTTTAGGGAAAAGGGCGATAACTCGCGAACGAAGCGTAGTAGAGCAATGAATCAAGTTCCACAAGACCCACAAGATGGAAAGGAAGAAGAATCCGAAAGGAACTTTAAAATCGGTTCGAGCGTTACAGCGAGTTGAACGAAAAAACGTCAAAAGTAGAGATTTTCATGCAAAAACATGAAAAGTGGCGCGCGCATCTTCAAGCTGAGTCTAAAGTCGGAAACATCATACTGCCAACATGGATCAAAGATAACGTTAAAGAAAAAATACTATAAATTATTAATTAAAAGGTGTTTTAATTAATAATTAAGGAAGAAAACTATTCATTAGTCAAGAAATAGGACTAATAAAACATATAGTGTAAATATTTCAGACCAAAAGGGCCTGAAAACACATAATATATGGAAAATACCTTTTTCCCAAAAAGGGAGAAAAATTGGCTCCAGAAAAGTGGATTAATTCCCACTGACAGGGAGACCGAGATTTAATCGTCGAAAGACGGTTACTTTTGATTTGGAATCGACGCGAATAAGACGTTTCTTCTGCAACCGACTGTGAGCTGAGAGGAAGATTCAACTGTCACTCTACTAATTGGACTTAGAATAATTTCAACTTTAATCGATCTTCAAGGCGACTTAGAAGAATTCGATACCAGCATTCAACTACATAGCAGCTTACAGACTCTGGATAGAAAACATCACATCACCATCATCCTAATAATACAACAAATTCCAAATCCAACTAGAACTTCTATTAAAGTGTGAAGGTATCTTATACTTAAGGAATAATTCGCAAATATTAACTTCTTTTCAAATATAACGTCATTAGGGGAATTATTACAAATTAAATTCATTTTAAACCTCTGCTTTGGTGTTGATAATAATTAATAATTTAAATACGACTTTTTCAGTACAGGAAAAACTGTTTATGGTTCTGTCTGGAAAGTCAAGCGCTTTTATTTTGTTTAATATATAGATAATATTACATTAATTAATGTTGTTAAATAAATAAATAGTTGTGTTATTGTTCAATTAAATTGTTTTGTGTGATTAAAAAAGTTTTGAATATAAAATTTTTCTGTGCAAAAGAGGAAATAATATACAAATAATTCATTTCTAAATTTTGTTGTGTTTTTAATATAAATCCATTCTGTGTATGCTATTAACTTTGTTTTAACATGAATTTTATATATGTGCTCTGGTAATATAATTTGAAAATTTTAAAAGTTATCATCAGAACTTAAGAGCCGATTTCTCCCAAAAGGCACGACCTTGGAGAGAGAGAGAGTTAATCTTAAAAGAGTTAAATAATCGAGCATTGAGATAAAATTCAGGGAATTTTGCGTTAATTAAAATTTAGTAAGTTTATGAGGACAAGCTCATACTTATTAGAGCCAAGAGTTGCAAAATCTTTGATTTAAAAAAGTAAAAGTGAGCATCTTGGCCTTGCCCGCGCCTGCTCTGAAAAGAAAGGTGGTTCGCCCAGTCGGTGGTGATCGTACAGCGAGTTTAAGAGTTCGTGATAATAGTGTTCCAAAAAAGGGAACAAGAATCTTAAACTCGTCGAAGTCAAAGGGAGCGTAGCGTGGCAAGTGGCGTTCCAACGTGGGGCAAGAAGAACCCTACTCGAACACACTAACACGTGAAGGGAGACGCAGCGTGGCAACACATACACATACATACACACACACACACACACACACACACACACACACACACCCTCACACACACACACACACACACACACACACACGGGTTTGCAAGTGATGTTGCTTCTTTTTTCCACACTCTCTTCCATCAATACCTAAACTTATACATGTAAAGGAATACAATTTTGGACGTAAATCAATAAATTAATTTGTAGGAAAACTACATTAATCTTTAAGCTTAGGTAAATTTTTTGTATTATGTTCAAAATAAAAAATAATAATTACAATAATAATTAGATGAATCAAAAACTCTTTTAGATCATGACTCATTATGTGTTTATCAATGTCATCTGTTAGTATTTCCAAAAATAAAATGTCTGTATGAATGTATAAAAGACTTATGTTGTCTTTTATACATTCATACAGTTGAAAATAAATGTTTTTTACGTAATACATTATAAAACAAATCATATATTAAAGTTTTACTTAATTCTATTACACTGAATCATATATATATATATATATATATATATATATATATATATATATATATATATTATATGTAAATACTGTGTACGTTTAAGGACAGTTATAGGTATACAACACACCCTTAATAGGTGAATAACATATGGGTACTTATCTTTTCATTTTTTATTACATTATACGTGCATAGTGTTTGTAACTTAAAGTTACTTGTTAAAATGGTGTTTTACTGTTTTATATTTGTATTTGTAAACAATAGCAATAAATATAATCGCAGTTAAATTTTTAATATCATTTTTATCAAATTAACAGTTACAGAAATTTGTTTTTTTATTTTAACTTACGATTAGACGCATTGGTTTCCTGCCATTAAACTCCAAATTTCACTCAAAATGTAATCAAAATTAATCCACGCAACCGTTTTAAGGAATTAAAACATGTTGGAATATAACAGTGCTATTTTGATTACATTAGATTTTCTGGAGAGATTGTAATGTTTCATTACTGTTCGCCGTAATGACCATTGGAAAATTTCAGTTTTATTTTTGTGTTAAATATAAACCACAATTCATTTAAAAAAAAAAAAATTAATTCATTTTAAAAAAATGGTTATTATAGGTATTGCGTGAAGAGGAAGGGGCACGTCGGATAACTTTAATTTTTAATTTTAGTACCTCTAAATTTTATTAAATTTAGCAAATTATACATAGATTGTATTGATTTACCAACCAATTATCTTCATTTATCTTCCAATTTCAATTTTAAAGAAATATACAGATACTTATATATTGTACTATTACATAAATCGAAAAAACAGTATATAATAATAACTTTAGTTATTATAGAAATAATACAACAATACGATTTAGTTGTTCAATAATAAAAGGTAATTTAAATTAGTTCAACATGATCCTTACTTGTACTTTATAACTGAAAGTTATAAAGTACAAGTAAAAGAAATGTTTTTATTTTCACATTTTACTTAAAATTAGTTTTAGAGATGTAAGGTAAGTTTTAAACCAAGCCGTAGTAAATAATGGATTGTATCTATCTATTTGACTAAAAGTTTTTATGATGTCCCAAAAACTATTAAAAAAAAAAAAAAAAAAAAAACGTGTCTTATTAAAGAACTGATTTAAAGTGATTTAGAAATAAAATGTCCAAATGTTATAAAATATATTTTGACATTGACCCACAATACTTCTTAATTTATAAAATTAATACAAAATATAATGTCCAAAATCACGTCTAGGTATTTTTTTTTCATTTATATATATTGCAACTCCCGCTAACCCAGGATAAAGGGCGAGGTGGGTAAAAAGAGGATCTAGAATCCTTTGTGATGCCTTTCTTAGTGACCTAGATTTTCATGTTTTATAAATTATTAATTGTCATAATAGTAACAACTGTACTATTTTAAAAACAGCAAAGGCCCATAAAAGGTCACCAGAATCTAATAAATTTAAAAAAAGCTTTTCAGATCGTAAAAGCTTTACGTCATTAATAGGTTTCATATTTTGAAAGTTGTTAAGGTATACTAAATATTTAAAATCTTAGAACATGCTAACGGAAATACAAAGGATGAGATAACGTTTATAGAACACACTGCTCCTACTATATTTATTATTATCATGATAGTTCAAAACCTACAGTAGGATCTCTTTAAAAGCACAATGATTATTCTTACTTCAACAAGGAATGGAAGGAGCTGCGAGATATTATTACCGTGTTGCCCACTACATTAACATTAGAAATGAAAACGATTGTTAACTACCATGGTAGATGTTTAAAAAAACATTTTTCGATTTTACGTATGTGTGAGTATATACACATTATTATTAGCAACAATGTATTCTACCAACAATACAGATTTTGATATTTTTATTTTTGTTGCCAAGCATCATCATTCTCAATTTAGTATCCACAAATTCCAGTTGTATTTTATAAGTGCTCCTAAAAAATTCAAAATTTACAATGAGTGAAAATAATGCTGCTGAAAACAATATTGTAACCGCAAAAAGGAGTAAGTCCCCCTGGTGTTGTACTGGTCCGAAAAGGAAATACCGATGTCCCAGAAAGCGTAAAGCTGTTACCAAAAGATGTTGTCGTGGTGGTCAGCGTTCGAAGGTTACTCTCTGCAATAGAAATTGGAGCAGAATTTCAGTTCATGCATTTGTCAACTTCTTACGTCAATTTAGAAAATCAAGAAGAAATATGCCTATATCATGTCTTGTACGTGAAGCAAGGAAACGTTGGAGGTGCATGAATAAGTGTGATCGACGCAAATACGAAATGATGGCCTGCAGAGCCAGGAAAAGAGGGTACAGGACGTAGGTACCCATATGTTTTCCATATGTTGTTATCTAAAATATAATACACACCACACCGTCTTATTTTATTTATTTTGTGTAACTACGTACGTCATAGCTAATGTACAAAACTATAAATAACTCCGACAAAATATTTGTATTGACATGATGTTACTACTTTTGTTAAAGTATAAATAAATTATTGTTTTTGAGTGAATTTTAATTTTATCGAATATTTTTATTAATGTTATAAGGACAAATAACTTAAATTCAATGGCTTAAATATAAAGGCAATTGCTAAATTATATTGAAATCCGCCACCTATTGTGAATTTTGGAATGAATGATGTGTTACTTTAAGTAGAAATTAAAGATTTGTAAACGTCAGACAGCCTGTGGAGTGTAACTGTCATTTTGACAATATTATGAACACAAGACAGCAGTTGAGTTGGTTTATTAAACCATTTTATTTATTATGTAAATATTTTGAACTAGTTGATATGTTAATGATCCTCTTGCTTCTCAACGAAACTAACCCATGTCACTAAAATCTTGTAACCGTATTTAAGATAGAACATCCACTTGCTATGTACGAGTTAATCAGTTACAAGGAGTCACTCCCAATTAGACAACTATCTGTAATTGTTTTGAATATTTAGAAAATGAAATTTATTTTTCTGTACTATTAGTTATAATCTGAATATTTTTAGAATCACAACCTAATAGTTTTATTGCCAAATTAAATGTGAAGCATAATTTGAACTACCAATATGAAAACTGGTAAATACTTTTGATTCTGTATAACAATTATTACACTAGGCGAAACGAAAACGACCTGATAAGTGACAATGATCTTATACTGGTCTACAAACTCCTGTAAATTTACAATTATACAATTCATGAGTTGTAGTTTTACATTTTTGTTTTTCTCATCATTGAGAGGTAATATAGATTTATTTCCATTTAAAATTTCACCAATCAAATTATTTATTTCAATAAAATAACTCATAAGAATTTGAGCTGTATTTTTGCTCTGTACAAATAAGGTTCTTTCGGTAACTTATTAATAATATTATTGTTTTTAAATTTTCATCAACTACTGTATAAACATAAAAGCTTATTGGTTCATTTTCATCATGTAAAAATGTATGTTTTGAAATTCTTTCATTAACTGGTTATAATATACATTCAAAATCAACATACGTTAATATAGGAGCACGAAAACTAGAATCAAAATTATTAAAAGTCATCACAGGATGAATATTATATTCGTTTAAATAAATTCGGACTTATTTGGTTTACATGTTTTAATATGTTTGTTAATATTAATTCCATTTTCTTTACCTTGATAATGTGTGAAACAACGCTTACAAATAACGTTTTTTATGCATGATTATTTATCTGTCAACTTATTAATATAGAAAAGGTACTAATGTAACAATATTGACCAATAACATTTCCGTTTGTAATTAATAATAAATTTAAATTACAACTTTTTTTTTTTTTTTTTTTTTTTCAGAATTGGTCATTCCAACAGGATATTAATTATTTTTATTATTAAAACCGTATACATTTATAGAAACATTTTCTATCTTTTTTCAAATGTATTTATATTTTTAATATGTGTTAGAAATTCAATACCGTCAAAGTTAAATTTATTGAATCAATTCTTAATATTCATTACCTAATCGGATGAATTTTTTTCTGTTAACATAACGAGTTAGATAAGCCTATTTAAAACAAAAAATATCATTAAAATTTTGTACATTTATAACATATTGAGAATAAGTGTTCCAGTCTCTCCTCTGGAGTCTTCATAGTTTTTCCTTTTTTCATCAGAAATTGATTGAACAATTTGTTTTACTATTTTTTTGTTTTATTTAAAAACTAAATAATTATCAAAGCCAACATCTGACAGAATAGAAGAATTCGATTCACTACCATAATCTATTTATTTTTTACGTTTTTTTATTTTGTTTTTTATTAGTTGACGGATTTAAATATTTAATAAAGTGAATAATAGAATTCCCATAGTTAACTGAAAATGTTCTATATTTTATACCTGATTTTTCGAAACATGATTGTAATAATATCAATAATTCAACAAATGAAAACTTTTGATCAATTTTAATCATAACTTTTAAGTCTGAACAAAAAGATGTTACTAGTTTATATTAAAAATAATCAAAAATTAAATTAAATGTAGTACGTAAATGTATAATTTCTACATGTGTTTGATTTTCTATATAACATTTTAAATAATCAATAGTTGTTTCCATATAACTAAAGTATCAAGTCCCATAATTACAACGGTTACCAATAGCCAGCAAATATTCAAAATATTCTGTTTGTGACTTCATTTGATTTTCCATTACGGTGTCCGGTGTCCGTAACTAAAAAAATAGAAACACTTTAATAATATTTTTTAATAAAACTATAATAATTAATTATTTAATCTCTCTCTCTCTCTCTCTCTCTCTCTCTCTCTCTCTCTCTCTCTCTCTCTCTCTCTCTCTCTCTCTCTCTCTCTCTCTCTCTCTCTCTCTCTCTCTCTCTCTCTCTCTCTCTCTCTCTCTCTCTCTCTCTCTCTCTCTCTCTCTCTCTCTCTCTCCATTTCTTAATCCTAAACCATTTGAATTTCTTTCTAAGATACCAATATTAATAATCTCTACAAGTACTGGATATACTATTACTTCACATAAATAATTCTATCTCCATTAGTAATTATAAAATCTTAATTCGAATGTTTAAAAAACAGAAACTTTTCATTTCCACGAAAATCTTTATCCTATGCCAACATCAATAAAATAATTTAATGCTAAACTTAAACGAGTTATCAGGAATAATTAATCAATACTAAAATAGTTTTTATTTATTGTTAAAAACATTATAATCGTATGGACTTTTAAAGTCAATCTAGCAGCAGAGTTTGTCATTTTAACTGGTGGATAAACATTATTTCTTATTAAAAGAAGTTTATCATTAACCTATTCCCTGCTATGAGTCCCTCATTTGGCGATTTTGAGTTTAACCTCATACAGTTTGGCATAACTGCATGCCAAGCGCCAAACAGACTTATCCAGGCATTCTTTGGTTAGTTAAGTTCTTATGTAAGTGAATTTTTTTTAGTATTGTTTCTTTATATTATCTCATTTTGACGCACGCAGTCACAGGTATGTAACTCAAATTTGAATATACAGGTTTTCATTTATTTGTATATAACACCTATGTTAGTTTTAACTACTAAATATCGATAGAATGTAAACATTGCCATGTCTAATGCATGTAAACATGTCTGTTTTCAACAGCTTGTGTGTTGTTTACAACCAGTAGTCATAATTACACAGATACCCATTTGGGGATTATAGCACATCCCTACTTTATTAGGACGACATTCCATTGGTTATTTCGATTTCAGGCAAGGGTGATCGGTAGTTGTTACATCTAGGCCTACTAGAAGAGCTTATGAATGACCCAAATATTCTCTACTCGATAAATTTCTAAACCGAAAATAACATTGATATAGTACAATTGCCTCCTGAGAAGGTCTATAAATAGATGATAATATCTTTGATGGACTGATACCACTGGAAAACTTGAGTTACACTACAGTTTTTTAGAATCTGAAAGAGGGTACCAATAGTAAGCTTTCATCAACTGAACCAGTCTCAAACTTTTTACCGATAATGACTGTGGAAACAAATGTGGAAAAAATACTGCCTTTTCCTAAATATACATCAATGACACAATGTGTAAATGATAACACCATCTATCTTTCCTAAATCTAGATCAATTGCAGATCACGGGCAGAATGTGCCCGTGATACCATCAACACATATTAATTAGAACCAAACATCGATAATAATTGTGCAATTGAGCCAACTGAATCCACCTCAAAATTCTGAACCTACAATATCTAAAACCATGAAAAATAAAAATGAAAGACCACAACGAACAACTAAACGGAAGATAGCTTATATTCCCAGGTCCGTAGACCCCTCTAAACCAGCAGATAATAAAACAGAAAAAAAGATGGGAAGAATAATCAATCAAAGTGGTCACATGTAGATTGTGCATTTAGCATTAATTAGCCACTGATGAGATCGAGAATGAAAAACGAAAACTCATAGAGCGTGACCTGAAAGATAAGAGTCCTATCTTAGAAACTCTTTTTGAATATAATGTTTACTATTATATCGTAAATCAAAGTGAATATCATAACATAAATTTGCATCTCAAAACAACTGACACATATCTCTGTCTACTAACTGTATGAAAAAATGTTGATTAGATTTCTATTATTTACTCGTTACCATTCCATTCCGCAAGAACAATAATTTTTGAATGAAGAAGAGAACACGTCGCTTGATTGTGTACGAAAATGTTCCACAAAATACAGATTTATAGAAATAAAACGCAATTTACGTTTCAACAATAATTTAGAAATATATAATTAAGGAAACCGCTATTATGGCCATCTTTATTTGAAACAGTCAATCAGATGCGAATAGATACGTTTTGGTTACTGTGCTGCGGTCAAACTGGGTGTTGTTTCAATGCTGATTTGTATGACGGAACATTAGTGAGGTGTTCTGTCTAGGCTCATCAGTCGTTTTTAAACATATTTCTGTGACTGAAACTCCGCAAAATCATGTGTTTTATTTTGATAATTTTTTTACAACTGAAACATTCCTGCAACTGGAACAGTCCGAAACCACAGAATGCACAATTGCCCTATCAAAACGGTCAAAGGTGTAGAAAAAGGAACGAGGAACTTATGTTAAAAGTTCTAGCCTTAAAAATATTATCCAACCATAAGGCACTAGAACCAAAAGTAAGTTTAAGCAGTTGGTCGAAATTAAGAAAGGAGAAGGTAAAGGTTCATGGGGAATTTTACATCGCCAATTGCAACAAGTGGATGGGAGGGGTTGACCATATGGCCTCGTCCATCAACAAGTATAGGATAAAGATTTGAGGGGAAAAAATCTTACTTTCCTATTTAAAAAAAACCTTATTGACACGGCCCTTGTCAATAGTCATATTTTGTACACCTTAGCACGTAACAAGATCTCTCTGTTGGATTTCAGAAGGAACATTTCTGGAATATAACTTTCTTTAACGTTTCTTTCAAACACAAAAAAAAACGGAGGAAGGCCGGCAGTGCCTAAATTGATCTTAAAGCGAGTGTGTGAATCTGTAAGGATTATATCTTTATTTTCACTATTAAATGATAAACATTCTCTCTCGTTGTTTTTAAATTAACTCCATTCGTATCAAGTAACGGCTCGTGAACATTGCATAATCTCTTATTTTGTATATTATAATCACCATTTATAGATATTTCAAATCTTCTTTCAGGTGGTCCCTTATGTCCTCTTTGTCTTGAAAATTCATTTTTTCAACTTTTATTAATAACCTGTTTCAACTAGTTCTTTTGTTATTGAATTAATTTCGTTATTATAACCCGAATTGCCTGCCAGTGTTTACATGATCATTTTAATACGACGTAAGTTTCGTTCCTCTTTTTTAAACAATGCAATAAGACGTAACTATACGTCTGACACAAATAAAATATATCAATATTAATATAACGACCCACTGTAAAATATTTTATAATATTATTTTGTTTTTCACCAGCCATATCGTTAAATATCATAATTGAATTTGTTTGATATCATTGGGACTTTGAATATCTTCATTTTCGGTGAATTGATAATTAACCCACTTTGGTATATCATCTAAAATACATTGTAAAAATATGTATTTAGGTTGATACAGAGATTTAGAAAACACGTAAATGTTTTCGAAATATAATTTATTTTTGGAAACCAATAGATTTATTACCAGAATTATTTTACGTGGTATTTGATAGTCATCAAATAGTCGATCTCATATTACAAGTCAATAATATGCCATGTTAAAAAAAAAATATTTTCGACATAATAAAAGTGTCTAGATTTATAATTGGTAATCTAGACGATTGTTTTACAAATTATATATTCAATCTTTTGCATTTATCCACGAGTCTTTTTTAATTATTAAATCCCATCGACCATACTAACAATTTGTTACTTTTTTTACGTAACACTTTTTCGATTAAATATACATTACCAAACTTGTATTTACCCAATTATTCTTCCTTATATATATATATATATATATATATATATATATATATATATAAATATATATATAACCTTTATTAACTTTGGAAAATGGTATCTTTTCTAACAGGTCAGCCTGATAAAAATTATGTAAACCTTTAAGTTCTATATTTTGACATGGAAAATTCCTTTCAACTAGTATATATGTAACTCTTTAGCAATTTAACTTCTTATATTCATGTTTTCAGTATTCCAGTACACCAGATAGCATTAAAATATTAATATACACGCAAATTATTTTAATATAATAATATACAAAACAACTACATTTTTGTGGGTATAATTGAGTTTTTATGTTTATTTCTTCTACTCCCCCACCCTCATTAATATTGTTTTAGCAAATGAAAATTATTCTTTTTAGGTTAGAGGTGTAATGTTTTTAATTTTATTTCCTATCATCAACAACTAATTTTTTTTTTCATTTGTTATACGAAATAGTATTTAAAATATCTGTAGAATGAAAATAAGTAAAACGCCACACAAATAAATAACATAAATATTACAAACTTAAACTTTTACTGCAACTCTGTAGGAATTACCAAAGAATAATTTAAGTAAGTCAGATAGCTATTTTTGTTTACGTGTTGCCAAAATTAGTATTGACATTTCTTAAATTTTATATACCATGTTTTGAATTCATGATCAAATAGAACCATAGCATAAGGAGACAATTTATAAAACTTTATTGTTAGTTTGTTTTATCACCTCTTACTTATTACTTGATAATAATAACTACTAACAAATTCACAAAATATCTTTGGTTACTTCTCGAACTAATAATACTCATTGTAAGCAATCATTACATATCTTTGAAATTATTTATCGTTGACCAAGAAACTTCCAGGTACCTTCCAGGTGTAAACTTACGTTAAGCCCAGACTAATGCTAAGGTCTGGGCCAATAATTATTTCTAGTTGGGCAAATGGCTGCGATTTTCGTTCTAGGGGTCAACGTAGTTGGTAGAGAAACCTGATCAGCACGGTCCTACCCTAGAGAACCAGCTCTCAGGGTAAGTGCCTTAAATTATCATAGCCGGAGGGCGGGGTTTAAACTATTGGTCGTAACAATGGCAAACTAAAACGAAACTATTTTATCGATACAAGTCCGCTTACTTATTCAACGAAGTAGTCGGGACTTCAATGGTGGTCTCTGAAACTTCGCTAACCGCGTACCCGTTTATATAGTGTGAATGAACTCGCGCTAATCTTCACCGATGATCTAAACAAGCACTCGAATACTTAATAATTTCAGCGTCCAAAAGAACAAGAGTTTGACAGAAAATACCATATAAAAAAGATGAGAGTGATGTTAAATAAGACTAAATAAGAAAAAAAAATTATAAATCCATCTCGGATGGCTCTGACTCTATCGTGTTTTATTTTTGTTGATCATTATAATTGCTTTTTGTTCATACTTTATTGTACAACTTTTTGATTATATACCTTTTATATAAATGGTTAATCTATGTAGTTTATTATTTCTAGATATTTTTTATTGTCTTCGTTAGATATTTGTGTACTTACATAGATGATAGATTATTATTACTCTAAAATAACGTTTACGAAGTCTAACGTTCAGTCTTTAAAATCAAATTATTCATAGGAACTAAGAATATATGCTTAATCGAACTTTCATAAAATTGAACCAGAAGTTCCTTAAAGTTCTATGTTATCTAATCTACAATACTTTTGTAGGTTTACAAACGCAATGATTACTACGCATATAATTGAATATGTAATTTGAAATAAATAGAAACGTATTATTAAATTAACAACCTGGTATAAATACTGTAAAAATAAAATAAAATTTAACAAATCTTGTTATTGTTACCAGGGGACTTAAATTTAAGAAAGGCGGAACCAAAATGGTAACAATGTTTAGAAATTAAAAAAAAATTAAAAAGACAAAAACAAATTTAGTGATTAACAAGGCTCAAGTTTATTGAAACAAAATTTCGACGTTTCAGATTTTATCATTTACAACTGAGAAATACATCCTGAGACAAAATTATCATAAACAGCTTATGATTAACAATCTTATAATTAGTAAAGTTATATGCCCTTAATACAAAATATTATAATTTAATAAAAAAATTAGTCAATAGATTCTGAAAATTTATCCCCCCTTTTTAGTTTATATATTTTATCGTTACAAAATTTAACAAAGACAATGAGCACAGCTTAACAATTAACAGGATTATAATTAATCCAAAAAAAAAAAAAAAAAATTATACGCCCTTAAATGTAAAAATTACAAAATAAAAAAAAGAAAAGATACTGATATTTATTCCCCCCTTTTGACTTTATGAGATGATAGATTTTCAAAACAGTTACATAATATTACTTATTTGATAAATAACTTAAATGCTATATTGGCCAATAAATATATATGTTTTAGATAAAAGAATTTATTATGAAAAGGGTAGTTTATTTTAAAAGAAAAGAAATGAAAATTTTGAAAATTAAATTTTTAAATTGACGTCAATTTTGTGTTAATTTAGAAAATAACCTCTTGGAGGCTGTTAGGACCGAAAGTTTGCATGCAGGCTCCACCCAAGTTTTTTTTTTATATATATTATAATTAATTACACAAGTCTACATCTAAAATATGGTTTTTTAAGAAAACATATTCGCTGAAATAAATTTAGGCACATATACAATATGAGTTTAATTAAAGTTCTATAAAGTCAGTTTTTTTGTAACATCACTTTTGTGCACGTGAAACTCTGAAGCTATGTTGAATAAAACGTGTTTTGTTAACAGGACGAAACATGTTTAGATCTTTTGCTGTGTTTCTTCTACCAGCATATTAGCTATGGCAAAAAACATGTTTTTTAGCGTCTGTACAAAATCAGACATGTTTTAGCATTAGTGTTCATTATTAAAGCAAATATCTGTTTTTTTTGTCAAAATTAGAGAAAATTGATTGTATAACAGAAATTCGTTAAGATTGTACTTAAAAGCTTCTTAGATGATTATAAATCTATTTATATATATTTAATTTTGTTTGAAACAAAGCTTGTATAAGACTTGCAAAGATTTGCAAAAGTCTGTAAAACGAAATTTTCTGATTTAGAACAGATTTTTCCAATTGTTTTATATTTGACATGTTCAATAAGATATTTTGATCATTTAAAGTTCAACATTAGTTTGCACCTATTTCACATAATTGTTCAAAACTCAAAATGTGCCTTTGCAAGGTTTTGTAAAGTATGTCTTAACAAAAGAAAATTTTTATAATCATTGAGTTTCAAAAGAACATTGAATATTAAATAAAACATGAAATACATATTTTAAAAATACATGATAATTAATAAATTGTTTTAAAGCATTAACAAAAATTTAATATATGATAAAATCTGTAAAGCTTAGTACCTGGAAAATCCTGTCGCAGATCACGTGAGCTTGTGCCGAGAAAAATAATTTATTAAACATTTTAAACTAAAACGCACAAACTAAATTTTAACATATCGTTGAAACTGAGTTGCAATTTTTGAAGACCAAGTAAGAAAATTTATCTCTAACGTAACTATGTAAAAAAAAAGTCAGGCATTGTGAGTGACTACAGGTAGACTAAGCAACCGGTATTAGAGAAGATAGGCTGTCTTGCCGTTGTACTTTACCCTCCGCTATAGTACGATCATTAGTTTTGGACAATCTCGGCAGGTGACAGCATCTGTCAAGCAACGGAAGTTGTATGTGTGGAAGTTGAGTGAATGACGTTTTATTTCAGAGGTGATTTGAATTTGAATGCTACAGCTCTCCCCCCCCCCGAAAGACGGAGTTAGAGTGGAAAAGAAAAGGGGCCAGAAGGGCCTCCCGCAAAATTTAGAAAAAGGAGAGAGAGAGTGTGCTTGAAGGGGTAAAAAAAAAAAATAAAAAAAAATTTCTCTCAGACAGGTGTTTTAGACCTCGAGATAAACAAAAAAACTTAAGACTAACATGCATAGCGAGTGCCACATTATCTATATGTAGTTCGACAGAACCGGTCAGTATACCTTCACCAAGATAAACAACAAAGAACAAATACACCAAACTTAACTATTAAGGAAATGGACTCACTATGTCCTCGTCCGAAGACGTTATGGTGACGAAGAAACAGAAGAGTTCATGACGCTCTCTATAATCTCGTCGCATCGATTACACCCGCGGAGTGCTCGATGTTAAGATATGTCTAGATAGGGAAACATGTCAGGTACATGTAGCGGCCATTGCCGTAAAGTGAAAACTCATAGTTGATCAGACTATGGGTTGAAAAGCGTCAAGTCCGGGAAACAGTGAGATATATCACTGGACAAGGAAAATCAATATCTCTTCGCCTGCAAACATCTATACAGATTACGGCACGGAGGGGCTCTAGGAGAGCTCAGCCCACCGATGCCCAAACATACAGATGTGCATTTAGCTTAGAGGAAATACGGCTTGGTTCCGTATTTTGTTATGTTCTGCAGTGCACAGAAAGAAGACTACCAGATGACAATTTGTGCGGGCCAAGAAAGATCAGAAAGAAAATTAAATCGTAAAGGAGAAGGTTCTAGAAATTTTGTTAATGTTTAACTTATATGATGAGGTTTGAGTTGCTCGACGTGTGCTTTTTTTATGAAGCGAGGTGAATTGGCGAAAGAAAGCGCAACGGTAACTGGAGTAAGAAAATCAATGATCCGGAAGGGACCTGACCATCGAGGCATCAATTTGGCAGCTCGCTTGTCTATGGCGGAGCTCAGAGGGTGTGTTTTACACCAGACAAGATCGTTGATTTTATACAGATGAGGCTTCCTGAATTTGTTATAGGTCTTTTCGGCCTTTTGGTGCGCTTTCATTATATTGTCTTTGGCCTGGCGCCAAACTTGTGATGGATTAGTATTAGGTTTTGGAAGGAGATCATGTATGTTCCAGCTGAGACTCAGTGGTGTATTGGGGAGAAAATTAAAAAGAATACTAAAAGGTGTTGCTTTAAGAGTCTCATGATGTGCGAAATTGAAGGCCAGCTGAAGCCAGCAAAGGGAGTCGTCCCAAGAGGATTGATTTTTGGAGTGATAGGCGATAAGGGCTGCCTTAAGGTTTCTGTTAAGTCTTTCCGCATTATTAGGTTGGGGGTGATAAGGGGATAAAGTTGCATGTTTAATACCGCGAGAAAAACAAAAGTTGCGGAAGACATGTGATACAAAGCATTGTGCATTGTCAGAGATTATTATCTTTGGAAAACCGAAATTTTGAAAGATGTTTTGGCTTAAGGCCTTAATTGTACTGTGGGAAGTTGCATCTCTGACGGGCATGAGCCAGGTGAATTTTGAGAACTGGTCAACTGCGACCAGTATCATGTTATAGCCCTGTTTTGTCCTAGGAAGCTGTCCGACGTAGTCAATATGTAATTTTTCCATGGGACGATTGGGAACCGTTGAGGCAAGGTATCCTAATTTGGAGTTGTGAGCAGGTTTGCTTACAGCGCACACCGAACAAGCTCGCACTTTAGAGGTGACATCCTGTTTTAAAGTTGGCCAATAAAAATTCTCCTTTACCTTAAACAAAGTTTTAAGTATTCCAAGATGACCACCCACAACGGAGTCGTGATGGTAATTAATCACCAGGTCGACTAAGGACTGAGGTAAATAAATTCTGGTGGGCTTTTCCAAATGATTTTTCAGGCAAAGAACACCTTTACTTAAACAGTACTTCTCCGAAGAGATGTTCTGTTCGAGGTCGGCAATGATATTTTTCAAAATAGGGTCGGCCTTCTGATGAGTCTGGATGTCATGAAAAGCTAGAGGAAAATTTGTGAGGAGACTGGTACACGAAAAGGTGACATTTTCTTCGTTGAAATTTTCCGGTTCAAACATGCGCGAGAGGGAGTCTGCTATGATGTTCTGAGTTCCTCTTATGTGCGCTACCTTAAATTTCAATGAAGTCAACTTGGCAATCCATCGGCCTAATTTACCAAGTTGACGAGGACGTGCTAAAAGCCAAGAAAGGGCTTGGTTGTCGGTTTCTAATAGGAATTCCCGATGTTCTAGATATTGCCTAAATTTCTCCACTCCAAAAACTACTGCTAGGCATTCGGCTTCATATGCAGATGAGGCTTTTCTTTCTGCAGGTGTTAAAGTACGTGAAGCGTACGCTATGGGCTGTCGTGAGCCGTCAATTTCTTGGAGTAGAACTGCTCCAAGGGCCACCGAGCTCGCATCCGTTTGCAGGATGAATGGTTTGGCGAAATCGGCCATCCGGAGAACCGGAGGCTGTGTTATTGCCTCTCGAAGATGTTTGAAAGCTTTCTCTTGTTCAGCTTGCCAAGAGAATTTTTGGCCCTTCCTCCGAAGCAGATTTAGAATCGCAGCGTGCTCCGCGAAATTTGGAATGAATTTAGCAAAGAAGTTGACCATTCCAATAAATCTGGAAACGGCCTTAGGGTTCTTGGGTTGCGGAAAATTTCTAATTGCCTTTGTTCTAGATGGGTCGATTTGCACGCCACGAGAAGAAACTAGGTGTCCTAAAAAGCTTATCTCATTCACAGCGAAACGGACCTTATCTGGGTTAACAGTCAAGCCAGCCCGCCGCAAACGAGTAAGGACTTCGCGAAGATGTTTTTGATGCTCTTCCCAAGTTTTGGAGTAGATGACTAGGTCATCCAGATAATTAAAAATGAATTTAAATTTGATGTCATGGAAGACCTGATCCAAGAGTCTGGTAAGCACTTGGGCGCCAGTACAGAGTCCAAAAGGGACTCGAGTAAACTGATAAAGCATCCAAGGAGTACAAAAGCTGGTAATTTGTTTGGACTTTTGAGACAAAGGGATTTGATGATAAGCTGAATTTAGATCGAATACTGTGAAATATTTGGCACCGACAAACCAGTTAAAACTTTGATGTAGATTAGGTAGCGGCACCGCTTCGACGACGATGTTTTGATTGAGCCTCCGATAATCAATCACCATCCTTGTTTTCTTTTCGGGATGTTGAACCAGAAAAACAGGGGATGCATATGCCGACCGGCTGGGTTCTACTACTCCTGAATCTAACAATTCATTAATGTGTTCACGGAGGTATTCCATTTTTGGGGGTGCCAATTGGTATGGAGAACACTTGACCGGAGTGTTGTCCTTCAGTTGAATATCGTATTCAACTTTTTGTGAGTACCTGAGGAAAATCATTAATTATTTTTAAAATGGCGTTTTTATCATTCTTTTGAAGATGACCTAAAGGATCAGGAGCAGTAGATTCAGATGTTGTAGACACTATAGGTTTATAAGCGGAATTACTGAAATTACACAGAGGAAAAACAATAGACCTTGAAAATTTAAAATTTAAGTTTTTTGCTGAAAGATCAAGTACCAGTCCCGTTTTAGATATGAAATCTGACCCGAGGATCAGAGGACACGACAATTTATGCGCCACCAGAAAATCCACATTCCAACTACAATGTTCCATTTTAAGATGAAGACGACAAGAGTAGGAAATGGGCAACCTTTTTCCAGAAGCCGTGACACAATCAGCCTTCACCCTGGTTATGGATTTAAAAGCCTTGGTGTTCTTTAATTTTTTAAAAAGGGCTTTAGAAATGACGCATCTTACTGAACCGGAGTCCAGCAGAGCCTTAACTTTAATTTGCCCAAAAGCTACTTCCACCAAAGGCAAAAACTGATCGTTCAGACCCCTAGATTTAAGAGAAATAATTTTTTTTTTTGAAGTTTGTAGTTGGAAAGCTTAGAGCTGGAATAGGTCTGCCTGGGCCTATTCCGTAGAGAGAAGAATTTACAGCCCCAGATATAGTGACCGGGTATGCCACAATGATAACAGATGGGAGTAACGTAATTTTGAATTTTATTGCCGAAATTGTTTCTTCTTAAATAGGAAATTGAGTTTAAATTTTGAAAAGATGGTTTATTAGAGAAATGTGGTTTTAGGTTATGTTTAAATCCGATGTGGTTGGTTTTTGAACGGGAGGCTGGCCTGGAGCTACCAACTAGACTCCAAACCTGCCTCCGTTTTTTTGGAGGATATTGCCTTGTTGGAGGCCGGTTCCGACACTCTGGGCTTCTATGCCCCGGCTGACCGCAACTGTAACAGACCACTGGTCTTGTAGGTCTAAAATCAGTACTTCTACCTTCGGGTCTCACTAATGGAGCCCTTTGCCTGTCAGTATACATGACGTTATTGACATGTGCGCAGAGCCGATCTAAGTCTGCAAAATTTTTAGGTTTGGCAACAAAAACTAAGCAGTTGCGGACTTCCGGAGACAGTCCCTCCAGAATGACGTCCGTGACCTCCAATTCGGACTTATCTAAATTTAAAGTTTCTGCAGCCTCTTTAATTTGATTAACAAAAATGTGCACCGCCTCGTTAGTCTTCTGGGGCCTATAAAATAACTCCTGCACTAGAGAAGCCAACCTTTTCGAAGGTATAAAGAGACTTAAGGCCTCTTTGTGAAAAGTTTTAAATGTCTGATGTCTAATCAGACATGAATTTAAAGGGCCCTGAGCATAGGGCATCAGAACATTATTAATGTTTAAAGCTACGTCCGGGTAAGTTTTGACTATTTTTAAGGAGATTTAAAAAAAAATTAATAATTTGTCAAGGTCGAACCCATCTGTCTGAGGAATTGTCTTAATAATCTGTTCGGCAGGATGACTTAATTTTCCGTATAAGGAGATGTATTGACAGCCTTTCGAACTGCTAGGTGTGGTTTGCTGAGCCTCAGCCTGTGGCGTGTCCGCAAGGAGATTTGGCCCATTAGACCGAGATGGCTCTGCAGAGCTAGCTTTAGTGGTTCCCCCAGAGGGCGTTAGCGGGATGCTTACGTTTAATTTTAGAGGAGCAATGGTTTGCTCAAAGGCTTTAAATTTTTCCTTGAGCGTAGCGAAATTGTTATGTAGCTCGGCCAGATCCCGTGGCACGTTGTTGTCTGCAACTTTTAGTTGTTCAGTATGCACCCGATTTAGGAACTCTAGACGTCTTCCGAAAACGTTTATGCGCGCACGAACACGAATCATTTTAAATCCTCTTTCGGAATAGAGGTTCTCCAGGTCGTCTTGCAAGACAAACAAGGAGTTCCGGGCTAACGCTATCTGTTGCAAGAGGATGTCTTCGGTGAAGTTTCCCATTTCGGGCTCGACACTATTCTGTAGAAGGGACCTAAGAGAGGTTCGCATTTTAGCTACAATGTCTTTTTCACCACCTCTAGCTACTACCTCAAAAGCAAGCTCAGTATTCTTTAACGAGTCCACTAATCGCAGCAAATCCACTGCCATTTTAACTGTTGCTGATAATTATTAAAAAAATAAACCAAGTAATTTAAAAAAAAATTTCTTTTAAGATGATGCAAAAAATGAAAGAGCCAGAGAAAGACTCAAGAATTATATGTAGTGTAGTTGTTGTGTATATGCGTGTGTGTAAGTATGAATTAATACAGACAAGCGAAAGAAAACTCGAGAAAATTTTTGAAGGAAATTTTGAATATTTTTTTTATTTTTTTTTTTTTCTTTGTTTCTAACTATTTTTGGGTTTTATTATTTATTTAAATTTTTTTTTGGAATTCCCGAATGACCCCGCTGTCTGGATCAAATTCAGTGAATGACTAGAGTGAAGTGTATGTGAATATATATATATATATATATAGAAAAATATTTAAGCAGACAAAATAATAAAAAAAAATTTTATCGAAATTGGTTTAGAAGTTTTTGTGTAAGTGTTTATAAAAATAAATAAATAATAAAAAAAAGAGACTATAAATTTATAGAGATTTAAATATTTAAACTAAATAAAAAAAAAATTTCATCAGCAACAGTTGTGCAGTATTTGAAAAAGCTGCAAAACATAAAAATGAGCCTTGTTTAACAAAGATAATTTTGAATTTAAATTTAGATAGTTCCAATGCAAAATTTTGAAAATTAACTACGGTTCCAAAATTTAAAATTAACAACTCTATAATTTAATTTAACCACACTAGAATCTAGAATCAACGACTTTATAATTTAGAGATAACCACGCTCTGCTACCAGAAACATGTTACCAGGGGACTTAAATTTAAGAAAGGCGGAACCAAAATGGTAACAATGTTTAGAAATAAAAAAAAAATTAAAAAGACAAAAACAAATTTAGTGATTAACAAGGCTCAAGTTTATTGAAACAAAATTTCGACGTTTCAGATTTTATCATTTACAACTGAGAAATACATCCTGAGACAAAATTATCATAAACAGCTTATGATTAACAATCTTATAATTAGTAAAGTTATATGCCCTTAATACAAAATATTATAATTTAATAAAAAAATTAGTCAATAGATTCTGAAAATTTATCCCCCCTTTTTAGTTTATATATTTTATCGTTACAAAATTTAACAAAGACAATGAGCACAGCTTAACAATTAACAGGATTATAATTAATCCAAAAAAAAAAAAAAAAATTATACGCCCTTAAATGTAAAAATTACAAAATAAAAAAAAGAAAAGATACTGATATTTATTCCCCCCTTTTGACTTTATGAGATGATAGATTTTCAAAACAGTTACATAATATTACTTATTTGATAAATAACTTAAATGCTATATTGGCCAATAAATATATATGTTTTAGATAAAAGAATTTATTATGAAAAGGGTAGTTTATTTTAAAAGAAAAGAAATGAAAATTTTGAAAATTAAATTTTTAAATTGACGTCAATTTTGTGTTAATTTAGAAAATAACCTCTTGGAGGCTGTTAGGACCGAAAGTTTGCATGCAGGCTCCACCCAAGTTTTTTTTTTATATATATTATAATTAATTACACAAGTCTACATCTAAAATATGGTTTTTTAAGAAAACATATTCGCTGAAATAAATTTAGGCACATATACAATATGAGTTTAATTAAAGTTCTATAAAGTCAGTTTTTTTGTAACATCACTTTTGTGCACGTGAAACTCTGAAGCTATGTTGAATAAAACGTGTTTTGTTAACAGGACGAAACATGTTTAGATCTTTTGCTGTGTTTCTTCTACCAGCATATTAGCTATGGCAAAAAACATGTTTTTTAGCGTCTGTACAAAATCAGACATGTTTTAGCATTAGTGTTCATTATTAAAGCAAATATCTGTTTTTTTTGTCAAAATTAGAGAAAATTGATTGTATAACAGAAATTCGTTAAGATTGTACTTAAAAGCTTCTTAGATGATTATAAATCTATTTATATATATTTAATTTTGTTTGAAACAAAGCTTGTATAAGACTTGCAAAGATTTGCAAAAGTCTGTAAAACGAAATTTTCTGATTTAGAACAGATTTTTCCAATTGTTTTATATTTGACATGTTCAATAAGATATTTTGATCATTTAAAGTTCAACATTAGTTTGCACCTATTTCACATAATTGTTCAAAACTCAAAATGTGCCTTTGCAAGGTTTTGTAAAGTATGTCTTAACAAAAGAAAATTTTTATAATCATTGAGTTTCAAAAGAACATTGAATATTAAATAAAACATGAAATACATATTTTAAAAATACATGATAATTAATAAATTGTTTTAAAGCATTAACAAAAATTTAATATATGATAAAATCTGTAAAGCTTAGTACCTGGAAAATCCTGTCGCAGATCACGTGAGCTTGTGCCGAGAAAAATAATTTATTAAACATTTTAAACTAAAACGCACAAACTAAATTTTAACATATCGTTGAAACTGAGTTGCAATTTTTGAAGACCAAGTAAGAAAATTTATCTCTAACGTAACTATGTAAAAAAAAAAGTCAGGCATTGTGAGTGACTACAGGTAGACTAAGCAACCGGTATTAGAGAAGATAGGCTGTCTTGCCGTTGTACTTTACCCTCCGCTATAGTACGATCATTAGTTTTGGACAATCTCGGCAGGTGACAGCATCTGTCAAGCAACGGAAGTTGTATGTGTGGAAGTTGAGTGAATGACGTTTTATTTCAGAGGTGATTTGAATTTGAATGCTACATTATGTAACCTTTACATTAATTAGTATAAAAACTTGCTTGTCCTCTTATCGCATAAATAACACATTTATGTGTACGTGTTACACTGATTACATCAATGTAAGCTATTTAGTTTGTGAGATATTTATTCAAAAATGATTATCTATTATATTAGAGATATAGAGTTAACATTAATACAAACTAAGGTACACTAATAGTTATTACATTTTATGTTCCCACGGAGATTAGCAAACAATACAGAAACCCTGAGAACTGGCTTCTGTGATCTGAATGAATTTCAATGTTAAAATACAATTGCAAAAAAAGTAAGTCCAATCAGAAAAAAATCCTACGAATTATCTACCTATAACTCCAAAGCTAATTTGAAATGATTAACCGCGGAGAGAGGGATAGACGCTACAAAACTCGCCCTAGTCTTCCGACAATTATCAAAGTAACCAGACGTAATAACAAATGCTTTTGTAATACTATCGATATTGCAATGTGTGAAGAGTAGAAATCTAAACTAAAGAGTAAAATTTGAAATCAACTAGTTACAGTAAAATTTGTAAATACGGTGTAAAAGAGACGACAAAAGTTAAAAAAAAAACTCTAAATAAATTGATCACGATCAAACAAGTCCCTATATATATTGAAGTTTGAAATGATGTCCACTTAATGTTTGAATGTTTATTTTAGCTACATAAACGAGTCACGCTGGACCAGCCTAATTATTACACCCACAGACTTTAATTATTATGCAGGCAATTATTTTCTATTTTAAAACCACTGACCTGGAACGGGTGAGTTATACACAACTTTGTTTACAATTCAACCCCAGTGATTGTAACTAATACCATATTAAACAAATTAAACCTTGTCCCATTATGATTAATCATTAAAATTAATTAAGATTCTGAAATCATTGTTATAATATCTGATCAAACAAAAAGTTATTACAAGTTGTATATGGCAGTGTAGCGATACGCTACCCATGTGTCATTTTTCACGCAAAATTAAATTGTTGTAGGCCTAAAGATGTAGTTATATTTAATTGTCAATTGTTTTGTAGTCTATAGTCACAGAGAGAGGGAGAGAGAGAGAGAGAGAGAGAGAGAGAGAGAGAGAGAGAGAGAGAGAGAGAGAGAGAGAGAGAGAGAGAGAGAGAGAGAGAGAGAGAGAGAGAGAGAGAGAGAGAGAGAGAGAGAGAGAGAGAGAGAGAGAGAGAGAGAGAGAGAGAGAGAGAGAGAGAGAGAGATTTAAGTAATATGAAAATATTTCATTTAGTTAGAGTAAGAAATAGTATATCTTCGATTGTAGTAGAAGTGTTAATTTTTTATTTATTTTTTTTGTAATATGTTGAGTGGGATTTATATAAAATATGGCACAGTTTTCACTAAAGCAAATCTGAATATTTTTAATAATAATCGAAAATAACAAAAATGATAATTTGTTTTAAAAAAATAATAAACAGGTTAATCTCGTCTCTGCACTTATTTAAAATACTGAGTCAGATAAATCCTATCACAGCCTAATTGTAGTGATTCGGTAAATTTAATCTACTGGACCACCAACATCCCAAACTCATACGAAATAAAAGGCTAGTAAAAAAGGTTTTACAGTAAAAATCGTACATGAGTTAACACCTCTTATATAATTTTATAAAAAAGTCTTACAAGGTCTACATCTTGATAGGTCATATAACATGGAATCATCATTTAAAAACAAGGAATCGAAGTTTAAATATAAGCATTAATCTCCACTTTTGTCTCTTAATTAAAAATCTTGTATCATTCTAAGACAGATATTGTTAATTTATAAACATTTATTGAGGCCAATGTGGATATATCATAATAGTTATACATTTTTGACGAAAAGAGTATTAAAAAAAAATTCAAACATTTCAATTAAAGTGTTAGTTGTAAACACTAAGGCCAACCTTAGGTTAACAACATAACTCTGTGTGACAGAATACAAACTGAAATATTTGTTTATACACAACATTGTCAAAAATGTGTTCTAGATATGACATTTTTTCTGTTACCTCAACTGTTATGTGATAATAATACTTAAGTCAGATCCTTGTTAGTTTGGATGTTAAAATATTTTGCAAATTCATTGAAGTACTGAGATTATTTTATTTCTCTGTAACACATCGAGGTGCGTGAAGATTAATTGACATGTTTATTTTAAACAGTATATCGAGATCATCCATTCTATTTATCGTGTTAATAATAATTTTGTATCGGATTATAGAAGATCAATATTATAAGCCCAACAATACCTTTGGTGAAGAAGTATATTACAACAGATGGGAGTTCTGTCTATCTTTTTTAAATCAATAGAACAATACAATAAACAATACTAAACATATGTTCAAACTTATATAGCTTATCAATCGCTTTACATACTTGTTTTCTATTATATTTTCTGACCATTGCTCATTATTTGGAGGTAAGGTCTTGTAAAATTGTTACAGTTTAGATGTTGTGTATTGTTAGCAGTATATTTATCAACACTATATGTGTGGATTGTGCATGGGGATATCACCCTGTAATCATTATTCCTTTGATGGCGTTATTTAGCCATGGTTTAGATTTCTTTCTTTATTCAAAAAATATCTTGTACATTTAATCTCTTATAAAAATCAATCTGCATAAACAATTTATTTCACAGTTATAATTTTGGTTATTTATTAAATATTGCTGTTACGGATCATATAAATTAAACTATAAATATCCATAGTTACCAGAATTTCATAATATATTGTTGATAAAATTTAATTGTAGAACCGTTATCAAATTTCTCATAAGTAAATAAAAACATTTAGGTTGCTAAATGTAAACGTTGTATACATTTTGTAGAAACTTTCAATAGAAATTCAAATTGTTTTGTATTTTATTTTGATTTGAGCTTTACAAGTTGGCTGAATTTAGCATTGAGCTTCTTTCTCATACTTGATGCCACAAAACTGTAAGTTCAAAACCTTCTAGAAATATAGTTTATTATGAACATTCAACTTTTAAGAATAATTCACCTATCACTTTACTCTGTCTTTAAATGCAGAGATTTGGTGAGGTTAATATTATTAAAAACATTTTAGTGTTCCAATTTTCGAGAAGGATATATGATAAAAATTATTGAATTTACATTCGAATAATTGAAAATGTTCGGTAAATCAACCTCAAAGCATTCATCTTTCCTATCAGGTTACTTTTGATCAACTTTTATTCTATTTCAATTTTGACGCTATTCGAGAGGTCTTTATTTAAATTTTTTATATACTATTCTTTTTATAAAGCTATGATTAACGAAAAGTTTTTTTCTTTAAACAACAAAGGAAAAATCCTCACTTCTACAACCACTGAAACCTAAGTTCATATTCATGAACAGTACGAACACAGAAGTTGTTATAATTATATTAATACACGTTTATGGAATGGTATGTAGTTGTAATATATGAGTCGTATATGCATTTTATAACTAATACTTAGATAAGAGGCAAAGAAGATGCAATGCATACTTAGAAGTTCCAATGCTTTTTACTATACAATAATTTAATTTATATTCTCACCAACAACCAATTGGCCATGCCACATATTTTGTGAACATTTATTATTCAATTATTTTCAATGTAGAATAATTCATCTGACAATATGACAAAAGTAATGTCTGGAATTGAAGTAGAACTTGTTTAGTAGTACTTTACTTGGTCATGAATGCAGTTATCAAGGTAATTTATTCAAGAGGTATTATTTTTTCATATGCAATTAATTTGGCTTCAGTTAAACAAGGTTTATTAAAAGCTATTATGAAGCTCGAATGGATAACCTACATTCCACTTTGAGAGTCTTATGAAGTTGAGATGTATAATAGTTTTTCTGCACGGTTAATGTAATAAAATGAACTTCCTAATCTTTATTTTTTTAAATTTTGGTGCATGATTAGTTTACGTTTTATAAAATCTAATTACTAAGTAACAAAGATGGTTCAATTCATGTTTACATAATAGTTTTAACCGGTGAATCTAGAGCTGCTACTGATATATTTTTCCAAACTTTATTTAATAAATTCTTCAGCCACAAGTAATACATTCCCTCTATAATTTGTATATTTAAAATTAAAATTTATTTTTTTACCATTGTCATCACGAGAACCAATCAAAAAGACATTTTCATTCAAAAAGGATTAGAACTTGCATTCAGCAGACACAAGACTCTAAATAAACCTAATTTTCTGAATCCATATCCTTTCTGGAAATCAAAGGGAAAGGTCTTCGTTGCTGTATGTAGCTATGTTGAAAGCTCTCGTCTGTTGAAAATGTGTTCTTCGTGAAATCAATAAAGCAAACAATGTTCTTTAAATAAAGTAGTTTAATACATCTGGTTGTAATTCTTTTACTTATAATTCACTTTAAATTAGTTAAAATCATAACCATGGCTTAGTTATATAGTTACAATGTTAACCGCTATTAAATAATATCTGTGTTTTGAATCATGCATAAGGATTGTCACTGTTACATTTATTACACGTTATTGCCCCATAATTCATCATCTCAATTATTAGGTCGCATTACACAATATCCTCGACATATTTTCCACAATTTCTGCAACTTTGTTAAAATTTGTAAATTGACCGAAACAAAGGTTTGGAACTATAAACTAAGCTTCAAATCTGATCGTGTATTACAATATTGGGTTTAAAATATGAAGGAAAAATTTAAACATATAATAATAATATTCTTATAATATACATTTCATTTAAATGTATGCAATATTTATTATTATTAATAATAATGCTTAAATTAATTTATTTCATATTTGTGTTGGTACTTACATATTAATGATGAATACGTTTTCAGCTATTCCTAACTGCGTTAATTTCTTTTTAAATTTGATGTGTTTCTGCGTTTCTGCATCTTCAAGAACGCCTTTGTAATGTTCTATCCGGTCGGAAACTTGTCATACCGATCCATCTCTCTCTAATAACTTCTAAGCTTTCCCTCTTCTTCTTTTGTCTCATGTTATTACGAATCGTTGAGATGTAATGTTTCAATTTTTTATTTTTTTTTATAAAATTTGAAGAGATACATTTATCTCATTCTTATTAAACAGCCGGTCAGTGATAGTAATGGAAGAACCTGAGTAGAGGAGGTAGTAAAAGGGACGGATATGTAGGTTATTTAAGTTACATTCCCAAGTAGATGAAGCAGTACATAAGAAGTTTTTAAAGATGGAGGTACACCGAAACGCGTAAGCATGGAATGATAAGGTATCAAGGCTAGAAATGGCTTATAATTGGACGCAACATACAAAAGAAATGCAGCAAGTGTTATTAATAATGGATATTTTGTTTAAGTTTAAAATTGTAATGAAATTTTCTTGTCGTTTCCAAATTATTGTCTAAACTAAATTATAATTAAACTTAACTATTACGTCTGTTGATCAAAACATTTCTGATTCTCTGTAAAAATGGCTGTAAGTGGAATAACCGTAAACAACTAAATAGGAATTTAATGTTTTTTACTAAGATCATTAAACAATAACAATGTTTCGTCATAGAAAATTCACTTTTGCGATAAATGGACAGACTGATATTATTATTTACGAATTTAATTAATTGATTTAGTTATTTCGCAAATTTTTATATGTTTTTCATTTTATTTACGGAGTTTTATTATTTAAATTTAATTCCAAGTTGAAACTTAACCCAAAGAAAGAGTGTTAACATAGACTTCCCATTTTAATTTTATTCCTTGTCTGTTCACAAATGTAGACATTTAAGTTCTCTAACAAATATTCCTCTGTCCTACAATTAAGATAATATCTCTTCAAATGAAGTGAAAATAATTAATACTAATAATACATCTTGCATAAATATGGTACCATTTAATACTGTAACACTAATATACTGGATAAGGAGCATGTCACTTCAAAGTGTGATGTTGTGAATGTTAATGACATATATGATACAATTCTATAGAGATGTCAGATGTGTTTATCTTACTTTGGATTGTCTGGAAATAGAATTGTATATGTTCTGAGCAGAAGTACTAGAACATCGTGCACTTATTATAATAAAAAAGTCTTATAATATGTCATGATGTCCTTCTTTAGAATATGGAAAAATATAAGTTGATAATATACTGTATTAACTGGTAGTTATAATATTATGTCTTTTTTTTTTTCTGAAACATCACTAATCATTATTTAAAGTATAAATAACTTAAAAGGATTTTAAAAAAATAACTAATACACGTTTAGAAATGGTTGTATTCTGGCCAAATTATGCACATATTAAGCAACAGTTAGTTATATTACATACCAGGACTTATTGTTATGCTCAGAGAAAAATCTGATGCTGAAATCAATGATCCAAACCTCGTCAATTAAGTATTCATAGTTCCTTAATAGATGGATACTAAAGAGAGAAATAAATTTACTTAAAATTTTATTATTTTTTTTAAATCAATAAGTTAAAAGTGAATATAAAACACAAAACAAAACTATTTATTTCCTCCTTACGACGACACAAGGTGTAGACTCGTTGTTTTTTACAACTTTGTGACAGTGAATTTATTTTAAATAAACAAAACAAGACTGGTCTGTATTTCAAAGACCTATTGACGGTTTTCTAAATCAAAGTAGAGTTTATATTAAAAGTCACATTTACAATTTAATATTCGTTTATTAAAAAGAAAAAGAAAACTCAAATAATTAAGAGTGAAAAATTGTAATTACCTAGGTTTAGGCTCTGTTTATTCCCATTTTACTGAATTTCATAGCTCTTATTATTCAATTTTTTACTTGATGAACCAAGTATAAATATTTCTTATTTGATATATGTTTTATAAGCACATAACATATTAGGAAATATAATTCTCTAACCTTACGAAAATGAATGCTCAAAATCAGGATTTGTAGGCTACTGTTAATGTGAGGAATATTGGAATATAATAAGTGAACAATTTTGCCCCCTTTTCAGACTTCTTTTTATAATAATCTGATACAAGTTTAGTTTTAAATTATTAGTAAATGTACCTTACATGATTAGAACTTATCTAGGGGTCAGCAGCTGAACTAGTGAAAAAAAGCAGGAACATTTTATCGTTCCACATTTAGGCCAGGGTCCTATATTGGAAGTTGAGCAATGAGCGTGCTGAATATACGAAACGCCAAAAAGTAAATAAATAAATTAACAAAAGTGGACTATGTGAAAATAATAATTAGCTGAAACAAATGTAGTGCAACACATACACAAGAAAATCTTGTATATCTTAAGAAAATAAATATTATACAGTGTCTCTTGTAAATTATATCGTATTTATAATTTTTCATATTATCGTATATTCAATTCACTTTTAACTATTTAGGTTCATGGTTGAAAGTTAGGTTAGAAGGTATTGAAATAGATTAGTTAATAAAGTATGTACATAAAAGTGTATATCTTTCAATATTATTTAGTCAGTATTTATAATTTATACACTTTAATCCATAATAATTAATATCTGTGATTCTATTTTCCCAACATTATTTTGTGTTCTACATTGAGAATTTTGGCAAAAACTCATAAAAGCCCTACACATAATTTTCATAATAAAATGATTGGGATTTGTAAATAATTGAAAAGTTGAGTTTAAGTGTAATTAGAAAGTTATCCACTAGATAAATGTAACGTTTTACCAGACTGTGTTTGGAACTACCTTGTTACTTATGAGTGCTATTTTGAATGAAATATTAAGTGTTTGAAAAAAGTAGCATGAATAATAATTGTTGATAATTTTAAAATTTTTCTATATTAGGTGGTCATTGTCATGTTTTCAGTTATATTTCTACCGTCTTTCCTACTACAAGAGAAAAAACTCCTTTCATGAAACAAAATTAATACGTAAGAATTATTTTAGAAATAAATAAATTTAAAAAAATAGGGTTTATCTGCCAATATAAATGATTTTTAAAGTTTTGTGTTTTAGATGGAAATTTTATATTGGACAAAACAGTCTGGAAAAAAACTCTAATATCAGACAGCAATTTTTAATATGCAATTAATTTGGTAGATCACAGGTTATGACGAAACATATTCAATCTCCATTAACAGAAATATTATTTCATCTGTATGGCTTTGAATAGCCTTTAAGTCATTTCCAGCGAAAGTTTCAGTTTCACCTTTAGCTCTACAGCCTTTAATATATAATTAAACAATTAATCACTAGCTGAAGAAAGTATTGCCTTTTTTCTAAACTTAGAAATTATGCGTAATCATAGAACTTGATATTACAAATGTTTTTTGACCCATTGAGATCTTGTTTCATCGTGACGTTGACAAACATAAATGAAAACATACTTTAAACCGTCTGACAAATATGACTTCGTAATCGATTCCAAACAAGATAATTAGAATTCTGTTTAGTATTAAAGTTGTGTGAAAGTAAAGACTAGTATCTGAAAGACTAATAAAATTTATTAATTACACAATTGTAAATAGTTGTTTAGGGTTATTTGTGTGAACTATTTTTTAGAAGGGTAGCCATACAAGTCTTTAACTAACCGTCGATTAACACTTTCATACATTTTATTAACTAGTCAACCATACCGTTCATCATAAAGAGTCTGCTACGATTATTTTAAAAATTTATTAGTAATAATCCATGATTACTTAAAACCAAAGTTTAAACTTCAATTTATCTATGGTGTAGTGATAATAGAGAAATTATAGCCAAGATTCGTTTATAGTGCATTATTAGTTTTTACAAAAGATCCTTTAGTTGTAAAAATGACTTATTTCTTTTCAAACCCCATATTTTTATCTTAAAAGAATCTATTTGCATATTTTAGAATTTCTACATCTCTTATTCTAACTATGGATCAGGAGGGCCTTATAAACTTAAATAATATTCCTCAGGAATACGCGAAGGACATTGATTGAATTCGGTAAGAGAGATTTATAAATTTCTTTAATTTACTAGGATTGAGAAATTGTTTACTAAACTACGAAAGATCTGTCTCAATATATATAAATTTGCTTTATTGCCCCACAACCAACTAAATTTTAAAATATAACTTAGAACTGGCGGGCACATAAAAATGTTTGTTTATTTTTTTTTTTTTCAAATACAAAAACATGATCTCAAATTTAACGGAATAAAACAAATAATTGATATAAAATGGTAAATAAATGATATTAAATGTTTAATGATTAGAGTAATCTCTAATCAATAAAACTCTCGTGCAAGTCTAAATATGTCATTTTAGTCATTGACACGTAACCCATCTCCACTACTCACGATTGTTATTTAGGTTTTTTAAATTTTAAAATTTATATTTATATATATATATAAATCAATTTGAATACATTTTACACTTAATTCTGAACTCATTATAACTATATATAGACATTATTTGTGTATATATTCCAACATCAGTTCAATATCAAAATGATATTAATAATTTTTATTTTACGCATTTAAATTCAGTTCTACGTCTTACAATTATATATAAGTGAAACAACTTATTTAAATTAAAATACTCTACAAAAGAGAGTGCATTGCTAAAAGAAAATCAACATTTTCTCAAATGCTATGAAATACGAGTATATTGTGTGTTATTTATACATTTAAATATTCATAGATAGGGAATAATATATTTACATTCATAATTGATTTCTCTTTAATAACCTCAATTACCTTAGATAAAGAAATTTTATGTTCTCACCTTTTTCATAATCAGAAATCATAAACATATGAACGAATCAATTGACGTACCAAGAAATAAAAATAGATTCTTAAACGTAGTTTAATAATTATAGTTCATTTTTATAAAACAACATTTTTTTTTTACTATGCTTAATTACATTTTGTCCTGCTTTTCAATAAATACCAATTTGATACAAAAATTAGTAAAATATTTCATTTTCAATGAACATTGGTTTTTATATTCCGTTTTTATTTTGTTGTTTATAACTGTATTTATAAGCTAACATTAAATGATTACCATAAAAAATGCTATTATATATTTATTCTAACTTAATTGCATTTTTATGAATTAGCTTTAGCCATATAAAAATTAAGACAGGATATTTATCAACAAAGTTCACAGTTATAATAAAGCCTGTATTCATCAGAAAAGGAATAAAAGAATCGCAATAACAGTATTATATTAACAGTTTTACAATATAATTCAATTAATTCTCCAACAAACAATCTGTTTAAAAACTATTAAAAGACCAAGCAGTATAGTAAAACTTTAATCTTAAACATTGTTTTAAAAAGTGAAATAAAAAAACGAACTGTAATAAAATTCACCATTAACCAAACGAGAGCAGCCAAACCTAGAAATAAAACAGGAATTAAATGTACAAAATAAAGTAGAATTACTAAATTCTATACTAAATCTTGATCACCCGTAGATTTTGCTATTGCAGAGTATTTTATGATAATTATTTTTTCTTTTTGACTGAACATTATTGCAGGACTGTGTACATAGATTGTTTCAACAATAATTCTTTAATGTGTTATATAATTTTATAGAAAAAATATATGTATTCTGAATTTTACAGAATACCATCTAATAGGAACACAAAAATGAGGTTAGGTGGGTTGTAGTTTTTAACAGACCCATGCTGGAACATGTACATTCAAATAATTAATTTCACTTTACACATTATAATTGTAAACTAAAGCATTTTGTCAAATAATAACATTTTCTGTTATCATGTAATTATGATTGCTTACAGAAAAGATGTGTACACAATTGTTCCACCAGGTAGTATAGAGAAAATAAATTTATTTGGTTTCGAAATACTTCCTAAATTATTGACAAATGTTATGCACAATATAATGTTTAACAAGATTGTAGAAGTGAATTATTACGCGGATTTAGTGAGACCGATATTGTTAATATTAACATTGGTTAAATTGAAATAAAAGTTCTGTGTATTGTGGGAAGTATATCAGTATTGCAGTTTGTAAGATTGTGGTAAATGGGGAAATAAAACCTATAATGTTATGTTCGAAATCAAAAGCAAATCATAACCACATCGGATTCTTAGCATAAATTAGGCACACTCTTCTATAAATTATTGTTTATGCACTTGATCGTAAAATTGGAAAGCCGGGTAGGTTTTAACACTATAAATTGCATTACAGCATAACGTTAATACTTATTATTATAAAACATTTTATTAAAATATGGACTGTGGTGATAAGATGATTAAAAAATGAAACTTAATCTATAGTGGTTTTTAAATTCAAAGAGAATGAAATTGCTGCAATAAAATTGTATATGTAGAATATGTTCATTAATAGCTATAGTAAAATATACATATCTTTATTCAAATTGTTGTAAGTATCGGCTAGGGTATATTTCAAGATATTCATTCACATGTGCATAAAAACCTTGTTATTTTATAACATAAATCTAATATACAGAACAATAATCTTCAATATTTGTATTGTAGTAATTCTTACTAAAACTGTTTTCTAATGTGATTAGAATTATAGATAAACCTATTTCATTCTGAAATAGTTGACATGAGTAAATCATAACAATTATCTATACTGAATGACTTGTAAGTTAGGTTTGCCAACACGTTTATGTTATGGCTATTGTTTGTTAATAGCCAATTACTGTCAGAAAGTGGTTGGTGCTCATAATTTATTACTGAATTTAAAGCTGCCACACAAACACCTGTACAAGCACCAGGAACTCCGCTAGAAGTAATCTAGAATCACTTAAGAACAGCATGCTTTGAATAATGACACTATATAACCTTTTAAGCTGGTAATGTAATAATATAAATTAAATAGGATATTTACATATTTGTATTTTGTAATATATTATTTCAATTAATTTTCTGTTTTTCCGAATATAATTTTAATTGAACGTGCCCTTAGTTCAGGTTATTTAATTGACGGAATGTATGTAAGTGGGTGGATAGGAAGATTTTATTTCGCCTCAGTTTTTCATATTTTATATTAATATGGTGTTTTCTTCATTTTTTTTGTTTACCTAAATTAACTTTAACTTTCTATAGTTAGTCATGCTAATATTTTTGGTCAAGATTTTTACGCATAAAAAAAACACCGTTTCGAGCATTCGCCCATCTTTATGTCACAACACAAATAAAAAAAAAACACTTAAGATAACATTAATAAAGCACTACATATGGAGATAGTTAATGATATCAAGCACTTAATAGACGTTTGTTTGTTTAAACAAGGGTTAGTAAGAAGTACGGATAAAAGGTAGGTTTAAATTAGTTAATTAATTTTAAACTAAGACGTAGATTACGAAATGGGACTAAAGTATTTATTTATTCAATCATTAAATACTTCTTTATGCATCCAATAAATGATGTCATTAATTTAAGTCAACTTACATTGTAGTATACAAAGTTATAACTAAATGAGATTAAAATTAAAACATGTAAAATAATATAATAAAATGGCAAAAATGACAATTATTTTCATAAAAGGCACGAACATATGTATGAAAGTTATATTAAAAAATATTTGAAAAACAGGCAAAAAACAATATTGACAATCTTTGTGTGTCTCCAGCAAGTCAGTATGGAACATATCAATTTAAACATTATTAATAAAGTAAAAGTGTCATCCAACAAATATTTATGTATGACTCTAATGAACCTGCAACAGTTTGTGCTATCTTTACGTTGTGACTTTTAATCCTGGAGTGAACAACGAATTATTCTCGGGCTTTAATGTCTAGCAGCAAACACACGAAAATGTGATTTCAAAATTAAATATAAAAGTCGTCTAAAGAATACCTGCATAACTGACTTTAACTGATAAAAACAGCAATATCCGGGTTTACCTTTGAATCAACTTTACTCTTTATTTTAATTGAAAATATAAAAATTTCTGCAAAAAATCGAGTTCCATATCAGCCTGAGTGAATCTAGCATCTTAATGACTTCTGTATTACTAGAGTTCTATTTTATCAAATTATTATTAAAATCGTTTCAATAGTAAAGTAGCAGTATAACAATATCACTGACACAATATGTTTTTATCAAATAAATGGGATTTATTAAACCTACACACATCACTCCATACATTTACTGAACAGCTAAAATCAGAAAATATTCAAAATCATCCTATTATTTATATACTTCGATCGGTTATAGAAATTGTGTCAAAACCTGGAATTTAGCCCAAAATAAACTTAATAATGTTTAACCATAGTAAGAAATAGTGCCTTTACATCTAACAGGAAAATGTTTCGGTAATCGATTATTTTAGTCTAGGTCAAAAGACCTCTAACATTGCAATGCATATACAAACTATTTTCGATTTTATAGTTTACATAATCCGATTTAGCCCAAAACATTTTTGTTTCTTATACAAAACCCATATCATTTGACATATCTTTATTCACCATACCAATTTTTTTTCTCCTTCCTAATAGTTATATTCTTTAATTTGTTGACACTCATTGCAATAGAAGCTATGGTGACTTCCTCTGTAAAGAAAAGTAATTGTTGCTACAATGAAAAAAAAATTCAATCCATTCTATCCTGCATAATTGAGCTGCAAAAGCACTCATCGATTGTTATAATGGTTACACGATTACTGTACGGGAATTTAGCAAGTGGCATAGAAAGGAAATTACGCATAGTTTTACTTAGGGGACAAAAACTAATTTGTATTCTTATATTATTCATATGTAACACATACTTTGTGTAATGCGATCTATTGATTAAAACGTTTATATCGATCCAATATAAATTCCAGGTTATATATGCTAAAATCTTTGTATACAATAAATATTGGCAATATTTACGTCACTTTCATATAAACTTTAGTCATATCTATGTGGTATCGAGTATAAAAGTACACGAGTTCTTGTTCTTACCAATATACCACTATTTAATGCTGGCTTTAATGATAACTGGTGTCGATAGATATAGTAGTATTATTTGTTTACCAAATAATGACAAGTTCTTAAGGTAAAATTATTTGTTTACCAAATAATGACAAGTTCTTAAGGTAAAATTATTTGTTAGTATATCAATTTCTGCCACAACTTGTTTTACAGATATATTTGGTTAAAGGATACTACAGTTGGTCTCTAAAGGATCTTCGCACTTTTAATGACAAATTATTTTATGGTTATTCTTCTAAATTAAAAGTCTAGATTTTTCGTTATTCACAAAGGATCTATCACCCGGTAAAGGTATAGGTTTGTTATTATTCAAAGATTTTTCCTGATAAATAGTTGATGGAATAGGTAGTTTTAAGGTTTTCAAACTCCTATAGAAAATCAGCAAATTGATGTTGTAATTGAGAGTTATTTTCTCCATTTTTAAAAATTTTGAAATCTTATTGTTAATTATTTCCTTATTCAATAGATTATTTTGTTTTCACAGGTTTTTGTTAGATTTGAGATAAAACATTTTCCATCGAAATCATGTTATATTTGCCGTATATATTATTTTGATCTTTTTCAACTCAAAACGGAAAGGTGAAATTTTCATATCTTAATTTACTTTCTCAAAATCTATCATATTTTTCACAAACTTGAAATTGTCTCGTTACCTACCGGTTCTATATTTTCATTTTTCAATCACGTTTGCATCACATAAGTAGAAAATATTCTTCAATGAGGAATAAATTTCTATCGCTAATTTTTCTATTCTTTAGAGATTTATAAAGGTAAATTAGAGTACATAGAAAGTAGTAATAATCTTATATAAAAACATGAAATTCTTAAGAACAATAAATAAATAATCATGAGTGAGTATTGCAAACAAGTAATTAGAGTATAGAAGTTTTATTTAATGAAAACTAAAGTCCTTCAATAAATAGAAAAGATATGGAATAACTTTATTTAAAATCCAAAAGATGTTCTCCAGTCAATCTTTTAAAAAACCTTACTGTTATTTAGTTTCGAATGAAAAATGATTTATAAATGACATTCATAGTTATTCAACTTTAATTTGTAATTTGTAAAATGGTCTTCGGCTAAAACACTACACTTGGAAACAAAAACAAAGCTATTATCCTATATAAAAACAATACTAAATCACATTGTAACAAATAATAAATTTATTTGAATTAATTTTATAATAGAATGAGGTTAGTTATATGAAAATTGTGTGATGACTATAGCTAATTTTGCCAATTAAAAATCTATTTAAATATTGAGATATTATAGATAAAACAATAGCAAGTTATCTGAAACTTAATTTTTCGTGTTTTCTGGAACAAACTTTTTCCTCAGATAGAAAACAGAATTAAAAATAAAGTTATATCTGTGGAATTATTGAAATTAGTGAATCACAAAAATTTAGTTTGAAGAATCATTCGCATGTAGGCCTACCTATCTGAAGTGTTTTTTATAAAATAAAATATGTCGTTACCTAATATTATTTCGTGTTCATACCTTATTATTCGTACGCAGCTGACTTGATAACACGTTAAATGTTAGTAATTTTATTTATTGTGTCGTAAAAATAGCAATAGAAGTACTCCTTATTGTCATAAAGCAAAGGAGGTTTAAATATTGGGTTTATTAGTTTGTAATAATTGAATACAATTTTCTTCAGATTATACAGATATTATTTCCGGCTAATTAGGATTTAAAAATTTTATACAAAAAATATAACTTTTTAAGACGTTTAATAAAACCCCGTACAGCACAGCATGGGTTTGTTACCAAACACATTACAGAATATTAATTTAAAAAAAATTAAAGTATGAAGTTTCAAATGCAATTTGGTTTAGTCATGTTGATAACGGATAAACTCAGATAGACAGCTGATTAACTCCAATAGTTTTTTAGTTATTCTTTAGAAATGAAGTAAATGTTGACAATATACCAACTGTCCTAAAAGCCCCCCCCCCCCTATTATTATATTTTATTAATGGAAATAGACAGATTTGCTTTAGGGAAAGTTTAGATAACCAAAGGAGGAGTTTTATGAAGTATCAGCATTTTCAACCCTTACCTCCAAGGTCAGTATGGGTGGAAGAAAGAAGCTTATTTTAAATTAAAAGCGACATCTACTTGTGTATACATAGATTTAATTGGAAGAAATAACAATATTTAAAAAATACTATTAATTACGATTTATTTTTGTTGATAAATTATTGATTTAAATTATGTAGGAGTTAGAGATAAATATTAAACAAATGTAAAATAAAATATATAAACTCGTATTAACAAAAACAAATTATAATGGATTGGAATGTTTAAATTATATTTTTATATCGTAGTAAAATATAAATGATAGAAAATGCAATATAGAATCCAGTTTGGTTTCCATTTTATAAAGACTTAATAACAAAGCAGTATTGTTATTTTCTGAACGATTCCATCGCAAATATTTACAATGCTTTAAGCTCTCTGTTGTATTTCTTCACTATAATTGGGGTATCTATCAACTGGGAGTTTCTCGTTCGTTTAATAAAACGTCTTTATTTTCCATTAGAGAGCTTTTATATTTTAGTAATTAGACTATTATATTAACGTCTAATAACCTCTAAAGTCTATTATATTGTAAACTGTTAATATTAATATTAAAACACACACACACACACACACACACACACACACACACACATATATATATATATTTTTTTTTCCAACACGTTTAAAGTATATAAATACATATTTTTCTAAATTTATATTAATTGCTTCTAAAATTGTGTAAATATATTCTCATTATATAAATTAGTTTACAACTATTGGGAACGAGATATTGTTTGTTCGTAATTCGACACCATTGATACGACATAATAATAATTATTATAAAAATAATATCATTGAATTTTTCGTAAATAAGCCAAATGTATGAACTCTAATAGTATAGGAATACATTGTTTTCTCGATTGTAAATTTTGCTGAGAAATAAAAAGTAGATTTTTAATTCACAACATCTGGATCTTAGATCTTGGTTCTTAAAGAGACTCCAACAAAGTATCTCTGTAAAAAATGTTAATTTTCCTGAAAGTATGTACAGCTGAGATAAAATCTCAGTCAACCCAGAGAAAATACTGTATTATCTTGATCTTGCATACCTTGAAGTTTTTATGGTGCTATTTTTCCTTTTATTTTTACAAACTTTACCTGTTGAGAAAATCTGAACAAATGCATTCTATATTCATGATCAATGAAGAAACTGTGAGTTTAGTAACATTTTTGTAAAGCTATGTACCGTAACAGTACGGAATAAACTGTGCAAATGTATTAGAAATAAGTATTTCTATGGAACAATCGCTTATGAATAATTTTCGCAAAATGTTTTAAATATTGTAAACTACTATAGAAATTTTAAAATGCGTTATAATTTGTACAACTTTTTTTTCAATGCTTACTATGTGAACTGTTAGCTAGGACGTTTTGCGAGTCAATGGTTCGACATCTTCCTTTGTTGTTTGTTCGATCAACCATTACATTAGTTCGTCAGAGAGATATTCCCATTTGACTTACGTTTTAATACGAAAATGAATTTATTAATATCAACATATATATTAATTGTTTAATATTGGTTTTTGTAATGAATCTTTGAGATATTTAAATTGTTCTTCTGTTGACACGATAATAATATTTAAAGTAAGACATTTCATGATTCACGCTATATTTAACGTTTTTTGGACTTCAGAATTCTGTACAATTTTTTGTGTCGGCAGCGTAAAGGCAACCATTATCTACAACTAATTTTTCAGCTAAGCATTAACAGTGAAAGGGAAGTGTTACGAAGCACCATCTTGTCAAGTAGATTGAATACGCTAAACATTTTTTTTAGCATACTCCCCATTTCCCCATTTTGTCCTTTTGAATTAATTATGTTTATTTATTTTATTTGAATTCTTTATTTCCTTTTAAAATTCAACCTCCCCTTTCTTCACACAACGCCTTGTCAAAATCGTTTCTCTCAACATTAGTTTGGTCAGTTTTAAAACAATTTCTTTGTATGGATGCCCTGGATACAATAAAGAACGGGTAAAATTCTTTTCCTCTCATACTTGAAATTGGTCGAGCATTTTGACACTGAATATGTTATTTGGTTATTATAATATACACTCAATCTTATATTGTCTAGTTTCCCCTTCATTTTCATCTAATATTTTTTGATAAATTTCACCTTCGCCTATGATTATCTTCTTTCATATTTATTTTTATATAAATATATATATCATCTTTTTTCAATAAATTCAAATTTTAAATTTGTTTATCATTTTATCCATAAATATCCTTGCTTTTATTTGGTATGATATATTATTATTATTATTATTATTTTTATTATATATTTTATAATAATCATAATTATTATTATCATTATTATTATTATGATTTTTTTTAGATTTTTTTATAGAGGTTTGGCAAAATGCTATTTTGCACTCGTCCCAAGGGAACTTATGTGTCGGACTCTCCGAATGGCCTACCGACTAAAACCTTCCTCTTTCCCAGCCATTATTCCACTCCGGTACCGCTCTCGCATTTCACCAGAGTGGTGCCTGCTCTTGTCCTGTTTAGGTCTCTTCTTCTGCTGTTGTTATGTTTCTAGCCAACCTTCCTCCTTTTTACACCGTAATACAGCCTCGATATATCTTGATATTGCTTCCCATTTCTCTCTGGATGTTAACATCAGCTGCATAATGGACTCGGTTGTTAGGTCTCCTACCTTGTTCTTGATATCTCTCCTCTGTTGAGAAAAACGCTCACAATAAAAAAGCGTATGTTTCACGTCATCTCTGGCGTCTCTAAACCGTATGCAGTTAGCTGATGTAATATTTCCAATCTTCTCCAGGTACGAGCGATAGTATCCATGACCTGTCAAAAACTGAGTGGTGAAAGAATTCACCTTCCCATGTCTTCGGTCTCGCCGCATGGTATACATCATCTGCTGCATTCACGGCCTCCAATACGAAATCCATGTTGTCGGTCCGAAAGTCCACCAGCATCATTTATGGCCTTATCTAGCCTCAGTTTAAGTAATCTCTCCAACAACTTTCCTGTTGTGTCTAACATACAAAAAGGTCTGTATGACGATGGGACATCCGGATAAGATCCCTTTATTGACAAGGACCAGTCGAGCTACCTTCCATCGGGATGCAAAAACCCCCGCCTTCAAGCAGTTATTAAACATGTTTAAGAGGAGATAAGGTTGACTTCGTGCCACAACTCTCAACACCTCCGATGGTACTCCGTCTGGGCCAGGAGCCCTCCCACACTTATTATTATTATTATTATTATTACATATATACAATTTACATACATACATACAGGAATATTTTAAAGTATAGAACAAAAAATGCCCACATGAACCTATTCTAGTGCTTGGGAAGGAGTTGACAATAGAGCAGGTATGACGATTACATATTAAATAGACTAATAAAATGGGAATATAATAAACACTATCATGTCGAGCTGAAGCAAACGAAGATGAAAAAAAATTACAAAACAGACCCCTAATGTCTTTATTTAGCGTTTCAAACAATTATAATCAAATTTATTGTAAAAGCAGTTACTTTTTGTTGAAACTCCATATTAAAAGATTAAATAAATCAATAAGGCTAAATTTTCAAAATTATTTAATAATATAAACAGCTACAATTGTTTCGCCATGCGGTATCATCAGGAACGCTTTTATTATCTCCATTTCTTTCATATGTAGGAAAATATTTAATGTAGAAACATTTTTCTTAAAACACTTCCTTTGACCTCTCCAGATTGGCCATTGAGCTTCAAGAAAATTTTATTATTTTTATTTTTAGATTGAATAATTCTTTTCATTAGCTACATAAATTCAAAGCTCATCTAAATTATCTTTTTTGTTTAATCTCTTTAAATCAATTAAAACATTTTTTTTTTAGTATAAACCACAATATTTTAATTGAAATTTGATAGTTGAAATTGGCAAGTTTCAATTAAAATATTGAAACTTTTTAAGTATACTGTACTTTTAAAATATAGGTTTTTAAGGTAAACATACCTACTGTATACATACTAATATTTTAAAATTTATTTTCTGTTTACCTTTGATAAAGAAATAATTTAATTGAACTATAATAAATTTACATTTATTTATGCTATTTATTTTTTTATTATTATTTCATGACATGCATTTCTAAGGTTCTTAGAAAGAAAAAATATGGTGATTATATATATATATATATATATATATATATATATATATATATATATACTAGCAGAGTAGCCGTCCTTCGTACGGGGTTGACTTATATTTGTATTGTGCTTAATGCATTCCGAAATACAAAACAGTGATGAAATAAGTTAACTCTAGGCTGTTGTTAAGCCAAGTATATAATGGAGTATTAAATGAGTGTTAAGGGAGTTTTCAAGGATAGTGGGGCGGTGCCCTGATGGAATTTCTAAATAAAAATAGGCCTATTTGTTAAGCAGGGACCCTAAGAATATCCATGTACAATTTCAGCTCAATGGGTCCAGTAGTTTTTAAGTGATTGAGTAACAGAGCGAGAGAGAGATAGATAGATAGATAGATAGATAGATAGATAGATAGATAGAGAGAGAGAGAGAGAGAGAGAGAGAGAGAGAGAGACCATTAGATTTTTATATAATAGTATATATATTTAAATTTGAGATTAAAGGACGGAAATGTAGGTACCAATTAAATCATTTATTATTTGTTTTATTGAAGAGCTATTATGGTTGATGTTATATAAAACCCGTTGTAGAATATAAAATACAATGGTAGCTACATTTCAGTTTCAACCACTAATAAATCCGGTAAGTGGATTTCAGAAACAAGAAAAAATCATAATACAACATTAATAATTGCAAGGTTCGTTTAGAATTAGCCGCTAACACAAGCGATACTAATTTACATATATTTAAATGGTTTTCAGGATTTTTTTTTTTTTTAAACACACGTGACTATGACTTTAGTTTACGTAATTGCGTATGACTTCAGGTCCAATTATAAAGCCACCATAAGTCTGTTTTACTTAACCCTGTTGGTTTCGATCCCTACTTTCCTCTCAAACTTCCTTTCGTCTCACAGTTTTCGTTGTTCTACTAGGTTTTTGTAGGCTCTACAGATTTGAGATCTTCCTCAATGGATGATTCAACTATAAGTCTCTATCAATTTTATCCTTTATATATGCACTTCTGTTTTTCATCATTTGTTATTATTTCGAAAAATCTGAGATTTTAAATTTTCCTAAGACAACTATTAATTAATTCCTGTAACTACTACTAATCATAAACATTGTCCCCTACCATGTCACACATTTATAAAGGAGAGTATTGTTGAAATCTTTTGTAAAAACCGTGACTACACTCCATGGTAATTATTAGTAGGCCCTACTTATCCATTTACCTTCATTATAGGTCGCGTCTCAAATCCTATTTTATGATTTTTTTTTTTTCATATACTAATCTACTAAACTACTTACGTCAGAAATGTCTGATCAACCAAAGTACCGAACTTAATCGTAGCCCTGTTCAAGGCCCCATCCAGTAATATTAATATCCCAGTGTTCTCCAGCAATTAACAAGCCATGTAATAGGCCACTTATTAAAACAATGTTCTGGGATAATCAGGAATTCAGCTATTACTGGTACCCACTCATCAGAAGGGCGGCATTATATCAATATCAACCAGCCACAGGCAACCATTCGAGCTCGTCTTCTCCCAGCCGACAAAAACGTCAAACAAACAAGTAAAATTAAGAAGTCAAAATACATATTTAAACAACCCATTATTTATAGTTATTTTAATGATAATATCAAACTAAATTAAAACAGCCATTATTTTGTAGGAATATTAGTGAAATTTTTACACACCAGATTTAAACTTTTTGCTGGATGTTGTTTCGTTATTCAAGCTAAAATTTGAAGGCCGTCGACTTGTATTCAGACTGAGCGAGAATAAATGACGTCTCGCCTTGGAATGTTGCAATAAAAATGCTTCCTCATTATGACAATAATCTTGTCTACGTGGTGCACATCGTTGCAACCTCTATTTGTGTTTAAGTAATAGTGATACGGTGATGAGTTACGATGGTAAAATTTGTATCTATCTTTTTTTTTGTTCTTTTAACTATGTAACTTTTAAAATTATGATATAATAATAGTGTAAATTAATTTTAATAAACGCTCTGAAAATAAATTTTATAAACTCTTTATATAATTCGTAATGAATTTCCTTTGCAATTGAAAACTATATGAATTCGAAAACTTAATTCAAATTAACCTTAAAATGAAATAGGTAACTTAAATGCTGTTATGAAATTACGCTAATTTTAACATGGTTTTTCTATGAATAGTGTTAGATTTAGTATTACAAGTAAATATATTTTAATAGCACATTTCTTGGCACAATTACAATTATGTAATCTAGTTGAATAAATATACATATATTATATTTGTTATCACCTTTTATTCAATTTAACATGTTCTATAATCTACCAAACATCAGCCTACATTGTATGTAGTATTATGACTATGAGTTGACTATATTTTGTTTTGTCGTTTCCACAAATTTGAATTATATTGTTTATTCACATTATACATTTAGTTTGGAAGTGAAATTTAGGATCCAAGCCAGACAAGAGGGAACAATGGAAAAAACACGTTGCTCCTCACCATACTTTTTTTTCGGACTATAAATTGAGGCCTATGCTGCCAGAGAAACCAGACATATTATGTGCTGCTTGAACACTTGATAGTTCTTCTACTTAGCCAAGTTTCTATCATTAATTTCACTATCGAAATCTACTTTAAGCTCCCGTCTTATTCCGTTTATTGTCCCTCCATCAAGACAAGTCACATGCTTAAGTCGTGGTCTCTAATTTTCCCTATAAAATGAAAATCCTTCAACACTATTATTTGGTGATTATTTGGTTTTCCCTCCAGCAAAACAAGTTACCTGCCTAAGGCTTGATTTGTTGGTTGCTCCAACAACACGAAATTCTTTCTTTTTCACTTCCTGTTATCTTTCTACCTTAAACCTACATCGCATTTCTTCATCTGAAGTAGTGCTTGCCGTGGAGGGACTCTCAAAATTCAAGTTTCTTCGTCTTATAGTATAGTAACTTCAATACAGCAACACAAAATTACCATGACGTAGGAATGTGTAACAGATTTAATTAATAAAATTGCTCCTTGCTACATCTCACTTGGGTTATTAAAATTAAAATATTGTTATAGAGCTATTACGTTCTAAGCTCTTAATTAGAGATGGTGGTCATATTAATTAAAAATTTTATCGTTCATCACAGTATATTTCGTCCTAGAGTATCTTAAATAAAAATAGAAACAAAAGGTATATTGGAAAAATTATTACCTGAGTATTAAAAGTTCATTTCTGCTCACATAAACCACAAATATGAAATATACATTATTTAACTTACATAAGCAGATGATTAAGTTAAATGTATTTTTAAATTATTAGGTAAAAATTAATGGTTTATTTTTCGACTTCATATTCACTTTTATTTTGATTGTCGTAACAGAAGTCTCTCTTATAACGACGTTATTAGTTATCTGTTTTCCAACATAAAAATAAACTTTACAATTGGATTGGTTTTATAAATTGTAATTTATTTAATTATATTTTTATCCTTTAGAGCTTTTCTACCTGTGAAATAAGTAAAGGTTCGACTTTAATATAAATAACTATATAACTATTACCCCCTCCCCATAGGTCCGAGTATTTTTCACACGTGGAAGCTGGACCAAGTCCTGTGATCGTATAAAGTATGTCAATTGAGGTAGAAGACAATATATTAAATGAAGATTAATACTCGGAACTTGTTACTAAAATCATTATACAAATAACATTTTCTAATTAATTTATAAACCAGAAATCTATAAAATAGTGTTCAAACGTAAATTTTTATTTGAAATGATAAAACAACAACCAAACAAAACACAACGATCTTTATAAAAATCAACGTTAACTTATTATGGATTATAATATAAAACTGAATTGATTAATTTTTTTTAAGAAACCCATTTTGAAGCCTAGGCATATGTTTGTAATAAATTTGGTATAGATATGTAAAATTGTGAAAATTTTGCAATATATATTCAGGGCTAGGTTTCAAAGAACTGGGATGAAAAGCTATAATTCACAATTGAATTTAGTAAATTATACCTTAAGTACCATTTGCCAATGTAAGTACCAATGTTCTTATATTTCACAAATTACACAAGAGTATTAAACTTATACACAGCACAAATCATAATTTTTAATTAATATAAAATTGAACGTATATAACAGAAGTAGTGAAATAAGTATTTAATCCTTATTTTAGTGATCATAGTATGTGTTGAAAACTTACGATATTACTTAAAGTTTGTTTCAATAAGGATAGGGAATTGGATTTTGTTGGAAAAGTTATAATCCTAAATTCCATCTTACTTCCCAAACTTATGTTAACTTGTTATAAGCTCTAAGAATTTTCTCCAGGTAATGTTTTCTAAACAAATCAAAGAGAAAACATACTTCTTTAAGAAAAACAAATTACTTTTTAGTTTAAACTTAAATTCTCTATGTGCATGTTATTACTATCAACTTTACAAATTGTTTAGTATATGCATTTAGAGTAATTAAACTATATATATATATATATATATATATATATATATAATTCATTCAAAATGTACCCGAATATAAGTGTTAATCTTAATGGCAGATGTTATATCGTCACCTTATCGGTGGAAACGTATCCATAAAAATAACTCTAATAAAATGAAATGTAGATAACATCCTGAATGGAGAATTAATTGTCTCTTATATCTAGTGCGCTTATTCTAAGTGCAGCCAAAAAACAATCAGATAACAATGTGAAAAGAACCAGTAACGTCTGTCAAATTAAACAACATTGAAAATATTTTCTTTAAAGAGGAGGCCATGTATATCTACTCTAGATGATCTAACATTGCAGATTATTATAAATACTAAACATTTGAACTCAGATTCTTGAACTGCCATCGCTCAGCCCACTGTGATTATCACTCCGAAGACAATAATAGCACCAATTGTAGAAAATTTAAGACACTTCTACCAAGTACGTAAATAGTGTATGTCCATATCTCTCAAACTACATGAATATTTCAGTTTACGTTGGGACACCCCTAGTGGTAAAAAAAGTAGAAAGCCAGGATCTACAACCAACAAACCTAACCTAACCAATTGTATGTGTTTCTTTGAAACATTAGTTTTTGAAGAGATGTTCATTATAAGAATGTGCGCTAGTCTAATGTTCCGCTTCGAAAGAAAATTTATCACAATCCCAATGCTTATATTATCTCAGTACAAGCCTGACTCATGCGAGATACAAATACTTTGTTCCTGGATATCACCAATGATATAGAGTGAATTTGACTCTAGGGCTATTTTTTACGTGAAATAGATACTTTTTATGTAATACTTCATATGATAAACAACATTAATAGATAGTTTGAAAATATCTCCAATGACATCGATCTGTGCTCAGGTACTGAAGAGAAATTGTAGCTAGTTGCTTTGTCTGGAATATGTTGTTCTAATTGATATATTGTAAACATTACAGATTTAATTCATTCAAAGGGATAAATAAATTATTAGTTACCTTCTTCTAAGAATTTACACTTCATATATAATATATATATATATATATATATATATATATATATCTCCCTATATAATGGGGAGAGTTTGTCAAATTTCTTTTGGGGGAGGGATTTTTCCTAATTTAAATTCAATATTTTCTAATACGTAATTTTTTTATTAACGTCGAATCATTTTCTTCTTTTCATTTAAGGGCATATCATTTAAAAAATAATAAATAAATAAAATTCAAACAATAATATGTTTTAAAATTTTTCTAATAAACTTGATGTAGAAATTGAATAGCTGTATTGGATTTTCTTATATATAGTTCACTTAGATAGTTGTTTTAACTTTGGACAACAAGGTAAGAGCAAACTTTCAGCCTTCTTAAACATCCGACTGACATGTGCCATGTGTAATCGGTCCATCCACGCGTCTCCTTTGTCGTCATTAAAGGTGGTACACAGTAATAACTTATATTTACCCTGTTATGTAAAATTCTTTACAATTTTTTTTAATAACTATTTTCTTCTAAGTGGTTCCCCTTCTGGCATAAGATACAATAGTGCATTACACGTAGCCTATTTTATCTGTGTGTTGTTCGTTATCTGTTAGGTCTCCCAGTTTCAGAGTATCAATTTCCACCCGCAACTCTCTCAGCTTGAGATTTTCCATCCTCCATCAAAAACTTACCAATTTATAAATTTTTAAAAGCTGATTCTCAACTTACATCATAAAAACATGGACACTTTATATACGTCCTTCATATCTTCTTTTGAAATTTTATTCTTAACGTTCTCACCAAGGCATCGTAAACCTTCTTAAGCCACCTTCCTGTAACAGTCTTGATTTAGTTTGTTTAATCAATTAAAGTTCTAACTGTACTTTTTTGTCTATTATATCAAAGTTCATTATATCTCCTAACCTAGAAAAACATAGGAATAATTCCTATGAAGTGTGTCTCACACCAAACATTATTAGCTTCTCTCTCCAAAAGATGGGACCATGGCTGAAATTTTTGAACCACCTTATGGTGGCAAAAGTAAAAAAAAAGAAAAAAGAACCTCAATCAAGAATCACATTTCTTTTGTTTCATTTGTTTCTCTATGTCCATAGAAGTCCAAAGAAGATAAATTGTTTCAGAAAATATGTTACAATTTATTTTGAAATAAGGGCGAAAATAACAGTTAAGAGCACATTTTGTTAAATATGGTTTTGAAATTTAAAAAAAAAGTAAAACGTTTTATATATTTTATGATATAGCGTAATGTATTCTAATTTAAAGAATGAACATTTTTTGTTATTCGTGTGATTTATTTTATAAAATAATTGCTACTTACTAAATTTTATTTCCTTTATATAAATCCGAAACTAGTTGGTAATATTGGTTGTAATTATTCGCTCTACAAAAGAGTGTAAGAAATTTATTGTTTGTGACAATAGGGATATAATATACATTTAAGTTATGACTAAAATTTTATTAATTTGTCGTCGAATGATGCTTTATTAAGATTTTTGTATTTCAGTTATTGAAAATCTTACGTTACGTTTCTGCTTCTCCTTTGCTTGTTGATGATTGGTACTTATAACATATTCCATGATACACCTTTCCTCTCTGATTTATCTTATCCAGTAAAAAGATTATGCGTTAGGTGAAAACTTAATTAATATTTAACCAAGTAAAAGTAATGTTTTACGTGATGGATAACCTATATCGTTTGTATGCGTATAGTGAAATATAACTGTAATAATTTCTGTATTATAATACAAATACAATATATTGATAACAGTTAATTGTTTCATTTAAATAGATTAAAATGTGGTATTTATAACATCTCTGGCAAATTGAATTACTAATTACTTTGTAACAATTATTAGTTGTAGAATCATCTATTTTGGATAATATCAATAATATACCTTCAATTAAATAGAATCTGTTACTCAAATCCCATTTCAACTTTACACAGACTCAAACGTAAACTATTTTTCACTATTTCATAAACAGCCACACAGAATGAAATTATGTTTTACATGTTAAACTAACAGAAGAGGGATTTTCCATAAAACGGAGATGTGACGTCGAGATATAATTATGATGATTATGAAATACTTTCACATCGAATGTTATGGTATGTGCAATCACTGTGTTTGGTTCATCAAGTTCTTTCCAAATTTATAAAATTTGAGGCTATTACAGATTTAATATAATTTTTTTCACAATTCCTCTTATCCTCGTTGTCTACACAAGGATATTAAATTAAAAAATGTATACTTAGCTATTAAATATTCATATAAGTTAAATATACAAGAAACAAAATATCTTTTTGTGATAATCAAAACTAATACAAAAAAGCATTATATTTGTAGATTCAAAATATGGTTTTAATTATCCTTATACATACTTTGCTACAGATTCGTTTCTTAAACAAATTTTCTTCCTGATAATAACACCAATTTATAAATGTTTGTAGGTTTAAGGTGTTGAAATGTTGCTAGGCAAAAAAATATTACTATATCTATAATTTCGGTATTTATGTTTTTATTTACTACTCATTATGGTTTGCTTGTATCTTAAAGTATTTTAACAATATTTTTTAATAAACTATGTTATGTAACCACAGTGGATTTACAAAGCAAATTGTTGTATCTATATAACCCATTTTAAAGCTCATAAAAAGTAAACAGTTGATACACACGCTGGGCAGGCTATTACTGTTACTCAGATAATGTGTAATTCCTTCTTGACGAACTCTGCCTTTGAAGGGAATGTCTTTATGGAGTCTTCTTTTTGCATATTGTGGGTCAAAGAATAGTGTAGAAAAAAAAATACAATATTTCTTACATATAAAACTTTCCTTTTTTGAAACGTGCATTTATAGAAAGAATTTTGAAGAACTATTAACCACTATTATTGGTCAAATTATAAAATTTAGCATCATGTTTGCTTGAATGACATTATTGATATCTATTACAAATATAGCGAACAATACACATTCAAGAAAGGTTTTTATATATGTGTGAGTGTTAAGTAATGTGTAATTTGTGGTGTTTTGCTCATAATTAACAATCCTAAAGTTGTTGCCTGAGTTCTGCGAAATTTTGTAGTATTTAAATGCAACTACAAAACAGGCTACAATTGACGCTAAAAATATTAACTTAAATAAATTAAAATAAGGCTATAGAATGAATATAATGTTGTACTTTTGTTTCTGAACCAGGAACTGTTATTTTATGATATTGTATTGATGTAAATTTTAAATTCATTCCGGTTCAAAATGTTTTTTTTTCAATAAAATCTGGAACTAGATAGTAAATGTTTCAAATTTCTGAGATATTAAAAAAATGAATATTGAACAAAATTGCGTGACAGTGCTTATTGCCCTTTGACTTACATATTATAAGAACTAAAACAAAATGTGATTAAAAAATTACTTTTTCAGCCACTTAAAAATATATATGTTTAAAATGTTGGACACGGCAATAAATGTTTAATGTGATTGCTTAAACTTCTGTATACGATATTGGGTAATATATATTATGTATTTATAAAAATACAAATTTCATCCAGTCTTAAGCCAGAAATATGGTGCTGTTTTAATCATAAAAGATGTTTATTGCGTAAGATAATTTTTTACGTTTACCTCACTTTAAGAAGAATGGTGTTCTTTTAAGTAATCTTCTTTGCTACCATTTGGAATGTTTCTATATTTAATTAGTTAAAATCCCTAAAATTTCAACATAAACAGTTTTACATTATTTCGTCAATACTATAGTCGGATATTTAGATAGTTGTTATCGAAAATAAACATTATTTATAATATTTTACAGTTGTGAAATAATAAATATAATTAAAATAAAATATTCCCTTGTTTCTAAGCAAAAATAGACATTTTGTCACCTCATAAAAAAATATTTTACAAAAATAAACGGATACGCAGATGCTAATTTATTGAATCACGGTAATGTAAATGGAGTAATTACTGCCACTTGATTGTAGGCTATAATATACAGATTTTTTATCTCTGTTAGATTAAAACGTATGAAGGTAACATTTATATGTAGTCTTTGAATGTATATTTTACCTGTTTGTAGATTGTTTGGGAACATTATGTATATTAAAATGAAATTATATATATTTTATGAGAGATCAGAATTGTTTTTTACAATCTCTTTGTAGATTATTTAAAGTATAATCTCTTTGTATTATTGTTGTATAAAGTTTCCAGGTATTTAGGAATTATAAATTTTTTTTATCATTAATATTGTGGTTCTCAGTTATTTAATAGAATTCAAACATGAACGTCACTATTAATTACATAAAAAAAATCCCTATTTGTGGAACTGCTCCTTTCAACTAGTACAAATATCGTTGCACATTTAGTTCAGGTGTTGGTATAAAGTAATATTTATCCTTGACAAAGTGTTGCACTTACTACATTGGATTACACAACTTAAATAATAAACGTCCAACGTCAAATATTTAGTTAAATGTTTACTAACATAAATTAGTGATGTTGAATCTCATTTGAGAAGAAAAAGTGTTTTACTAAATCATGAACTGCAACACGTATAAATAAACTAAATTGTCAATTGGTTTATTTATGACAAAATATTAACAAAATTACGAATTTCTTTATAAGAATTAAATTATTTATTATGTCTTGTAAGATAAATACTTATATCGTCTTATATAATAATCATATTATAAGCATATGTCGAGAATATATTCACTTAATGTACAGAATTGTATGTAAGAAATTAAATTTTAAATTCATTGTTAGATTTTCAATATCGTAGTTAACCATGACAACACTAATTTTAGCATTCAGTAAATTACTTGCCAGCTTCAGTTTTATCTATCCATGTAATATCATATAGGGGGGAATTTTATACTTAGTCATTTTACCATTGACTGGTTATAGCAAAGAGTCTAACTTAGCAAAGACATTTCTGGAGAATATAAGGAATACTTTATATTTTTAACTTGAGTTTTATTTCTAAGTTTGACAGGAATTTAGTTACACGATTGTAAAAACCAATAAATCTACATAACCAAAGACATGAATAAAAGTGAAAAGTTTATCCACATTTTACAAATGATTTTTAAATTATATTCCACTCTAATTAAATTTTTAATATTTTCCTTAAAGTATTTTAATAAAAGCTATTAATTTTCTTATGATCGCTATAATACAAAACTGTGTAACTTATTGTTTTAATTCGACTAGCTATTCTTGAAATAAATCTTAACAAAAGACTTTTATATCGGATTTATTCCAAACTACCTTAGAGCAAAACGTACAACATGTGTAAGTCAAAATGTTATTATTTTTGTAAAGGAAAAAATTATTATCTTCTAAACTATCCTTCTTCAAGATGCTTAGTCACAAGACCTCATTCACACAAAATTAAAATTCTTATTTTTACCTAAGATATATCACGTAGTATTTTCATACCTAAGAAGATGAAACAAATAATTATGATAACTTTGACAATTTATTTAAATTTTATTTTCCGAGAAAAAAGGTTACAGATTATGCAGTAGTTTAATCTTTAGAGTACATCACATACGCCAAGACAAATAATATCCCTGAACTTGGTACATATATCTTTCCTTCGTCATAAATCAACAGAAAGTATCTCTGTTATCTGTAACGAAGAAGTGTAAGAAATCCGATTCCTTTAAAATCACAATTACTCACTTCACAACATTATTGATTTTACCAAATAATCAATTGAACGATTTACAGCCAATAATAGTTTTCATCAATAGACGTCATATTTATACTACATATCAAAGCAAAATTTCAGAAATATTTAACAAGTGTAAGGTTATGATGAAAATGTCTCTACAGATAAATATTTATAGGTTCATATGAAACTTGCCTCAAGATATGGCCAAGGAACTATTGGTTATAAAATAATAATATATTCCATTTTTTTTAATGAAAGTTATTTATTTCAGAAAGATCTACTTAAGATTAAATGAAGTAAATATACATATATAAATGAAGAAATCTGTCCTTCAATTATATTACAGTTCCAAGAAATAAATTATTGATATCTAATTCCTCTATATTACAAACTAAATCTATTAGTCCCAAGATAGAGCAGGCGAAATATTATTGGTAAATATAATATGATTTAAATGAGTCTACTTTCCTTAATTAACCCTCAACTACTACGGACCTTCCTGACCTTGGGTAGTTATTTGTGGAGTGCTTTTGTGTGAATGTGCACCTAAGCGGTTTGAGTTTTACTATCTGTTATTTACCGGTAACAGTTCAAAATGCTACTGCTACTTGAAAATAACAGTTATTTTTAGTTGTTATTTACTGTTACTGTAATTTGCTGAACTGGTATTTGTTTTTAGCGGTATTGCAGGCTTACCGGTACCGATCACATAAACACTTTAACAGTCTATAAATGTTCATATCAGTTATTAAAATGTATGGAAAATATAGAATTAAATATTTTGAAAAAGATTATAACAAAATATATATGGCATATATGTTAAATATTAGAGAAAAAGTATTTAAACAGAATTGAAATAATTTATTTATATTTTATAATTAATTACAAGTTTTAGGATTTAAGTTTGATACTTAAAAATAAAAATATGGAATTATAACTTTCGCCAGAAAAAGTAAGTTAATTAGAATTTCGAAACAGTAAATAATACTTAAAATGTTATTAAATATTGACTATAAATGAATCATATTTTTTATAAATTGTTTTATAATTTAGGCTTTAAGCTACTTAGGATTTTGATAACACTAAATATTACTTGAAATGTTATTAAATATTTATTATAAATGAATCATTTTGAACATATAACATAAAATCATATAGTACTTTTTAACAAAAAATTATAGAAATAAAAATTTATCCTATGAATTTGAATTTAAAAACATAAGCATTTTGGCTTTATTGCCGTTCAGTCTATTTCTTTTTTCGGTAAGAATATTACCAGATTTAGAAAAAAACTCTCTCACAAGGCACGGAAGTCGACACTGCACACAAATTTTCTTGTACGAGTTTACTGAGATATGGATAATTGTGATTGACACTTTTCCACCATTGATGTGGGTCGCCTTGCCTAGGAATAATATCATCCTCCAAGTATCTATTTACTTCGATTATTGCTTAGATGTATTTGTACCTTTAGGTTTGTATAACTATACACAAGTATCTACATGACACCATGCAGACAAGGTAGTTTCTTCTTCATTCTTCTCAGCACTTGAAGGAAAAGCCTGGTTGGTTGTTTGGTTTGTATCTTTAGCAATTCTGGCTGCTACTAAGGAAATAGCTCGCTCCTTTGTATTATCAGCAACGGTCTGATCACTGAAAACAGCATTATTAAAGCGAGGATCTAAAAATGTTTGCTAAAACCAATGTTTTGCTGTTTTCAATATTTCCAAACCTCTCCTGAACTTCTTGGTTTAATTTTTTAATTACTACTTTTACAGGCAAAGAATTATTTTGGAAAATCAACTCACTACATACCTTCTGGAGTCCAAGGGTGAGAGGTATGACGATTGTTGTAGTTGCATATTTTTCTCCACTCACGATCTTAGTTACTGCCTCAAATGGTTTTAAGATGGGTACCAGCTCGTGAGCAATTTGCCACTCTTCGGGTGTTAGGATCTTCCCAATTAAAGCCACAGTAGCTTTAACTGCTTCTTCCAGCGTAGTGAACCTCTCCAACATGTAGAACGTAGAGGTCCATCTTGTAGCAACGTCCTGTATTAATTTCAGTCGTTTTTTGTTGGGGTTGTTCTTTTCTTGATAATTAAGAAATTTTTCGTTTGATGTGGTGCTCCGTTTAAAATGAGAAACAACACTTCTTACTTGGCTCAATAAACTTAATACATTTGAATCGCTTTCTAACGCATTCTTTATAATTAAATTTAAAGAATGCGCAAAACATCCAAAAAATCTCTACTTTAAAACTGACTTTATAGCATTTTTAATATTCGATGCATTGTCTGATACCGTTAAAATTACTTTATTGTCTAAATTTAATTCATGGACCACTTCTCTTAATGATTCGGCCAGATTTACTCCTGTATGATGTCCGGAAAATTGAGCACACTTCAACAAAACACACTCTAGTTCAAACAAGTCATTTATAAAGTGTGCTGTAACAGCCATAAAACTTTCATTGTTTAAGGATGTCCAGCAGTCTGTTTTCAAACACACTTACAGCACTTAATATTTTATTTTTTGTGGCAAAAAGACACTCCTCGAATTTTGCAGGAATTAATGTGTTACTAATGTATTGCCTGGTAGGTAAATTATATGACGGATTTAAATACCTGACAAATACTCTAAACCCCTTATATTCTACAATACTGAACGGTTGGAAGTCTTTTGTAAACAGGAACGTTAATATGTCGTCCAGTTTTTTCTTTGCAATAACAGACATTTTTTTAGGAATAAATTTTGAAATGCACTGTTGTCTTTTATTTTGGGGGGCTACAGGGAGAGGAGGGACATTGTTGAATATTGTTGAGGAAGTAGAGGCTGTCTCTGGTTGAAGCTGAATCTGAGACGAAGAAGCTGTGACATTGGTGAAGAAGGTGTTTGCTCTTTTCTTGATTGGAATTCTTGACCATTGACATCATCAGTCTCCATCTAAGACACAGAAATAAATAAACTATAATTTAAAACCACGAAACATACACAAAATTAAGATTGATCACTTTCATTGAGATTAAATTAATTCAAGTATCTCAATATAGGAAACATAAATAAATCAATTATAATTTCAAACCACTAGCATACACAAAAGCAATATTGATCCGTTTTATTGAGATTAAATAATTCAAGTATCTAGGCCTACATCTAAGAAAAGAAATAAATAAACTATAATTTGAAAACATACACAAAATTAATATTGATCACTTTTATTGAGATTAAATAATTCAAGTATTTACATCTAAGAAACAGAAATAAATCAATTATAATTTCAAACCACTATCATACACAAAATCAATATTGATCCCTTTTATTGAGATTAAATAATTCATGTATTTACATCTAAGAAACAGAAATAAATCAATTATAATTTCAAACCACTAGCATACACAAAATCAATATTGATCCCTTTTATTGAGATTAAATAATTCAAGAATCTACATCTAAGAAACAGAAATAAATCAATTATAATTTCAAACCACTAGCATACACAAAAGAAATATTGATCCCTTTTATTGAGATTAAATAATTCAAGTATCTACATCTAAGAAACAGAAATAAATCAACTATAGTTTCAAACCACTAGCATACACAAAATCAATATTGATCCCTTTTATTGAGATTAAATAATTCAAGAATCTACATATAAGAAACAGAAATAAATCAACTATAATTTCAAACCACTAGCATACACAAAATCAATATTGATCCCTTTTATTGAGATTAAATAATTCAAGAATCTACATATAAGAAACAGAAATAAATCAACTATAATTTCAAACCACTAGCATACACAAAAGCAATATAGATCCCTTTTTTTGAGATTAAATAATTCAAGAATCTACATATAAGAAACAGAAATAAATCAACTATAATTTCAAACCACTAGCATACACAAAATCAATATAGATCCCTTTTATTGAGATTAAATAATTCAAGAATCTACATATAAGAAACAGAAATAAATCAACTATAGTTTCAAACCACTAGCATACACAAAAGCAATATTGATCAATTTCATTGCTCGAGATTAAAATAATTCAAGTATCTCAATCCAAGAAACAGAAATAAATCAACTATAATTTCAAAACACTAGCATACACAAAAGCAATAGTGATCCTTTTTATTGAGATTAAAATAATTCAAGTATCTAGGCCTACACCTAAGAAAAGAAATAAACTATAATTTTAAAACATACACAAAATTTATATTGATCCCTTTCACTTTACAAATATTATAATTAGCCAAATGCGGAACAACAGTATCAGGAATAAAAAAAATCCAAATTAAACTTCATAACTATCTGTTTTTCTTCACTGGATTTGGAATAGACATATTTAATTTAAAAAATAAAGTTTATTTAATAATACTGTAGTACACGTTTAAACTTTCGATATAACTTTACACTTAAACCATACATTCAGTAGTAAAATAATAAAACAGAAATAAAGATGTTACTACAAAACTAGAAGTAACAATATAAAATATAAAGGAAGATAGCGTTAAGCAAATAGGCCACAGTAACACAATTCACATCAACACACAACTCAGTTGAACTCAATATAGCAGTAACAGAAATGCACCCTTGTTCTAGGTCTGAAAGTCTAACATATTTTAAATTTTAACAAAGCTCTAACCTAACTGTTATTGCTACTGAACAGCCAATCACAAGCGAGAATCCATAACTTTGACAAAGATCTAACTGTTGTTGTTACTGAACAGCCAATTACAAGCGAGAATCCAAAAGACCAAAACTTTTAATTTTCATCTGGTAGCAGTAGCAGGGGGTGGCATAGCATCATAAATCATAACGGGCCTACTGCCTGCGGCAATCCGGAGTAATGAAAAGTAACTAAAACTTTCTAAATCTAAAGTAACGGAAACGGACTAAGACTGAAGTACATCATTTGTTTTGATTTCCTTTCACCTATTCAACATTTTGTAATCGAAAATTTAAAACCAAAAACTAGTCTATAAAACTAAAGACATGTGACTGTTTACAATCAAAACTATTTTTTTTATTACTATGGTACATAACAGTAACATTGATAATAGTTTACGTTAAAAAAAATTAGATTAAAAATCTTTATTTGCCGTACTGCACTTTTACTTGGTATAAAAGCAAAAACAAAAAATACAGAAATATGAGCTTTTGATCTATTTTAATTTATAGGTAATAAAACAAAGCTAAAGGGAAAGTTTATAACATTTCAGCTCCTTAAATTATGTTTTAAATATAATAACATGTGTTTTAAAAAGCGGTCTGAGAAACCCCTCCGTAGTAGTTGTGGTACAATTATTAATTGTATGTAGTAGCCAAGGGTTAAATTATACACGGTTAGTTTGATCACATCTATTTCTGTAAATACTGGCTAGCCTATTGCTCTCGTAGCTGATATTGGCCAATTCCGTAGATAGTTCCGATCAATGCCCTTGGATAAATCGCCGAGCAGAGCCTCAGGCTAGCACCGCTCAAATAGGACTGAACTATCACCTTATTACTATATTCCTTTCCAGGTTAACGAACTGATAATTTTGTTTAGAGTCAGGTATTGCAACACTATCTAATATATGACAATAATAGGCTACCTTCTGTGTATAGTCTTCAGACTTAGAAATAAATTTTCATTTGATAGTTTTTACAATTATTCCTAACAACTTTTCCTAACACAATTATTTCCAATATGGAGGAGCAGCCTATATAAACTATAATACATTTATTGATTTCCTAATGGAATCTAGAATGTTTTTCAAAACTCTTGACTTACTACAACACGTGCACAAAGAGAGAAAACTATTTCATAGCTTTTGTCTTATAGTTGTTATTGTTCTCAAGTTATATTTCAATTTTATCGTGGTAATCATATCTAATACATTGTTCTCAAAACATATTTCTACTCTTTCCTTCTAGAGATATCTTCCTACTGTTTCCACATGTGACTAGAATTGTATTGTACGGTTCCAAAACATTCGAATCACTTGTTCACACCAATCAATAACACCAAATACAAACAAAAAATAAGATTTTTCAACATCTCTCCAAAAATAACTTAAATAACAATCACAGCTAAAAAAAAGAAACAAAAATTTTAATTTCTTCACTTCAGATTTGAGAATTTTTACCCTCTACATTTCTTATGCTAGAAAATAATGTATATATATGCCGTCGGTTTTTGTAAACTTAAAAATATATTGATAGCTAATGTTATATTTTATTAGAGCGTAATGTCGCTTTATTTTCCCCATATTATTGTCTTCAGTTTAAGATGCAATTGATGGAAATCAATTTATTAAATGACGCTGGTTAAACATTTATTTTCCTTAAGCCAAACATTTATTAATCATATTTGTAACACATTATTTAACACAGATTTCTTCGAAAAAAAATCATAGAAGTCAGTAGAGCCAATTTTGAGAAATTAAACCTATTCAACCATCTCTATGGGACAAGTTTTTTTTTTACAAATAACTAGGTAACCAGCGTATTTAGAGGACATGGTGATTAAATCGTTTCGCTTGGGTCTCCTGATGAATTAATTATTTTATCATTAATGTCGAATGTATATGTCAATTTTGCTTGTGATGACTTCCTACAAATTTTGAATTATTGTTTAAAAATTAATAACAGAGATATGAACAAAATCTATCTCATTTGATATAAATCTGTAACCTCTTTTAGGTTATAGAGCATTGCACATACAACATACTGTACTGCGAATTTGGAAAACAACTTTTTGGGCACAAGGACCAAAAAAACGGATCATCTCTGTTAAAATTAATAATGATATTATGACCTAGCACACAACTGTTTCTAAAATTCATATGGGTAAAAAGCTAACAATTTTCAACATACTTGAATCACAATAAATACCTATTCTAAGCTAAGAAATTATATGTTTTACTCTAGATTTAAAGAGATTCCAAAGTCAACTCACCGACTGTTACAAGGTATATCACTAGTTTAGTTTGAAACTGGGCTAAATACATAAATTACGATATGATCGTTGTTTTTTATTAACATTGTTTAGAAGTATTATCAAACACAGTTTATATAAAGATTATTTAAATATTTTAATATTATCCTATATGTTAAAGAAATCAATAAAGACGATTAGGAGAAGGATATACTTAGGGTTGAAGGTGTGGATAATTATTTAAATATATTTGTTATCTACTATATCATCCCTTAACCATGTCCTTGAATCTTATTTTAAGTTTGGCTTCTAAGTTTAGCTTATTTTAATTTAACAAATTTATTATTAATTTATATGATTATCATCAAATAGAATAATAAATCATAATATAATATTACAATTTGATTAGTTAGTTACTTAAATGTTACTTATAATATAAACAATGCTTACGGAAAACAAATTAATCAAAAAATATTAACTCAAAACCTATTTAATAAACTGAATACGAAGAGCAACTCCCAGAGTAGGTTATGTAGAAATATATGGCGGTCGCGCAACCTCGGTCATTAATCTCACCAAATTGAGTTCCTGTCTTCGCTCTAACCTTCGCTGGCAATCGTAAACTCCAATTTTGGTCACTAAGTTAGATCCAAGGTGCAATGTTTTGAATTACCACCATGATTATAAATCTGAGAGCTCTCACAGATCAAATAACGCAATAGCCACTACGCCAACTGACTAGATTCACTATATGATTGAATAATGACTCTACTCAATCTAAATGATAATTATGTTTATATATAATAATACATTTTAGTATTAGTGTGCAAAAATAGACATTTATACTTTATTGATATAAATAACCATCTAGGATTTCAACAAAGGTAATGGTAACAACCATAAAAAAAATGCATAATCGTAATTAACGTATTTATATGTAACAATTTTGAATAAAAACAAAGCAATGAAAAATGAATTCACAAAATTGATGTAATTTTAGTTAAATCTGTTCTCTTTTTATTTAAAATTAACAGTACACAAATTTGCTGATCCACTAATAACTCAACACTAATTACCACAGTAAATGTGCCCTAAAACAGGCTTTAACCATTTTGTTTATGTTTAAATATAATAAACCCTACAATTTCTTGATAAAACAGTAAAAACAGGAAAAGAATCTTTGGGGCATTTATTTTATTTTTAAATTAGTACATATAAGCAATTTCGTTCAATTTTTTCTTTTAGAATTCTGAAATACCCAATCCCAAAAAAAACAAATTAATGCTCATGAGTAATTTAAAAAAGCAAACAAAAGAAACAAATAAAACTGACGAGACCACGTATGAGGCATATTTGAAATGTTTACACACCACTTAGCTTTGAACACTATTAATACAATAACTATTCAATCTGTAATTTAGTCGAAATGACAACCTGTACTTGTTATGCGAGTACAAAAAGGCTGCCTTAATACCTATCATTTGATCTAAACCTTTTAGCCAATTTAGTTTTTTGTTTTATGATTGTGACCCTAAATATTTAGCTATAATATATATATATATATATATATATATATATATATATATATATATATATATATATATATATATATATATCTAATCTGAATCGTATGCCTGCATACTGAATTAAATAAAATTTGGACAAACCGTTTGTGATTTTTAAGACAAACAGAAGATATACAAAAAGATTAAAAAATGTCAACAGTGGTTTTCAATTTGTTGATAATACAGCATCTTTATTTTAAAATATATTTATTTTCTAAAATGAACGTATTTTGAGATAAAGGCTTTACGGATTTTAACTTTAACTAAGGAAACAAATAACTGAAAACATTACCATACAAATTAAAAATGACAACTAATATCACAGTCAAGTTATGCTGGTGAATTGGATATAAACGGAGTCATTTGTTTAAATTCAAATTTTCTTCAGTGATTTTAAACATGGTTCACAGTTTGCTGCTTCTGACATATGACTCAAATCGTTAGAAACATACACAAAGCAGTTACATATTTTCTGGGCAGTAATAACAGAATCCGCATTTTATTTATTAGTATACAAACTGTTTACTTTTCTTCAGCTTTGAAGATTAGGTCTTATAAATTATCAGCGCGATAAACTCGTTTGGGTTATAGACTAGTTTTGTTTATTTACTAAAAAATCGTCTTACAATAAAATATTTCGACGACATTGTCGTCATCACCAGTTGATACAATACCTAGTACTAACAAATTATAAATAATATCCTTGGTCACTCTATGTCCGTTAGTTTTTACTTGAAACCGACCTTGTATAATTAGCTGATAATAAGTAAATATATTTCAAATGATTGACAATAATCAAATGTTACAATTTTAAATAAGTGCCATTTAAATATTTAAAGTTGCTAAAACCTCGACAAGTAAAGCTAATTCTATTAGCACAATTTTTTATTAACTTTTCTGGTATGAAATATAATAAATATATAAAATATATAAATTTATTAAATGCTCTAAAAGTTACAAATTTGTTATTTCATTTACAAAAAATTGGATGCAGTTCAATAAACTTCATTATATATACACAGTATGTAGTTTTAATACAATATTGATTTTAACTACAAAATTAGAAGAGCATACTAATGGGATTTGTTTTAGCTACATGAACATAATAAATTACCATATTCAAGACGAAATTATTAGGTCGTTTGTATATAGATATAAATAACTTCAATTTCCTCTCTATTTGATATAGCTATGTTATTTATTTACGAATACCCCAGGGAGTGTTTTATTTCTTGTGGCAAAGCATAAACACTTAGTTTACTTGCGCTTGTTAGAGACAGAAGTTATTACGATAAAAATTTGTTTCATAAGATATTGTTGTATATTATTGTTTAGAGAACATACAATTATGTTCATAATTTCTGACAGTCAACATACTAGCCATTGTACTATGTTGTGTATAATCTTCTATCATTCATCAACAGTATTGTCAGTAAATCTATCATTACAACTAAATAATAACTTTGTTGAAGTACAAATTTGTAACCGAAATGTGTTTCAAAAATTACCGTTCGTGAAAAATTTCAATTACAACTAAATCGGGATTTTTGTTCCGATTGAAATACATAGGTTTGGTTGGGTCCATGGGACCGACATTTGCGCACAATACGACAAAAATCAACTGATCCAATTTTAATAAAACAGGTACAACTGAACTATGAGTGGTTACAGAAATAAAAAAATGCTCCAAACTACAACTACATTATTAAATATGATAAACATTTGTCTTAACTGAAAACGGAAATTTGGAAAGTTTGTAACACGTCTAGGTTTGCATTACAAAAAATAAACATATTATACGTACAAACCTAAATATAAAAGCAAGTAATTTATTTTGAATGAAAAATCAATGATATAATAATTTATCGTAGATTTTTCACTATTCGTAAAAATCATCCATGTGTTATTAAAAAAATAAATAAATAGTACAACACATATCACATGAAAATGTATCAATTTTAAGGGTAAATGTGTAATTTTGTTTTATGTTAACAAGCAGATGGGTTTCGTTAATTCACTCAAAAGCTTTGCATGTTTTTGTTTGAATAATACGCAAACTTAACAGCAAAGAATTTCGTTTTCCAAATTAAATTATTCTATCTCAGTTATTATACACAAATTCAAATTTACTTTATTCACTACTATGAAAATGTTTCGTAAAAGTCCTATGCGAACTTGGAAAGATAGTATCACCTTGCCAATTGTCGAAAGATATTTGCTATTTTATTTGGTGGAATGGAAGAGTTATGTCACGATAGCTATGTTATGTAAGAAATAGTAATGCAAGTGTAAAAAATTATAATTAAAAACCTGGTGCGGAATGCTATATTGTTTCAATGTACATTGTGGATCATGTAATAAAAACATTGTAAACTGGTCAGTGTAATTTGGGTAATAGGTAAAATTTTGGTGTCAGTTACGATAACGGTTTTTAAAGGTAATACGATTATCGACACACAGGACCTAGGATTATTATTTCGAATTTATTACTTATCTAAAACACTAAACAAACAAACAAAATATGGTATCAAGTCCAGTAAGGCCGTTTACTTACAGTATTGAAAAATAATTTGAAAAATATATTCAAGCAATATGTGGTGCACAAACCTTCACAATGTAAAATCAAAACTTATACACAAAAAATGTATTCATCAAAACGATTTGTAAAAGTAAAGTTAGATGTTGATGTCAAATAGTGAAATTAAACTATACACATAGTATTAGATAGTAAAATTTCTCAAAAATTAATAAGGAATATTGGTCATAAGTTGATGAAATATAAACAGTTATAAAATATAAAATTGGAACAACTCTGTACAAAAGAAGTGTACTGCTCACAAGTCGTTTGTAAAATAAGTAAAGCCGATACAGCCAGTATTTATTTAGATAACTTCGTAAGGGTGGCAATCCATGGACGACGTTATAAAGGTTAAATATCTCAAAATGTTCACAAATTATTTCTGTCACAGTAAGGTGTAATTAACATAAAAACATTCGGAAACCAATGCTATATAGGTGTTTAAAATTTTATTGTTCGTTTTGCTAGAATTGGATGAAAAATGAAAATATCTTATTTAGAAGGAAAATAAACGATAAAAAACAGCTCATGTCACAGTTTGTTTTATTGACATTTGTGTTTGAAATTCACAAAATATAAGTCCTACCTCTAAAACCTGATTAAATTTTAAAATGGCAAACAATAAACACGTTAACAGTTACCAAGACCTTTTTAGTATCTTACTGCATTTGTAGTAAATAAATAAAAAAAAATATTGAATTGTCATTACATGTTTTTAAACAATTGGAAAACAATAGGTTATACATATAAGAGGTGGGTTTGTAGTTAATCCATAGGGCGGGAAAAAATACAATTAAACAATGATCACAAATCAGTTTTAAATTTGCACTTCATGTGGATACATAATTTATATTCTGTTTGTGTGAAATTTAAATTACTTTATATTGAAATGATAACTATATTGGAAATAGTCGTGTTTCTACATACTTACTGTATCTATTGTTTAAAAGGCAAAAAACCTCTCAGTCATCATCGAATTATAAAAATAACATTAATTAATTTTGGAAATACCCTAATATAATAAAAGTCGGAAGAGACCAAGAGTTGGTCAAGAGAGACATTATAGATGATGAAATATAGGGATTTATTTCAAGAGTACATAAAAAAGGTGTAGGTTGGGCCCCTCATAGTTGTCGCTTTCGTTCTCACTATAGTTAGCTAATGAGGGGGAAAGGTCCAATTTTAAAGGGAATCAAAGTAAAGAAAATAGTTTCCATTCAATCTTTCACTTTCCTATAATTTAATGTTATCCCCCGTCATCACTCAAATTGTTAATTCTCTATAAAACTCAGGTTTAAGAATTTTATGGTGGCTACTGATGGATTATAAATGGTTCTCCATATATTTAAAAATATTTAACTTTATTGATCTATAAATACCAATGATTTTATTAACTACGAGACATAAAAGTATGTTTTAAATAACAGTATTTTCATTGATAAGCGATGGATCAATTAGGTCCTTCTGAAGAGATAAACATATATGAACAATTTTATTTAGGTTTTGTGCAAAAAAAAGACTCTTTGGAGGATATTAGATCAGAAATAATAATTTTAAGTTTTATTTCCTCTAATGAAATTTGTAATTACGTAATAACGAACCGCTTTAATAGTAGACCCGGCCCAATAGAAACAAAAAACTGGGCCATATTTAATACAGATTTTAAAGAGTGGACATTCAATATTTATTTAGGACACCCGGTAAAATTAAAGTGGTGATACCATAGGTTAAACTATAGATACAGGTTTCTAATATCCGTTGTAAACTGATAACATTACTTAAAGTTGGAAGTAGTAAGGAAATTAATTTTCTTTGAAAAGCGATAAACTTAAACTGCTCCGTATTTCACCATAATCGTTAAACTTTGTGGTGTTTGATATAAGTTCTAAGAATTTCTTTCATACCGCACTTCCTGAAATTTATAAAGTATGATGAAACTATAATAGCTTAAGAATAGAAGGTAAAATTATGATCTTATTGATGTATAATTGTAGCGACACCATGATATTGCCAGTTATGTCTAAATTACAAAAAAAAAAATCAAGTGATATATTAATGAATTTTTAATACATATGAAGACATTGCTATTCCATCACTCATATATCTTCGACACTCAAATCCGTGAAATATCATCCTGTTGTACACATTTAAGTATTTTAACCCCATTGTGTGCGTGTGTGTGTGTGTGTGTGTGTGTGTGTGTATGTGTGTGTGTGTGTGTGTGTGTGTGTGCGCGCGCGTGTGTGTGTGGTGTATGTGAGAATTAGAGTTAAGAAACGGGCGATTAATTTAGTCTACTATACAGTTTTGGTTTTAGAAACTACTGGGTATATTCGTTAAAGAGAAAAATCACTCAATAATTATTAAAATTAAGGTAAAATTTTACATTTCATAACGGTTTTGGTTGGGCTAACTCGTTTGTCAATGCTTTCATGAACGTTCTGTAATGTCTCCTTTTATGTTTTCTTTTAAATGTACGCTTAAAGGTGCACTCTGCTTTTCTAAGATACAAGAACAACAGCAACAACAACAATTACGGCTACTACTACAACTACAATAGCTTCATTAACAAATGAACGAAACAAGCTAAATGTTTAAAATCTTAATATGGATATTTGACAAGAAACAGCCTTTAGTTGTCCAGAGTTTTATTATTGTTTTTCTGTTAAGTTTACCATTAAAATAATCGTCGACTGTGATACGAACATATAGTAGAAACAATTTTAAACTGATTTTATGAAATAGTTTTTCTGTAATATAATATTAGTTTATGTTCCTAAATTAATAATTTTGAATTTATTTATGAAGAGGATATAATAATACCAAATACTACTTGATCCTGTGTATATATTTAAAAATCCAAGGTAAAGTTTCTTTTGCTTTGTTACAGTATCAGCTCTTTGTCAAGGTCACGGTCAAGTCAAAACTTAAAGGTATATCTTAATATAAATTACGAAGTTAATTTTGCCACTATACTCGTTTTTTGTATCATTTCATAAATTGGTCACATTTTATCACTGACCTAATTATTGAAGGTGTATCACAAAAAGGTCTTTTTGATTCAGTGACCAGGACGGATTCTCTAGCCAATTCAGAGACATTGCGTAACAGTTTACAAGATTTATAGTGTACTCCAAACACTAAATTTCCAGACCAAGTTTAAAGTTCTGTCAAAGAAAAAGATCGAATAATTTTATTTTCGTATCAGTGTATATATTGAATTAAAATGTTGTATATACCTAGCTTTGACGAAACACTTGGTGAATAAAATTTATGTTAACAAGAATTAATTTAATATATTCACTAATTTATTTCACCAAAACTCTAACATTGTAATGTAATAATTCTATTTAATAATAATAATAAATATTAGTCTTACAAAATGTTTTAATACATTTGTATTTGATTAAAGCGTATGTCATTATGAAGTAAATATTAACAAATTTGTTTCTACCCGTCTTCAATTAACAGTAACTTAGTCACTAGTTATTAATTAACATTATGAAAGAACTAAAACATTTAGTTTTCATTTACATTTCTGCACCTATGAAAAAATATAGGATAAGTATATATTTTGTACTCTATTTTTTAAATAAATCAATAAAATAAGTCAACAACATTCCTTAGATATTATTAATTTAAAAAGTTAGATATTACATACAAATATTTTTATCTGCATATGTTTAAATGGGCTAGTTTTTTCATCATAATGAATATACAATACAGACTATTTCATAAATGTATGATTGTTTATTCACTTAATATCATATTTATGTATAACTAAGTCAACGACGTTCGTTTAAATATTATTCTAGATTGCTAAAGGCACAACTGCTATGTTTACTTAACTAAAACACATATTCTCATTAGGTAAAAATATAATTTGTTGGTACTGGTGACAAGTACCATTTTATTAACAATACATAATTTATTTGATATAATGAAACTCGAACACAAGTTTTCACAAAAAAAACTTTTACTTATTTAAACGCGTTTCAAATACAAAGAAGCCATCCTCAGGGGTACATGATTTACAAGAACTAAACTATAACTTTATTTAAACTGTTACTAATACGTTCATGATCGATTACACTCATAAACAGTTTGTTTTTTTAATAGGGGGTGTCTCAAAGATGCTCTTCTATTCTACATTTGGATCTTGAAAATCCAAAAGAAAAAACAAAACACAATTTCTTAAAACTTTAAAAACTAGAAGCTAATTTTGACTTATATCACAATTGTAACCCATCACAAAAAGGTGTTATTAAGAGTCACTTAAACATTTAAGAATTAACTTCTATTCAGGGGATAAATTGTTTAAACTGTTGAAATTCGATATTGAATTGCACTAAACGGGGGCCGCTATGTTGATTTTATCTGAAATTGCGATATTTTCAAATATATTAGGTATGTTATGAACCCTTATATTATTCATAGGTTTTAGAAGACTATGATTACAATCACACCAGCCAAAATTGGGAACTATCATTAAACTATAAATTTTCCAAACACGACTATCTTGAAGCTTGTAGCCATTGACTCGTAAAAAATTGTTTAAACCCATGAAACTCTAATAGATCTTAACAAAATACGTCTAGGAGTGCCAGGTGTAATGTCCATTTAATATAGATACGTATTAATATTCTAAACAAGATTAGTTGGAATTGCACCTTTTCTTCAATACTAGTTTTGAAAGTAGTGCAGGTTTAGGTTAGGTTAGGTTAGGTTAGGTTATGTTATGTTAGGTTAGGTTAGGTAAGGTTTAAGTTTATGTTTAGATACAACCGATGAGATACAATAAGAAGGCTTTGGAATATCAATATATTGTTGTTATATTAACACCACAAACCCGTCGAGACGTTAATATAACAGATAATGTGGTTATTGTGTGATCCGAAATATCTCTGAATTGCAACACGTGTGTATTATGTAACATGCACGTGTACATACATTGAAGTGATATGCTTCATCTGGAGTAGATTAGTCGTTAATGCAAAACTTCATATCAGTCTAAGAAAAGGCTTATAGAATTTTGTTATGTTTTAATTACGTTTTTTGTTTGTATATTCAAATAAGTATTAGGGCGCTGACAGAGATAAATAAAACATGTATTGAATATAATATTTGTGTTTAAAATAAAACAAAACTAACACGAGAGTTGAACTTAACGTTAGAACCGGGATATGTGTTTCAAAATGTAACACGAATTGAAAATACAAAACAATTACGTAATACGATCCGGACATAAAAACCTTAGTAGGTTGTTTGATTTTCTAAAACAAGTTAAGTAGTTTACTGAATAAATTAAAGCTAATAAATTGGTTATATTGTTATTATAAAGTTGGTGACCATTTTAAAATTTACAATGGAATAAAAACAATCAACAAAAATTTATAAATAAATATTGAGTTTGACTTGTGAGATAATATTAGATAAAAAGAACTCGAACACAAGATCTCAAAAAAATTACGTTTATTTAATCATTAGTGTTTCAACGACAAAGTCGTCATTCTCAGTGATACATGAGCTACAATAACAAGTTATACATTTATTATTGTATCTCATGTATTACTGAAGATGGCGAATTTGTCGTTGAAACGCGTTTGATTTAAAAAAACGTACTTTTTGTGCGATATTGTGTTTTTTTTTTTTTAATCTAACCAAAATTTAATTATCAGTGAAACATTTCTTAAACCAAATTTTTATATTTATAGGTAAATCACTAGTTCAGAAAATAGATGCAGATGTACTCAAAACATGGTAAAATTCATTTGTTTACGTCTATTTAATCATGTTATTCTTAAATAAAATATGGTTCCAAAATTTCATCGGCAGATACTATCTTTCCTTTTCCCTCTAGAAACTATATTTTCCTTAACGACCAATAATCACTCTAATCTACGGCAGAATTCTCTAAATATTTACGTTTCTACGTTTATTTGCTGACAGTGTTCATTACATTAGTCATTTGAATGCACTTAAGTTATGGCAAAATGATGAATAACTATTTAGAGATAAAAGTTTACAGACACAACTAAAGCCATGTAATTTCCACGAAACTACCCATCGTACTCAATTTCACCTCTACAGTCACCTATATTAAGGGAAACGAAGGCGGAAAAAAGCGAACACTCAGTTCCAGAGCGACTCTGCCCGGATATATTTTATTTATATGATAGCTCATTTTGTTCGTTAGAAGGTCAAGATCAAAGTTAAAATCAGTTTATTGATTTGCACAGTAATAATTTGTTTATTAATGACTTAAAAACAATTAATTTAGAGAGTCTTTGGATCTCTGATTCCGATTCTGATGTCAAAAAGATGCAAATCCTAGAAGGAGCTACAGAAAAAGCCAATATTATGTCAAAATAGTGATTAATAATGAAAATGATTCCTGTAAGTTTTTGAAGTTACTGATTTCAATTGTCGGGGTTGTATTGAGGAGATGATTGTGATCAAACGACAGGTAGTTTTTTTTTTTATCTGAAAGTTTTCCTAGTTTTGCCAGGTGTCTGGGAAGTTACGATGAAGTCAAAGAGTGGGCCGGCCGTTAGTGAAAGTCACTAACTTTCCAATGAAATTAAATAAGCGGCAGAATTCTTTTAGTATCACTTTAAGATGGCAATCGTTTGATTAACTTGACTGATACGTTTATTGTCTGCTTGCATACTTATTATTCCTCAGAATCTATTACACATAAAGACATATAGTCGTTATAATTAGTAATGTAGGCTGCCTCTCCAGGTGCAAAGATGAAGGAAGGCGAATGAAATATCAAGATATAGAAACGACCTGACGGTGAGGTATCCACCCATGTGAAAGTGAAATAGAGTCAAGACATAACAAGTATACAACCTAACAAGCAAACTAATAGTAGAAAACAGATATTAATACTATCTATACCATAGACAATTTTACGTGACTGGTTAAGATGATGAAACGACGAGAACAATCCTACATCAAACAGATTAGGTAGTGAATCAGACTCATGAAAATACTGATTATTAATTATATATTTTAATCTATTGTTGTTTTTCATGGATTTATTGTTTGCGAATGTTTAAGACGATTCTCACAAAAATATCTGCTTTTATGTCCAAAATATAATGCCCTTAAATATTCCATTTCGGTATGTACTTATATTTATGTAATGTCGTAAAATAAGTAATATACTGTGATTCAATGCATAAAAAAAAAAAAAAATTCACAACAAGATGAACAAACGAATCCTGCTAAATGTAATTTGACAAAGCCTGCTTGTTGGCAAAATAAAAGAGGTCGTGAAATGTTTATGAGCTAAATAAAACTGACCAACAGGAAAACTCTTAAATGTATCTTTTTTAAGGAAGATTGGACGTATGAACAACTAATAACAATATAGAAATGAGGAATGAATTTAAAAAATGTAATATAGAAAAATATATGTTTTTGTACTTTAGAATCTAGGTTGTTTACATAGTAATTGCAAACAATTTAATGTACCAATTAAATTTTAAATTAGATAAAAGGATATGGGATATTTATTGGACTAATAAATATGAAAATGATCATTGCATGATTAGGAGGGTGATTTCGTTACTTAAACAGTTGTTATAATTCTCACAATAAATCCATGTAATATTTATCTTTGATTTTAACCTAACAATTTGAAACCTTTTTATGTAATAATAAGGAATGGTGGTGGCAAAACACCAACAATTAAATGTTATTTGGTTTGGAAATATTGTATTTCTATCTCTGTAATACGTATGTTGAATTGGGATACAACTCTGTGAAATTATAACAAATGGATCACGTTTATAGAAGATAAGAAGCAGTTTGGGATCACAGTTTTTCTAAAAAGAAAAACATCCTCCTACTTAACTAACGAGCTCTCAGTAGTTCTAATAGTTAAAACATATATTATACACACCCATGTCCCCACTCAGTTATATTATGTTAATCATTAATACTCAAAAATACCTAATTTTTTTTAATGCTCAGTACTAGTTTTTTTAATCTCGTTTATTTAAAAAATAGATATATAACAACACCCACAAGTTAATAACATAAATTAGTTTCTATTTCTTCAAATATACTTTTTATTGTTTAAGACCTTTGAACATATATATATATATATATATATATATATATATATATATATATTTACCGATCATTAATGATAAGATTTATTTTGGGTTTTGTTACATGTTGTGTTTAAAATTGCTTGGTTTGTATGTTTTCGTTCGACAAAAATTATAGTGACTCTTATGACATTTTTCAATTCTTATAATAACTAATCCTCTTAGTTCCAGGAATATAAAGATAAATATCATTGTAATTTTACTAGAACATATACAGTTGCAGATTTAACTACTTACAAGTTAGAGATTAGTTCACAAACAAGATGACTTTACAAAGTTCTCCAATTATGATTGAAATTCAAGAATTACCTAAAGATTTATTAGTTTCAAAGGTAAAGCTATAATTTTAATGTGTTTTTCGCCTTACATCCATTTTGAATTTTTTTATAATTTGAAAAATTTCACAACACAATTATAATCACACATTGATGAATTATTGTAGGCCTCCCGGTCCGTACTGCCGTTTTCTGTACACTAACTGCTATCTATTTCTAATCTATTTAGTATATCAAATAGAACATTTGATAGGAATATACAGTTTGGTTATGTCTATCCGTATTACCCTCTACGAAAAATTGTAGTATTACAATGTTGATCTGTATAACTTTTTAGTCGTGAATGTTATTTGTGTCATCCAAGCTTTATTTTTTATCATGTAACATTTTGTATAATTATCATGTTATTATTTATACTACCTAGTATATTAGTATGTTAATTAAACTTTTTTGAGAATGGTATGCTCATTTGGCCCACAGACAAATTTTTAGAGTCTTTTCATTTTTGTTTGTAATTCCACTCTTTAGGTCATTGTTAGTTGTTATTTGTTTTGGCTTTAACAGTTTACTGAGGTTATTTTCTGTTATGAATACAAATGTTTTCATAATCTGTTGTATTTTGGATTTTAGCAGTAAGAACTGGACCAGATTGTTGAATCATATTTTAGAAGTCTTTAGTTTTGTACGTTTTTCATATATTTCGATGTCGTTAGCTATGTTTTAAAAATTGAGTGAATGGTTGACCTTATTAAGTTTGTAATTAACATATGTGAGTGCGTAAAGACACTTTAGGTTATGGATTTTTCACTTAAAAGAGTAATAGAATTTTATGCAATACGACACAGCTAAAAAAGAAGATGGGTACCTTTATACTAAATTTATGATTAGTACGTTTATTATATTATTAGGTTACAATAGTAAAGAAAGTCAAGATCATTTACGTATTTCAAGATATTCACTTCTTCGACAATTTATTAATAACATATCTTCAAAAGTGTCTGAAGCTCTCACAGTTTCAATTTGATAGATAACATTTTCCTTAACAAATTATTCATATAAAAACTAACATAACTAACAGAACAAATATCTTTGTATAGTAAATGATTAATTTTCATTTTAGAAAAATTTGTTATGGGTTTATTGGCATGCTGATATTTCTGTAAACAGTAAATGAAAAATAAAATATCCCCAACAATATACTGATTCCTTGATAAATTGTTCACAGAAGTTATATATATATATATATATATATATATATATATATATATATAATAAATATATATTCGACTACACATTGACCAAACAAATATTAATTAAACCAGTTCTAAATTAAATATATCTAAAACGATTTCTTAGAGAAGAGCTTTGAAATTAGAAACATTTATAAAACTATACATAGGTGAAATGTTGCTTTCATTAATACCACTGATTTTTCATTTATTAACTGATAATTACTTTTTGTAATTAGATTTTGTATAAATTCGTGCAAGAAATTACGTTCGACAAGTTGCATGATGTAAAACGTTGAAATGTAGAACTGAAACATCAATTAGGGAGTTCAACTTATTTGTATTGACTTAAAATAGCCGCCACATTTTATTTGCCATTTACCTATTTTAATCTAAGAAATTACTTTTTCATATTTCATTCTTCTATAAAATATAGTCCCACCAAGTATGTTCCTTTAATTACATATCTGATGTTTCATGGATTTGTGCAAAATAAATCGATGTAATGTGAGAATTAATAATGAATTATTAAGAGAGATAGGTAAATATTTCTCATTTAAGTAGTAAATGGTGTTTATGATTAAACAATGAATAATAAGCATATATACATATTGTTACTAAGTGAATTCATAATGACAAACTAATATTACTGTATTAGTGAATTATATTACAAAATTACGAGAATAATTTAAACTTATGGAGGTTTGTGTCTGAAAAATATAACGTAAAAGGTATAGAATTTTATCCGCATATTGAGTGAAAATGGTGATATTGAATGTTGTTGAAATTATTTCTAATAATATATAATTGATTATCTAATATCACAAGATTTTCATTACTGTTGAGACCGATGGTTCTTGGTGGAATTCCATGTTTAAAGATAATAAAACACAATTTAATATGCCTCGTCAATGCCTTAGCAGGCAAAACCATTGGTCGGCTAGACTAATAAAAAGTGGATAGTACAAAATAAAAAATTGTGTTTTATTATCTTTAATCACAAGATTTTTCAAAAAGTGATTTCAGCTTATAAAAAGTGACGCTCTTGTTAACAAAATAAGTTCTAAATTTTGAGTGACATAATTATAGTTTACCTGAATTAGAATTATTGACCCTATGTTTCTTAAAATTTCAAAAATACTATTAGAATCATAAGCAATCATAAGCAATAAACTTGATTTCATGGCCCGGTGATAATAATTATTCAAATATCTTCATTTATAGGAATATAAGATTAGATACAATGAAATGGACTTTTGGTAATACTATAACATAATTTTTGAAGATTTGCTAGGGACTAGTTGATTTCATATATTAAAATGTAGAAGATAGGAAAGATACCTGCAAATTAATTGTATGTTATCATTATTCTAATCATGTAAAATTTGAACTCACATGATTACAAAACGTTGAATGAAATGTGTTTAATAATAAAAATTTCACCAATTAAAGATTTTTAGTGGGTTTAAAAACCTGGAGAAAAAAATATGTACTAATCTATTTCACATTTATACCTAGTTTTGGAGAATATATGATTTTAGAAATCATATAAGAAACATAAAGGTGTTTAAACATTTTGATTTACAGTTGCAACAATGGTGTTAGTTGGTTAGACTAGTTATTGAGAGTTTAATTTATGTTGCAGTGTTGAGGGTTCCACGGATAAATTTATTCGAAAAATGCATTATTATTTTGAATTACAAGATATGAAACAAAATGAAATACATACTTTATAAAAATAAAAAAATAGGTTTCTAAGAATTATATAAGACCATCGTAAAAAAATGGTATAATTTTCAAGTTATCTACAGTATGTTTACACAACAAATAAAATGATCAACGTACCTTTCTTTAGTAATTTGTTTCAACTTTCCATTAATCGTAAAAAAATTTAAACCTTATAGGAAACTTTATAGAGTACAATATAAATCTTATAAAACGTTCCGCTAATACAAAAAAACATTTGCTACAGGCAAATATATTATCACTGTTTAATAAATTGAGAAAAAACTATCTCGGATACCTATGATAATGACGTTACGGTTGACTGATTTATTTAAAGTCGCTTTTACAGTTGTTGATGGACCATTTTTATAAGATGTGTGTCTTTACAGTATAAATATATAGAGTTATATTATTAATGGACTGAAACAGTTTATCAATATTTACGTAAGTCAATTAAGGAGATTCGGAGAAGTCAAATGACTGTAAACAATTTAACGCGGCAGGAAGATTTCTACTGCGATTTAGAATGTATTATAAAGGCTAGAGTTTATTTGAAAATGTTTTACTTTTAATAGTATAACCTAAAATAATTAGGAGTTACTATTATTGACGTTTAATGGAGGAGTCGGTATTGGGTGTGTTAATATTTGTTATTATTATTTTAAAAAAGGTATATAAACTTGATTATAGAGTTAGATAATTATATGGAAATTGCCAAAAATAACGAAATACAAAGTAATTGATAAAACACTTTTCTATTATAACAACTTTTTTTTTAGAATTGTTTGAAACTGTATAACATAAATTCTAAGAAACAAGTGTTTTAAATTAATAAGTTGTGAATATTCAAGTAATTCAAGACCTGGTTTCATATTATTATAAAATACAAGATAATGAATGAAATCATAGCGTAAGGTAGAATATTGCATGGGAATAATAAAACAAGCGTCAAGATTTATTTTTCCTATTTCATGTATGAGCTGTACACCATGGAGCCAAACAGAACTGTATACCAATCAGATTTTGCAAATCTCAATTCAAATTCAGTTACTCATTATACTTTACATTTTATAAATTGTACACCTAAACAAATTTTCATGATTTATATTCTCTTTTTGACCCATGGTGTTCAATTTGACAATTTTTCAGAGATACAGATTTAAAGAGAAATTACGGAATTTTAAATGCAAATTTATCCATAATCATTAGATCTAGTTGATATAAAGTTAATTATGATAATTTGTATTCAGTTAAATTTGAGTTACGATTTACCTCCAAAAAATAAGATAAGGTTTGTGTGAGTTATTTTTGTATGTTTATTAAAAACTATAAAAAAATATAAATATTTTACCTATATTATTATGGATAGAAATAACGTAATAGTCGTACGAAGTTACAAAGAAAATTCAGTGGAACCAAAATGAAAAATTTTACTGCCTTCATTTTCGTGGAAAGTAAAAGGTTTTCTTTTATCTTACTACTTTAATCTCACAGAGTGGCCCTTCATATTTTCACTACTCATTGGTATTGAATGCCGTAAGAAGTTATCTATGTCTTGATCTTCTAAAGAAATTATCTTTTTCTGTTACTATATCGAGCATTGAGAACGCCAAAGACAATAAATATTACAAAACACTATCACTTTATCCAATAATACGTATTCTAGTATATGACATCTAAGTAAATTTTAGCTACAATTTAGAATTAGTTTTTTTTTGTTAATTTTTATATTCTATTCAAAGATTATTTATTTACAACTAATAAAATAAATTACCCAATTAGTATATTGATTGACATTTAGGGTGTATTTGTAGAAAGTTAGCAACAAAATACCTGATAATGAACGTTTAAAACAGAATATCTTTTTAAAATTACCGGTCTTTTTTTAGTTAATGAATGTATCCAGTTGTTTTAAAATATATATATATATATTAAAAACAATGGGAATAAAGTATGTGACCTGTTAAACATTTACTAACGAAATTGGTTTTGTTTGCAAAATAAATAAGTAATGGCTTGAAAGAATCTGGTTCTAATAACTATGAATCCACGACTGGCAACTAAAACCACAGAATGTCTAATGATGTCCAACTGTGCGTGTTTCATTTTAAAGATCAATGAACATTAAAAACCGTACTGTAATCACATTTCCTTTAGTCGGTTCTATTAAATAGAGCTATGTAAATCCGATATTGAAACTACATGACTAGTAATTAGTAATACAGTATAAACGACTCTGTCACAATGAAGCCGTACAATTTTCTCTCTTTATATTATTTGAAATTCGTTTCCGGTTATTGTCTTCGTCATAAAATTCAAATTCATAAATTAAATAATTTTTCAAAAATATATTCTTCTTATTATTAATTTGTATTTCGATTATCTTCTAAATATTGGACAAATAAATAACAAAAGAAAAGTTACTTTGGCACGAGTGGAACATATTGCTAGAAAAACGTAGAATCTCAGTAGACATAGATCAGGGTCTACTTTAAAATATGTTGTGTATAAATTAGGCAACAAGTTTAATCAGAACAGTTAAAGATAAGCGTTGGTAAAATTGGTTTAGGAACTGTTGTTTTCATAATATTTAAGCATTGGAATTAGAACTATATAACCCATGATTATGATTCAACTATGGCGTATGGGTTATGAAATTTATTTTTAAATGTAGATAAAAAGTAAACTATGAGTTTAAACAATTTTAAATAGTCTGGAAATAAAATGGAATATATCCGTTTCTCAAGGAAATTTTATTGAATTATGAGTAGACCGAAAAAACCAGTATGTCTAACTATTATTATTTCCCTTTTATCCCGTAATCTAAAACTCAAATATAGATTACGGGATAAAAGGTAAAATTTCTGAAATACATCATCATCACCGATTTCTATCAAAGTTATAAAAATGTCAAAGGGTGTGACCTAAATTATGAATTCAAAGAGTATTAAATATAACTACAATTCCGAAAAAATATATGAATTGACAGGGTGTTAAGTAAAGTTATTTATGACTAACACTGTAATAGAGTATATTTTATAACAAAAACACCTGATCTTCTTTTATAAACTATAAATATTTAATTAAGAATAACTTTTTTTTAACCTGAAGTATTCATTCATTTTTGTATCTTAAAAAGAGTAAATATTATTTATTTGAGTTTTCACATGATTTTAAATAGTAGAAATATGTTTTCATAGAACGTAAAATACATTTTTATTTTACGTCTAGTGTTATAGTATGAAATCCACCATAAATATGACGCAGTAACTTCAAAACATAACCAAGATAAAGTAGTGTTATTCCCTTGGCTGGCTGAGATGTTTCCATTTAGGGATTCACCTGGGAAGGAAATAAACAAGTTTTATTTCTTTGATTTTATCCTGTTTCGTCAGCTTTACATTTTTTAAATATATCATGGTCTCTTAAACATAAGACAGTAAATACGTGGCATAGAACGGAAAACTTCTCTTTCAAAATAATACGACCAAGGAATAGGTTAATATCTAATTAAAAAAACACGAAATTCCTTTTTACTTATGATTAACATTTAGCATTTTTTTTTGTAATTTTGTATAATTTATTACTTTTATATGTTTAAAATCATTGTACTAGTTATAAATAGTTATTGTTATGTACTAGTTACTTTTTTCATTACAACATGTTTAACGCACTTAATTATTATTTAGTTTTACTATTTTACAGAAACCAAGAAACCATTTAAATTTTTTATAACTATTTAGAAATAATTCATTAACTATGTAGTAACTAAGGAATATATAAATATTTAAGTTAGTAAGGTAAGAACAAGAAAACAAACCAATATTAACCAGTAGCAGGACTTTTTAGTTGGTTGAATTTAAGCCTTGTTTATTAATCTAATGAGATAAAGCTCGTCCTAAGTATTTTTGTGTAACTGAGTATTTATTTTTTAATTTAAACACAGAAGCGAAAGAACTTGAAAACAGTTTTGAAAAATTACTTTATCAAAAACGTAATAACGTATAATATACTGGTTGTTTATATTTGTGATATATTTTTCAATAGTTTGATACAAATATAAGTTGTCAAAATTTTAGTGTGTTTAATTATATTGCTAGAGTTTATTTCCTGGTAAAATATAATCTATGATGAAAAAATGGTCTTTCTCTTACATTTCATACAGTATTGTGAGATTCAGTACTGCAAGAGGTTTTTAGTGTTCCAAATTTCATTTAAAAATAATTTTTCGTACTTGTTAAATTATAAAATGATGTATGATGAAATATTAATATAACAAACTTCCTACGTTATACATTTGCGTTGACATTACTTATTTACGTTACATTTAAAACTAAAAACAAACTAGGTTTACCCGTAGCTCCATCTAGGTCAAAATTTGGATGTGATTGAATGTCAATCATTTATCTTAAATACACGATTTGAATTATTTAGTGTTTGAAATTCATTATACCGTCTTATAGACACGATATGTGATTTTAACAGTTATAGCTAGATTGATAAAGTACATAGGCTATACTTTAGTAAATTAAATCTACCAACATTTTTTTAAAATTTTGTAAACATTTTAATAAATTTATTCCCATTAGATAAGGAAAAGATAAAAATAGAGATAATAGTAATTATTTATACCCTTAACATCTTTGAAGCAACATTCGTAAAACTGTTTTAGTTTTTAATCTTTATTTATTTCTTAACACTGTCCGTGTTTTTAGACATCATTTTAACGTTGATAATTAAATTATGTTATTTATTTTGTTTATTTACTAGACTTTAAAACAAAAAAATAGAAGAAAAACAACTGCTAATAATTTTCCATGACGCCAATTTTCTTATACATTTTTGAATCACTTAAACAAGCAACTCAAGTAGTCTCCTTTATTGCTGCCAGATTTTTCTCATGTACTTTTAATCGTCACTTATCTAAATAAAATTTGAACAGATAAGGTATTTTTTTGAATCAATCCACAGGTAGCTATTTCTATCGAAAAAGTAGAGTAAAGTACGTTGATACGATTAATTTAAAAATTGTTATAATGTTACTTGACACACGTAATTCGTAATAATAAACTATTCGAAAGTCCCTGCTCAAAAGAGAAGGTTAGGACTACAGTGTATGAATTTATCATACTTATTTTTATTTGTCTATTTTAGATCATAACCAAGTAACTTGCTACCAAAATAAAACTCCATAAAAAAGAAATCGGGATATTGTTTTCTTTCGAGTTACGATATATCGAAAATAGTGTGATTTTTATAAAATTACGATTTAGTGTTGCAATCATGCAACATATTTTGATTTGTTAGAAACACATTCTGTCGATTTTAGAATGATGTCAGTTGGTGTAGTGTAAGTCTTTCAATAAGATATTAAATTTTGGTAATTGTAGCTGAAGGTATGGTATTAGAATTTTGGGTTGCCGAGAAGGTACGCAAATTTTCATCAGTACAGTCTAATTTTAATATAAATGAATTAGTGTCTGCTTTTCTACAAAATGTAGAATACAATAAATACATTATTTAAAAAAATATTTAAAACATATTAAAAATACCATACAATCAATAAAAGTACATTTCAGTAACATAGTTACCATCCGCAGTAGTTAAGTATTAAATAAACAATAACTGATATATGCAGTTATACAAGTGTGGTTCTTCTCTCACTCCTCGATCTGATCACTTCAGCAATAATATTAAGCCAGGGTCATTAGCCAGGGTCAACATCTTATTCCTCAACTAGATGCAGTGGGGGTGAGATCAATACAATTAGCCTCATGAATAATTATACTACCGAAAATAATTCTGAACTAAATAACTAATAAACTATTAAAATATCCAGAAACATAGTAAGAAGAAAACCTATACTTTTATTAAAAAACATAAAAAATACATATTATCCACCTAAACGAAAAAAAGTAAGAAAATAAATCAACCAAAAAGGAAAAAACCTAAATTAACGAATATAAAGTTGAATTAGGGATATGTCCTTTGTCATAATTTAACAAATTGTCATTAAAAATAAAATTGTATCCAAATTTTCCAAAAGGTTTATTTTACGCCTTTTTATCAATAAATTCCAAACCAGTATATATGTATATATATATATATATATATATAACTCAAATTATATATCCAAATTCTATTCATGAATATTTATTATGACTCCTAAACTGATATTCTTGTGCAGTGTGAGACCAATCGGTTTTATTTGAGTACTTGGGGCTTACATTTGTTAAAAATGTAACAAAAATATACTGAGACTACTTGAATATACTAGTTATATTTTTTGTTGTATCATAATTACATTGTAATATTGAGTTGTTGCAGAAACTAAACATTACTCACAACTAAAATACTAAGTATAGACAATATTAGTCACTTAAATGCTGGACTCTCCATAGCATCCATAATGGTATTAAAGAACAGATATTCTTATGTAGAACATTAAATCTACGAGTAAGTCACGTGATTTTTAATCAAAAATAAATTGTAAATATATCATAGATGTTTGCACTCGTAATAAATCTTCCCTAAGAAAAGTACGTAAGTTAAAGTGAAAAAATAAATAATAATAAAGAACATAAATCACATAAAAATACCTCATTTAAAGGGTTTAAAAATAAATTCATATAAATCATTTAATACCATGTACACTTTTGAATAGACAGATAGTTATCATTATTTTACTCAAAAAAGCTCTATTTTTTATAAATGGAAAGTAATACACCAACTACCAATATGAAGATGTTTATTTAAATTTTACGAACTATGTAACTAATGATGTCCATAGTAGTTCTTCTAAGCCTTCGTAAATTAAGAACTTGGACAGATGGTTTGATCTTGCTAATTCACGTGGCAGAATGGAAGAGTTATATAGCTTCTCTTATGTGAAAAATGAAATACATCATTTAATCTCTCTGGAATAATATTGATGTTAGTTTCATTATAATTAAAGAAATTTTTAAATTTTGATTTTTTATTATTATAATAATTTTAGGACAGGTATATTATTCGTTTTAAAATAAAAACTCGGACATATTTGATTTATAAAAAGTAAGGTTTTCTATACTTAGTTACTATTTTTAACTCAAAAGAATGACACTATGGTAACGTAAATATAAATTAGTAATTAATTCTAAATAGTATATTTATATTTTACATGCAAATTTGTTAGTTTCTTAGTTTACTATATTAGTTTGTTATAAATTTCGCCAATAAACACTTTTTTATAGTTGCATTTTATTACGTTCAGTCCATCACTCTTTGTGCTCATTTCCAATGTGCATTTATTTTAAAGAACTTGGTGATCTACACATATTCACACTAACGTTGAGATAGTTATTTACCCAAAATATTTGTTAAATGATATTATTATAAATCTCTGTCTCGTTAGTGAATTAAAGCTATTTGTGTTGATATTTTTTTAATGATAAAATTGAATTATTTTCTAGATTCTTGGTACTACTTAAAACAATCCATGATGAGAGTTTGGAAGCGTAAACAGATTTAAAGTTTTAAACTGCTAGTTAAAAGGCATCGTTTCATTTCAGAATGGTATCCTAGTTTTATCATAGTAACATCTAAATCATACACTGTACACGTCATCAAGTCTCAATGGACGGTGTACAAACGAAAAGTAAACTAAGTAAGTATGAAGTGAAGTATTAAAGTCATGCACAAGCTTTCACAATTTAAAGTCAAAACTTAGGAACAAAAACATGTTCCTCACAATGATTTGTAAAATTTCGAGTTCGTTGTTGTGATTAAATAGCGATAATAAACCACAAGTATCGTTCTAGAAGGTACAACGTCTCAAAATCGCATAATCTATTGTGGTCATGCATTATGAAAAGATATATAAAAACATAATGTTACAAACACTATACTTTATAATAATAATTTGGACAAAATAATGTGTAAATAAATGTATGGTCCACTAGTAGTTATTAAAATATCAAAGTGAAACTGATACAGATAACATTATTTTCTGTAATTACGTTGTAAAACTCCACTCTTAACTTAAATTGACTTTTGTTGTACAATAAAAATTAAATAATCAGAAGATAGACATCAGTGACAATTTTTCTTTTGAATACCGGATACGACTAGTTGGCTCGAAACCTTAAAACATATCGTTATCTAATCGCGAGGCAAAAGCACTTTATGGAGATTTCTCTGATAACAAAATGAACTCCGAAAAGTAATACAATTGAAATAAATACGTTTTAATTAACTTAATTAACTCGCTATCGATAAAACTGCCGAAGTTGAAGAGTACTTTGGTTTATTGATATTATACATTTTAAAATTCCAAATATTTTAAATTAAATTTACTTCATAGAAATACAATTATTACGTTTAATAGAATAATTATTGTGGTTCATGTATTATTGGAACACAAACAAACACATCGAAACTAGGTTAATTATACAAATTTTGAAAACAAATTTATATAAAAATTAGTTGGAATGTAGCTTTTATGTTTACATCAAATAACTCGAATATGGTTTGATGATTTTTGTGTCTCTAAGTTTGGCGACCTCCATCTTGGTATCCCCGTAAGTACATCCAATTAACACAATTTGAGGTTACATAGGTCTTTGTGTCTATTGATTAGAAGAACCAAACGAAATAGTTTCTCAAAAGTCGCTATTTTTAATTATTGCGATAATTTATCTATTTATATTCGAAGAATAAAATATTAAAACACGCTTTACATGATACATTTCAGTAAAATTACAATTCCTAGACTTACAATTGTTAATTATTTTCTTCTTATTTCTTAGATGTTTCCCAAACAAATTATGATAGTAAAAAAGGATTGCTCAGTCATTGAGGGAATTATGTACATAAAATATAATTTTACAAAATCCTTCACAATTCGTTACCTACTTTTTACAAAAGTGAAAGGAAAATAATCGTAATAATATTATAAATTTTTTTTTTTTTTTTATGTGAAATATAATTACAGAAGAAATATTATTGATATTGAAGGATTTTTTTTTATTTCACGAATTTTAGTTTATTCCATTAAGAATGGTTAATTTCTGAATTGTAGACTATAAATAATAACTTGTAATATTTCTGGAACTTCAGTACAAATTTGTATAATTACGCTTTGTTTTTATTTTACCATATATATTTACAATAGAACAGTTAGTTATCCTTAGTCTAAAAATATTTCGATAAATAAACGGTTCTGACTCAAAATATTAATACTGTACACACATTACTAAATCTTTATCACATGGCCATACTTAAATCAAATATTATGCCAATAAATATTGTACTTCACCTACTGAATAAACATGAAAGTTGGGTAGTTAATTGTCTTAAAGTTTTGGCTTGGACATCGTTATAAAGCCAAATATCTCGAAATACTCACAAATTATGTAGATCTCAATTAGGTAGAACTAGTATAAAAATAATTGGCAAAAAATAGTATTTTGTTGTTTAAAATTTAATAAGTTTTTCGTTTGTTAGAATTAAATTAAAATATTGAATATCTTATTCTGACCAAAAAATATTTTTAAAGAAAGATGAACACAAAGTCTTTGAGTACCCTTGAACGTAATTTGATGGATATTTCTGTTTCAAAATCAGGAAACAAAAGTCTAACCGTTAAGACCGATTTAAATTATAAGAGGTAACACAATAAACACATTAGAAGTTTTAAGATCTTCTTAGCCTCTTACTCCATTTGTAGTAAATAAATTCTAATTTCTATTTATTTATCATTGCATTGGTGTCTTTCTGAAAAAATTGGAAAACAATAGATTATCCAAAAGATAGGTTAGTATTTAATTCATATGGCGTATAATAAATTTTCAATTAAACATCTATCACATGTCAGTTTTGATTTGCCATTTTGTGTAAACCTAAGTCATATGATTTTGTGTACAATTTAAATTACTTGACGTTAAATGATTATTTTAAATTATATTTGAATAACTCTTATACTAAGTTTAAAACTACAAAGTATACAAAATGAATATTGGCTAGTAGAATAAACTTGACGTTATTGTGTATCATTTTATACCATGTTGTTTAAAGCAAAATACCTCTCGGTCATCCTTGACTTGTAAAAAGAAGCTCTCATATAATTAATAGCAACATGGTTAGGAAAGAAATATAGTTGATCAAGAGAGACCTAAAAGGAATGATGAAAGACAATGATTTAAAACAAGACTAAATATAAAGTTGTAGATCTCGGTAGTGTTCCTCGCATTTGCCACAGCCGTACTCACTATAGTGAGCACTTGAGGGGATAAGGCCCCATTTTATAGAGAGATAAGGAAACGAAAATAATTTTCCATCGATTTACCATTTTCCTAATTTTATTTTAGATTCCTCGCACTAAAATTATTGTTTCCCTATAATCCACACAGGGATTGTCCATAATTAAGGGTTGAGGTGGCAATACTATGTTATGAGTGTCTGTTCTTTCAAAATCAAAAAAATTCAAGTTTAAAGAAAACATAAATGTACATTGCAATTTTAATCGGCTGTAATGTATGTTGTAGGTAGAATTGAGACCTTCGTTTCGTTAGAGTTTTCTGCATTCATTTTTCCCCTTAAATTTTATCACTTGATGCATACTAGTGTTTCATATTTTTATGTTTTTCCACTTCTCAAAAGCTAGTGACTTTAAACACTAGACAGAGAAAATTAGTTTTAGAAAATTGTTAAATAAATATTTTATGAAATGCTTTCAAAGAGCGAAACGTATCTAATTAAACAGTTGACATACCACAGAAACTCATGTTTTAATATGTTTTGTACAAAGAACAAATTAAATTCCGTTAGCATTCTTAACAATTCTATAAGTGCCCACACTTTGAAACTTGAATGCAAATGCCGTTACACTCAATCATGAATAAATATGATCTTTGTTTGTAAGCATTTGTTACTTCATTGTCTGTATTATTGTACACTTACTATATTTACTCCAATAGTGCATTACAAAAATATATAAATTTTAATTTTAGATAAGGGTATCTTATAGAATTTCTATTTTCGGAGATTTTATAGATAGTTACAGATTTTTGTATTTGTAAAGATTACATGTACACGCACACAATATTAAAACAATAAATAAATTTACGTAATGCGTAATAAAGAAATCAAAGTTTTTCCAAACCACAAAAATAAAAAAACAAAACTATGATTATAATAAATCCAGTGTTTTTAATTATAATACCTTTATGTACCTTCCACAGATCTAATATGTAAACCTCTTTGGATGAAAACTATATCATGGAACATAAGAATAATATAATAAACATACCGGATTTATTACAGTTTTAGCTTTGTTTCTTGTATTTGTGGTTTGGGGAATCCATGTTTTAATTATTGTAAGTATTGACAGTTAGTTTGCTGCTTTAACATTAATTAATGCATATTTTAGAAAAATAAAAATAAAATATCTTTCTATGTAAATATTACAATTAAAACTAATAATGATTATTATGAATTTTCTGAATTGTTACTGTTTAAAATTTAATAATCCTTAGGGCAAACATAATTAATTAGGATTTATCTTTTTTTTTTCTCTCTTCCATAGGGGTAAAGTGAAAAGGACAACATCTTTATCATCATATGTAAGTTTACATCGAATATGATATAAACAAAAAGTATGAGCAAATTTAATGTCTTTTTTAAAATACATTTTATTTTTCATTGGTCATGATCAAAATACATGCTTATTTTTTACTTATCAAACAAAACAATATAAGTTAATATTGTATCAAGGGGTTCCATTTATGTATTTTATTAAAATGCAAAATCAATGCTAGGAAATACTGTAATTATTGGGTTTCTAGCTAATCCATCAAAGCGTGAACAACACCATCAAATTCCTTCTACGGTAAAGAGGAATTCCTTCTACGGTAACTTTTAAGGAAGAGAAACATTATTTTTAAATAAAATGTTCCAACGTTATGAATTGAGTTGCGTTGAAAGTAAAAATTAAGTATCCGAAAATACAAAATAATCACTGACTTCTTTTTATTACATTATTGTAATATTAATTACAAATGTTTCAGATATGTTAAAATAGTTTCTTTATAAAATTGACGAAGAAATAAAATACTTACACACCAACTTTATACCTAGCTTCAATAAAAAGTAAATCTGTCCACTAACTTAATTATTAGAAGTGTATCACAATGAGACCTTTCATGGGCACAGAAAGTATACTTTACCCATTTCAGAGACATTTACTTCTTGGTGTAATAGCTTACAAGATTTGTGGTCTGATCCAAACACTAAATTACTGAACCAAGAAAGGTTTAACACATTGTTTAAAGTTTAATCACAGAAACACGTTCGCATACTTTTATGGTTCTATCGTTGAATAGATTGAAATAAATTGTTGCTTGTAATTAGTTTTGACAGAAAAACGGCTGACTAATTTTTTTGTTAATTATATTTATTTAATATTTTCCATAATTTACTTTCCAAAATACTATTGTTGTGAATGTATTAATTATATTTGCTATCATATAATAATAAATTACTTGGGAATAATTAGATTATTCTCTTTAAATAATTCTTCAATAAATTTGTATCTGTACAAAGCTAAAGTGAATATGATGTTTACTAACACATTTGTTTTTGTCTGTCTCCAGTTAACAGTAAGAATTCTTTAATAGTGTTTACCTTACTTCAGAGAAGAAGTAAAACATATAGTGTTCATTTACATTTCTGGATCTTTCTAAAAAGTGGAGACAAAAATATACATTGTTTACAAAAAAAATAAATCAGTCAACGATATTTTTTTAGTTATTCTTAATCTTAAAAGTCAAATTTTTATAAAATATTCTCATGTACGTAACTTTAAATAGGCTGGGTATTTCATTTTATAATATGTTACACAAAATTATTCAAACGATCATCATGAATACCAAATATTAAATATATCTTAACGCTCTGAATGTTCATTCACTTAATGTCGTACGAATATTTATGTATACGAAATCAAATAACATTTGTTCACATATTATTTAAATTGTTAAACAAACTCTTACTACGTTTATTACCTAAAACAAAAACTTAAATCAGTTGGTATTAAAGGCCAGTACCATTGCGTAAATGATAATTAATATATTACTATTCATATTTATTTCAAGACTAAGACAATATAGACTATATAAAAAAATAATAAAAATTATACGGACAATGCAAGACATTTTAATAAAACATCATGGACTAATATTAATTAAGATTCTATCGATATACAATCACAATCTCAAAAGTGCTATCATAACTTAACCTAAAATAATCTGGGATGTACATTACGTAGGCCTAACCATATCACTGCATTGTAGTTATATTAACACCACATGATGGTACCATAATAGATTATGTGGTTATCGTGTGATGACACATCTCTTGAATTGAGACACGTGTGTCTATAACATGCACGTATAAATACATCGAACTGGTAGGTTTCATCTCCAATAGATTAGTGTTATGTAAAAGATCTCAAATTAGTATAAAAAATGATTTTGGGATTTTGCTGTGTTTAACAAACGTTTCTTGTTATAGATATTGAATCAATATATGGGCTCTAACAGTTCTAAATAAAGGAATCCCCCGATCAGTTTCCACGTTTGTGCATCTAAGGTTAGAACTGGGCACATTGTGACTCAGGCATATCTTTTCCGTTTTGGACAGGCTGAATCGCCGGTCTGTTTGGTTTGTCAAGAACAAGAGGAGACTCTCCAGCACATCCTTCTTCAGTGCCCTGGTCCGGGGAATGCTGCCGGGAATATGTTGAGAACCATGCTAGAAAAGGATTGCACCCTTAAAAGAGTACAGACGAACAACATCTTTTGGTGACTGGCCAGAAATGTTTATGAGAGACACCGTGTGGTTGGCATAACTTGATACTAGATACACACACAAGGAATAAGAAGTAAGTAAACCGTTCTAATTATTTAAAATATTGAATATAGCATTTGTTTTCAAAATACATGTCTAATTTACTCTTCCTAACGAAAAGTCTCGTAAATTGTTTAAGAAAGATATCAATCATTCGTCACAAAATAAATCAATTTCCTCTATTTCTCTGAGTAATACGATTTAAAGTCTTCCTAGATCACTGGAAATATGTGTCCATTCTACAGTGACTTTAATAATTTAATACAATTGTAATTTATGTAAAATATAAAGTTTCCAAATAATAATCATATTTTTTTATTATCTAAGCTTAATCTACGCTATAATGAGATAATTTTAATAAACCTAATTAGAATGTAGCCATTGTGTAATTGATACAATTGTATTTATTGATTTAATTATCCAACTAATTAACTTTAACCCTGTAATCTGCAACTACCCTATTTCATTTGGATAATTTTTATATACAGGGTGCGGCAAAAGTCAGTTAACCAAAAATTCATCTTAACTATAACTTGTTTTGTATATAACTATAACAGTATTATTTTAATTTTCCTATTAGAGAAACTGCTCAAAGTGGCCACCTTCATTGTCTATACACTTTAGGCACCTTTTCACCACTGATTTACACATTTTGTTGCATAAATTGCTTGCCGACTAGGAGGTCAAGTTCCAGAAAACTGTTGTTCTATTGTTGCAATAATATCGATAGAATTACGATCAAATTACCACCACTTTTTCAAAAGGAGTACTCATTGATCTAGAGAAATTTTATGATTCATGATTGGAAACAATAACGTATCAATAAAATAAACAATACACTAGCCAACTTGACTTCACGGTCACCAGAGGTAGACTGAAAAATTAAAGAATAAACCTTGACTACATCTTAGATTAGAAAAGCAGCAACTCAGGTATAAACAATCTCGCTTACCCGATTGCAGCAGTTAATCGACTTTAACCGCACACCGTATTTTCGAGATAAAGGAAAACATATAAAATTTATCAAAAACTTTAAGAACGTAGCCTGTTCGATTTAAGATGGTTTTGTATGAATTTAGAATTTATTGCCTCGATAACGTATTTCAGTTGGTAATTTTGTTTTACCCTTAGTTAATTGTAGTCGGTTTTTGGATCTCTCAAGTATAATGGATGGGAATTTTAACTTTTGTAGAGGTAGAGGTCAAACTTGAGGGAATGTTTGAGGTCAAATGAAGGGGAAGTTTTGTGGTACGAAGTTTGTCTAAACGTTATAGGGTTTTAGGAAAGTTTTTACAAAGCCATAGTGTTTGGAGATTAGATAAGGCAGTTAAGAAAGTAAGTATTCTATTGAAAACAATACTACTCATTAAATATATGAGATATAGACTGAAAGAGAACGGCCTGTCTGTAGCGATCCAAAAAAGTTAATATGCCGCAGAATCTGATTCATTTAGTATAATTATCTATATATTATACTATCTAATGCCACCAACGGCGACGTAATGAGGGCTCGTCGTACCTTCCAGGAGAGGCAAAGATGGAATTGTGAACGAAGGCTCTATGCATAAAAATGATCTAACATTGGTATCCAACCTTCTGGAAGTGACATAGAGTCCGATCTATAAATACTATACAAGCTGATAATCAACGTATAAGTAGAAAATGGTTAGTGTCTTGTACTACAATCTTTCACTATATTCAAAAAGGTGTTTTTTGAGCTATTAATTTTTATAATTTATAAACAGTAACTAAACTAATGAATTAAATTATGAATCTTTTTAACTATATAGAACACGCTGATTTGACGTATTGACCTTAATGCTCCATAAACTTAAAAATTTCAGTAGGAACTTAATCCATGAGCTTGAAGTTACAGCTATGTGGTTATAATACGCAAGTTACTCTATTTACAGCAATGTATAAGACACATTGAAATCTACTTGTGGCAATAACTTAACATACTTTATTAAAAATTGCGAGGAACTATGTGTTTTCAATCTTTAATAAAATTTGAACAAAATTGATAGAGAAGTTTTTAAGAAGTCGAATATTTTGTGATATTTACGTAGCATTTTTTTTTACCAATAACTCTAAAGAGACATTTTTTGAGAAGTAGCAACTAAAATATTTTGTTAGGGTCTATAGAGGGTACACTTGAGCAAAGAACAACATTTTATTGGCATCTTTACAGCTTTCAAGAAAATAGTTATTTTGAGTTATCAGAATGTACGAGTATAACAATGTTCAGAGATATAAAGATAAGCTCACGTTCCAAATATTATTAAAATCAGTCTACGCATTAGCAATGTAGAGCTCTTATGATAGAGGTACAAAATTCCCAAAACAATTATTATGAACTTAGGGGACCACAAAACTGATTACCCACAAAAACTCGATATCAAAGGTGTTGACCCATCTTATAACTTTCTTTATACTAAGTATTTAGGAGGAAATGAAATGACAATAAATTTTTTTAGTTATTGCCAATTTGTTTCCATAGATCAATAACTGTTGTTGTAACGATATAATGTCAGAAAGAATGGAATTTTCAAAACAGTTCATTATGCAACGTTTTTATAATAACATAAAAATAAAAGTTTAATTGTATTAATCTTATTCAAAAATTAGAGTTAGTATATGTTGATAAAAAGTACAAGTTGACATGTCTCTTTAATTTACTTTCAATCCCTAATAGTTCATATTAAACAATGGACTGACTATCAATATTGACAGTCAAAAACTTATTGTTAGGTATTTAAAAACAACTCTCTAAAATAATACATCCGGTAATGATAGAAGGAGCTGTTGGTCATCAAAGTGAACATATGTAACGCGGTTACAAAAAGACATTGATATATTGCAGTAAACATAGAACCAATTTGCAAGTATTTACGACGAGTTGGTACACATTGTCTCATTGTTTTCCCTATTTATTGACTGCAATAAAGTCACTTTAAGTTATGGTTAGGCTAGAGTTGAAAACATACACACAGATGGAGTTAAAATTGAGAGGCTAAGGTGTCTTAAAGTAACTTAAAGAAGAGTCTTAATTCTTTTTGACAATTCGAGTGTTCTCAGTTTTGAATAATTACAATGAAATAAACTGTACATGTCTTAGAAGCAATATTTTGGCTTCTTTAGGATAACGATACATACCTGCTTATGGATTTCATATTATAGGCAAGTTTCACCTGTCCTGAAATTTAGGTGTAACAGCCGTACACCACATAAGAAAAACAAATTTAATGATAACTGTGTCAGTGCAAACTTTTATAGTTGTAGATTGCAAACATTTATATTTCTTTTTAATCCAAATAATATAAATTCGGTGGTCCTAGAGTAGCTAGCGAATTTAAGTGGTTGCAATTAAATGTATTTTTATAAAATCAAGTTTTAAAAAAAAAATATTTTTTCTAGTATTTTTATATAATGTAAATCATCGATAAGTTTTCAAATAAAATTAGTTTTGTTTATATGTTTATAGATCTATAATTGTATATAGTTATTTTAGGATATAATTGCAAAGATCACATTCAATGCCTATTTTTACTGTTTCGTTTCAACTTTAAATTTAACTTATAAATCTTAGACACATATGGAATGAGTACATAATACTTTTGAAATCGTATTGCAGTATTGTATTAAATTACAGGTATTAGTGTAATGCACAAATATCTTACAACTAAACACTTTTATTAAATGTAGTAGTTGCATTGCTTTTTTTGAGTGTGATATGGCTCATGTAAAAAATTTAAATTTATGTTCCCATTGTAAATATTAAAAATAAACAACGTTGGTACAAATATTTTTCAAAATTGATTTGGAGAAGTTAATCAAATCAGTATGTGAATGATGATTATATGTATGTTTTCTTATTACATTACTATTTAGGTATAATTTGGATAACTCGTAAAACCCATTCGTTTGGTTTCTTTTCTGACGTTATCAAATAGAAAGGCAAGTTGTGTCTTTCTCGAGAAGTGACTTCAATTTGACGCATTTTATTGTTCCTTACACCATTACTAAGAATTCTTTTTGGTGACAACTAATGAAACATTTTGTGACATTTTACATTTGGCTGATTTTATTCAATATTCTTGTTTGTATATGCTATTTCATCCCTATTTATATAAGGACCTAGTAATATGATAATAATTTTTTGACAATGAAGTATTAAATTTTCTTCATTAAGATGTAGCCTGATTGATTTTATAGAACATGCTTTATAGCACCAGTACCACTCAATTATGTAATTTTATTTGATTAATTTTTTATAGATCTGAATGAGGATATTTTTTGATTTTTGACGTTTTATTCGGACTAAAAACTACCTTTATATTACAAGTTCTGGGTTAGTCATTTTGCACTACGCAGGACAACTATGTTACACTTTTTATTTAATATTTAGCATAATTAATAATATCAGTTAGTATTATAATCGGCAATTACATTTTATGCAATGCAAATTATGTGGTTTAGCATATAGAATTATTGATTTGTTTTCATGAAAAGAAGAAAAAAAAATTCAAACTTTGAGGAATGGTGCTAAGAACCCTTTATTGACTTGACTTCTGTTAAATCTTAAGCCGAAACACGAGAGGAAGAGTTGTTTTTTGTACAAAAAGAAATAATTTAGATAAGTGGTTGCAAGATTCACAGCAAAGTAGGTTAGATTTAGTTACATTACTAAACGTTGTAATGTACTAAAATCGTCATAATGTTAATAATATTGGACAGTATAAAAATAATATACAGGGTGTTCGAAACTATTAGAAACAACTTAATATCTCAAAATTTTAAAGTCTTATGAGATATAAATAAATACAGTTATTTAAAACCATGAAACGACCACTCTTTGGTTGAGTTTTAATTTTTTCCGCCATCTTTTAATTAACTTCAAATTTAAAATGGGAAGATAGTAGTTGATATTAATGTAAAATTTTATAGAAAAAAGTTGGTCAAATCCGTGTATGCTATCTAAATCCATTTTAAAATTATTTTCAGGCAAAAGAGTAGAATCGTAATTAATTCGCGAGCCAAAATAATCTAATAAAAACGCATTGCAAAGGCCTAAAACTATAAATATTTTACAACTTTAAAATTTTCTTCTTAAAATGTGATTTTTAATACTGATAGTAATTACGCCATAAACTCTGTTAACTAACACGATGACAGCAATGAAATAAGTTAGAAAATAAACAACCTCAGACTAAAAAACAAAGTTTGCAAGCCAAAAAATATCAATATGAATATTTTTTGCAAATAATTGATTTAAATTCAAAAGAGTTATTAACAAAAGTAAAATGACTAAGAAGAAGAAAACAACTTATTTCAAGTGAAATAACGTTTTTTTAATCAGCTGTAAGATGTCAATAATCTTAATCAACTGGTATGGTTAATAGCTGCTAATAAAAAAAAATCAACAACGAAAAAGCTGTTGTAACAGTAATTTAAGTTGTACCATCTTTAGGTTTCATATTAGAACTGTGAAATGTACGATAGTGATTAACTCACTTTAAAACCAACTGCAACCTGAATAATTAATTTGTATTGATGTAAGGTATATCAATGTTTTTTATTATTATTAATTATTGTAATTTATTTATAAGTGTTATTTTATGTCACATTATGCCCACTTTAAATGAAAAGACAAAACAACTACTCTGTTGATGATGTATAGTTACGGTGATCGAGGTCGATTATTGCATGAGGTATGCAATTTGTTTAATGCTGAATTTCCAAATAGAGATCCGATATCCAAATCTACTGTATCCAAGACAATTAAAAACTGTTTTAAGAAACAGTTAGTGTAAGTGATCGTTTCCCCAGTGGAAGTCCAAAATCTACCATCAACTATGACACGTCATTAAAAGTATTACATACATATGTAGGAGAAGCAAAATACCTCCGTTCGAAAATCTGCTTATATTCACCAAATTGGAGCTTATTTGTTTCACAAAGTGCTTTAAACTAATAAACACCACGTTATTAAAATGCATTTAGTTCAGGAACAAATAGAATAATGTTTTGATGCGGGTCCTGTATTGTTAGAGTATTATGGTAAAATATTTGGCTGACCACAATTTTTACAATTCTGTTATTATCTCAGTTGAAGCGACATTCATCTTGAATAGAAATGTTAATAGATAAAATTGATGATACTGGAGTGACAATAATCCTCATTGGTTAGGTTAGGCTAGGAAGAGATGGAATTATCGTCAAGTAAAAGAAAAACAAAAGACTGACATGTGGACTGTGGCATTAAGGAATTCTATTGAATTGTACCAGTCCAATATAGGAACACAATTAATTATGAAAATAATTAATAGAAGAAGAGATTTTCTGAAATACACGTGCATCACTGATTTCTATCATAGATGTTAAATGTTTTATGATGTTTTATGACATAAATTATGATACTAAACTATATTTCACAAAACTACATTAAAAAAAAAAATTTTAGTTATAGAAGTGTCAAAAATCTAAATTACTGACGCCTATATACAGTATATTTAATACCTAATACAAGATCATTGTATGCATATTAACACAAATTAAATTTAGAATAAAATAGTTTTATCCCTGAAATATTTATTCATATTTTACACCTCATAAAGAACAAATATCATGTACTTTACATTCCATATAATTTTAAAAGAAGATATATATTTCCGTAAATTTTAAAAGGCAATCCTATTTTCCGACAAATGTTTTTATGAAATGCACCACAAAGCCACCGTATATAAGACGCAGTAACATCAAAATATACCCAAGATAAAGTAGTATTATTTCCTTGGCTGGCTAAGATGTTTCCGTCGAAGGACTCACTGGGAAGAAAATAAAATATGTTTTATTCCTTGGATTTTATCCTATTTCGACAGCTTTACACTTTTTAAATGTATCAATTTCTCTTATACGAATAAAGACGCGAATCACAACACTTTTATTTCAAAATAATAAGACCAGTGAAGAGGTTAATATATATTTTTTAAACACAATATGTCTTATTACTTATCAGTCACATTTTGCAGTTTACCGTTGTTTCATTGTGTCATTTCAGATTTATAAATTTATTATTGTTTAAAATCTATATAATAATTTTTACTTCGTCCATTTCAGGATTTTAATTACCTTAGTGTGTCTTTTGTTTTACTTTTTAAATAAAGCTATGAACTACAACTATTTTTTATACCTTGTTAGAAATAAAGTATCACCTATGTAGTAACTAAAGTAAAGATAACATTTCAATTCCCATGTAATTGGTAAGAACAGGCAAACAAAGTTTGTAATAATTAGAAGCAGGGCTTTGTGATTGGTTTAGTACCCTAAGCCTAGTTAATTTTTCTAATAGGGTGAAATACGCCCTGTGCAACTGAACAGAACGTCAGACTGATTTATTTTTGAATTAAAATGAAAACAACGGATTAGAACGAATATTTGACCCTTTATACACTTTAAATACATTATTTTGTTTAAATAACTATGGAATCGTTTTTTAATTACGCCAGTATAATCTGTTGTCATTCACTTAGCAAAATTATATTATTAAAAAATAACCAAAGTAATATATACTAGTCGCCTTGTAATCTGAATATATTATTCACAAATTGGATTAAATTGGATTTACTAATTAATTATTTAATATAACTTGTTTAAATATTCGTCTGGTCTAATTATTATGCTATTATCTATTTACGGATAAAACATAACTAATGACGAACAATTTATCTTTCTCCAGCGAAATTTTTTTGTCGCATGGTGCGTGACAAAAATAATTTTTCAGAAGAATGGAGTGACATAGATTGCATACTAATATTGTTGGCTTCGGTATTCCAAAAAGCCTAACGTGTTCCAAGATTTCCTTAAAAATATGTTTTTTTATTTGTGAAAAGGTATAAAATGGTGATTGATGAAATATATAAACACAATTTATAGATGTAAACTTTTGCATGCTCCTCCTCTTGAGTAAAAATCGGGGTTTGTTTGACTATCAAAAATTTATAATCGGCTATACCCGTGTAAAGTTCCACGGGTATAACTATTTACGATTTAACTATTTAGTCGATAAACCCCCAGGATAGCGTGTTAAAGAATCGATATGTTATTTCACCAGTTGTAGCTAAATTGATAAATTACAGATATTTTAGTGATTTAGGTCTATTATCGTTGTTTAAAGTTTGTATTAATTTTTATTTTAGTCTTCATCCAATATGTATACAGGATAAAATTGGAAAACAGAAAGTCTTTGTATCTTAAAATCTCCTTAAAAACTATATTTAATGCATTATTATGACTTTAATTTATATTTATTTGTTCACACTGTCCTCGTGTTTACATAAACATTTAGCACAAATAAATAATTTGTGGTATTCCGTACGATTATTTACCGCAGTTTTAAAAATACATCAATGAAAAGAAACAAACGGAAGTGATTTATGACGACAGCAAAGATAATAGAAATCATATTTTAATCATACATAAATATTTGTAGGAAACCAGCGGCATGAGTAATCTCTTTTGGCCGTTTTTGTATCATTTTATGTTAATCGCCATTTATCTATATTAAATTTTTGTTGATGAAGTCTTAACTTATAATTACACCCCCCATCTTATCATTTATATGTATATATATATATATATATATAAACCTTTGTTAATCCCCAAGGAGAGAAGTACGGGACTAAAATGTGCTTTGTGTTGCCTCTTTTACATATGAACGAAGTAACTTAAAAGAAAATTAAGGCCCTTAAAAGAAAAGTCATGATATTGAGTACTTTCTCGTTTAAAAAGTTTTAAAAATATGAAGATTGTCAAATTATTTTGACTGATGTTTTGATTATGAAATACTTTCCTATCTAATAGAAAAGCATCTAGATCAATTTAGAATGAAGTCATTCCCTTAACGAATGAGATTTCAATAATTTAATATGAAGTGATACAATTCACTTATAACTTAAAGTTTACCGTAGGATGATTGTCACATGGAATAATTATGAACAAAATGTTGAGTATAATTACACATCAGTAAAGGAGGAGTGAAAGTGGAAAGTTTATATTGATTATTTAAAAATAAAGAATTAGTTAATAAGTTTTGTTTGTTGTCTGGTGTTTTAGAAAATGATTAAATAATGATCTATATTGCCAAGATGTAGAATTCGAATTTTGCAGTATCTAAGAATGTATGAAGATTTTTCATTACAAGCTGATTTTTGTGAGTGTATTTCACAACAAATAAACAAAGAGAAACCCTCCGAAATCACATGCAGGGAATCTAGTTAAAATAATTTCATTCAAATTTATGTACAGGGTGTAACGCCAAAACAGATGTTTCCGGTTTCAAATGTCAAAATAATTTACAAGTCTAAACAATGATAACAATATGTACAGGATTCTCCAAAAAGTTTCAAATTTTGGTTTTTACACTTTATTGCTGTGTCTCTACCCTGTACATACGAAAAAATAGAATTGCATCAAAGGCTAGTAATAACATACTCTTGCAGAAAATATAAGCTAAGGGCTCATTCCCTATATTTTCAAAATTTAAAAAATCATATATTAGACAATTTTAAATATCGTAATTAATTGAAAATTACGAAATAGCAAACTATCCCATGTTGGACATTCGTTAAAGATCGTTAAAAAACGAATATATTTATTTATTTAAAGTTTTGTAATACTCTGACGGTTTCAAAATGGCGGGAGAATAACAGTTTTAAAGATATTTATTTTTGATAATAAATTTAGCTTGTCAGATTATGGTTTATGTTACCTCATTTTAAAAGTCTTGTAAATAGAAACTTTTCATTGAAAATGTTGTTTAAAAATATTTAACCGTTTCAAAATGTCGGTCCAAAATAAACGTGTTTACAAAACACCCTGTATATTCTAAAATTTTGAAAATAATTTATTGAAAATTATCAATTCTTAATCTGGGGTAAGTTTACTTTAAAATGGTATTCTACTATGTTTATAACATAATTTATAAACATTCCCTGCAAAAAAATTATATACCATTACTGAAAAGATTTTAATAGAGAGGTGGTTATGTTTAAAAATCTTATGAATTGCTTATTATTTAAAGTAATAATGCAATTTTTTTGACTACTTTTAACTGTTTAGAAACACAGTTTTTGGGCTCTTACTATTTGGTTTTAATGTCAAAATACATTTATTTTTCAAAACACCACAATATGTTTGTTCCTTTTGATTATAGAATTATAATTCCATTTTAGTAACCCAAAGATTAGTGTAAATTTAATTATCATAAACTGAAAACCAATATTTTCCTTACGGCAAATCTTATACCTATTTATTACCTTTTATCTTCTAGTCTCGGAGACACCTGAAAGCAATGGTATATCTTGAAGCGATCCATGATACAGTTCGTATGGAAAAAATAAAATAAATATGGTCTGTGGGTATAAGAAGATAAAGACTGGTGTTATGGGAAGACGGATTATTGATTTTTAATGGTCACTGAGATTAACGAATCAGTGGTATATTTATAAACCCGTACGCTTTGTTAATGTTATCTGATACAATAAATAAAGAAATTAAATACAGTACCATTAGTTAAACAATTTAACAGGGATTTAACATTCGTGCAATATTAATCCATCATTTATCAAACATTGTGTATTTAATTATTTATGTATGCCGTTTTATACAGTTGATATAGTTTATAAAAATGATTACACAGTGTTTTAAAAATGTAGATAATCCACACTTCATAACTACGTACATTTTTCATGAAACAATGTAAGTGATTCAACATATCTTTCGCAAAAAACAAAACGCCAAGTAGCATTTAAAAAAAAATTCCTAACACGTCAGAGTGACCTAATAGTGTTAAAAAAGAATATGATATTTGATCCTTGAAGTCAAATTACTACCAGGAACTCTATAGAAGGATGTAATTAATTAATGGATTTAGAAGTTTGATACCATGATTTTCTTGTAAAGAGACTTATGGAGATGGGCCTCTGTTGTTTAAGAATCTTTTTAAACAACATATTTGTTTAAATATTACTGCACTTATTATATGTAGTTGGTCATATAACTGAATGGAACATGCCTGTTATTAACGTACTCCGACCCATAGGAATTGTATAAAACAATAAATGAGATTGTTGAAACAACTAATAGCGAAACTATTATAGAAATAAAATAAGTAGTGTTTGAAAGTAAGTGAATATTTGTTATAATATATTACAAGAGTTTTATTCAGAAATATTATTTTGGCGTACAATGTTTAAAAATTGTAGCGTATACAAAATTTTTAAAGTAGATAGACTATTTTATCTAAAACCTAAATACCATAACAATTTATGAATCATTTATTCTTTAGATTTATCTAAACTTACAGCTTAAATCATAAATCTATGTTGATATGTTTACATTTTCTGTGGAGCCAAATAAATTTTATAAAACAAAATGAAAAATGCCGCCGTAAAAACTTCAAGTTAAGTACAAAGACAATACTTTATTTTCCTTTCGCATTGATATCTTCTCTGAGCTAGATATTCTCTTAGGAAATAAACTTTGTTTATACATGGATTTTGTTAGAGTTGTTAGAGTGAAGCAAAGTTAGAGTCTTTTGGACTTTACAAAATACAGCTCTGTTTCTTGGCAACATCTATAAACTAGTCTTCTTAAATCTATGATTTCTTTCCTACTCGTTATGTGCATTTAGAAAAATCGTAATGATTTTTTTGTTCTTTACAAGTAATACCGCCAATAATTAATTATAAAATAATTATTTCAAGTAAAAAATATACGACCTAGACCGGGAATCGAACCCAGGACGTTTGGCTTTAAGCGCCAACGCTTTAAGGTCCAAGGTCTAGAGCTCCAAAGTTTTAAAAAGCCAAAGGTACTGGTTTCGATCCCGCTCTAAGTCGTATATTTTTCGCTTGAAATAACTATTTAATCAATAATACTAGCTTGGTAAAATAATGTATAAGCGTTAAAATGAATAAATTAATATAATAAATTATCACTTTTGTGGAACTGAGGACTAAAAATAAGTTTAATTATTAATTGCTTAGCCTTGACATTAGGTTAGGAACTGACTTTTTTTTGATGCTATAATATTTGTACCACATTTGTTTATTATGTTGTTTTCAAATAGTTTTATCGTTTTTAACTGTCCTGCACTGCATATTTTATAGTATTTGTGAATAAAATATAAAATGCATTGTCATGGTAAATATTTTCTAAAATCCTGTTTCAATAGTTTTCAATTTGTTAAGCCTCTGAGAATACTTTTTGAAACGATGTCTGTCTGTCTATATCATATTGACCCTTATTATCTCAAGTGATCATTATCTGATCAATAATTGCTATTATTGATTATTATTTGACCGAATTACACATCATCGTAAAATTGAATGTAGGAAATGTTCAAGGTATTATTACATTTTATGTCATAATAAAAAAAAGCTTTGCTTTCAAAATTATCAAGTGACTATTTGGAATTATGAACTTATATTGTTACATATCGTACGCCAAAATTAAGAAAGTCATGGCAAATGCAAAAATACGTTGAAACTACAACATTTTTACCACAAAGTAAACTCTAAATTAAGATAATAAGTTCACAAATAAGTTAAAAAATAATTCAGTAATTTTTTATACAGAAGAATTTTAACTTTGCGGTTCAGTTTAAAACACTAAATTTTCATTTAAAATGTAGCTAGAATTATAATACTATAATCGTAGAGGTTTGATTTTAAATTTTACAATTAATCTTTATATCGCCTGTATTGAAGTCTATTATATAGAAGTATGTACAGAGATAACTTCGGACTTTCCATAATAAAATATTAATAATTGACTACATTTAAAACTCACATTAAAAACAAACTATACATTATGGAACAAGTTTTTATTTAAATACAAGTCACCCGTTTAACTGTTATTGAATTATGTTAATGTGCAAAACATGAAGACGTCTTTGTATAGACCAAACGACCGTAATACACTTAATGAATGTCATTGGCGTCTTAAAAATGCATTATTGCAATTTATATCACAAACGATTATCGGTGTAAGTTTTCATACATGTATATCACGCTAGCTGTAAAGTACAAACAATTGTTTAGAAAAAATAATTAATTTATTATAATAAAAAGAAATTGTATTATTAATAATAATAATTTATATTATCCATATTATGTTTAACTCATAAATAATGTACTTAATACATTGAAGAGTGTTGTATTAAAAAAAAAATCAAATCTGCTTCTGAAGTGGTCTATGAAATTATAGTTATAATTTTTTTCTATATTTCTTGCTAATTATTTACGTTAAACAAAGGTTATATTAGTGTGAATTGGTGGTTTACACGTATATGGAAGTAATTTCTATTTAATTTAATTTTTAATTATTTTTTTTTATATATAAATAGTTATAACGTTATTGAAAGGAATTTAAGACAAATTTCAATAACATAGAATAACATTTGGAATAAATTGAATGAACAGCTACACGCTACTGATTACTAAATATGACTTTCATGTGTTTTATTTCCACTGTATTATTTATGTCATAAAGTTATTATATTTTTCCTTTACCAACTGCACGTCTAAGTTCTATTGGTAATTTTACAGGAATAAATATTTGTTACATCAAAAAATTCTTTGTTTTTTTTAAATTTTAGTTTACAATACTTTCTAGAAACTTAGTTTCCTAATAATATTCGTCGAGTGATTTATTTATTATTTATTACCAGTGATTCATTATTTTTATCTTTAATCACATTAATTATAATAACGACAGTTGTTCTTATTTATATTCAAAAATATAAATTGGAACTCTATTGTAAGAGACACAATAATAAATGAAGTTATTATTAATGTGGATGAATATATATATATATATATATATATATATATATATATATATATATATATATATATAAACTAATACACGAATATTGAGTATATATATGTAGCACCGTTACCAAGTGATATGAATCACTGTAAAATAAAAATGTATTGAATATTATGTTAGCGTTTGAATGTATTAGCGTTTAGGTTACGAAGACTCTAGTTTTTCCAATCATGAATAACTCATAATTTAAACACTTTTATATCTATTGTACATTTTAAGATGTTCCATGTGAATGGTAAAAATAAAATAAAAAGTTTAATAAGCAAATTAAGTTTATAAATACTCCAAATTACTATATTTATGTTTCTACAGTAACTATAATTACATAAGTTTTAAAAATATTTTTATATTGTAGAATGATTATGTAAATTATGAAACTATGACTTAGAGGGGGCTTTAGATAAATTCCCAGACACACGCGAAGAACATTGATTGAATTTATGACGAAAGATTTATATCTTTCTTTAATACTTACTTACTTATTTGACACGAATGTGAAAGTGTTTAATAAACCATGAAAGGTCTGTTTGTTTGCATGTCTGTCTCTCCATTGAGCTTTTAAATAAAACAAAAGCATTTTTGTTTAATCGCGGAACAAAATAGGTAACTAAAACCTATTTCAACGAGGTACGCAATCTACAAATTATGCGGACAGACAGACTAATGACACAACGCAAGCTGTTTAATACAGGATTTGTCTCAAAATAATGATTATTTTTTCTTATAACTGTGTGTTGTTTTTCTTACGAAGAATATGAAAACCAAACGAACACAAACATATTTCTAACGAAATCATAATATATTTCAAACATGGAAATATGTAATATCACTCAGTTCGTCAGTTTTTTATATATTAACTAAAACAGTGATAAAAGTTTTATAGATGGACTTTGGCTCTTATAGTTTTCACAAAAATAGTATTGCTTGGAAACATTAGAAAGAAATGCAATTAAACTATATTTATAAATACCACAGGTTGCATATTCCTAGTGGAAGCATCTAAAGCACAATTTTGTTAAAAATATAAATGCATATTCAAAGAAAATGAAATTAATTTTATATATGCTAATTTTATCTCCAACAATTATTTTTAGACTAGTAAAGTTGTTTTTATGAAACTGACACTGAGAGAATACTTGATCTGTTAAACTCATGGATTAAAGTGACTTTGATATCACTTAAACTAATATAAATCATATATTAAGTTCCGCGGATTTAACCTCAGTTTTTTCCCCTTTTTTCTATAGAAGATTTTGTGACAATTCACTTTATGTAAAGTTAACTATTTTATGTTAACTTATGTTATTTACTTCCTATTTAACGTTCAATGGAGATATCCCCAATTTGTTCACTATATTTAAAATAAAATTAGTTTAGCTTTGATACTTTAGTTAACAGTTGGTTGCAGAAATTCCATTAAGAATAATTAAATACAACATCGAGTTCAATAATATCTTGTCTTTACCAAGCTTTACCACTGTGGTTCTATTTTGTATTTGGACCATTTTTACTTATTTACTACTGAAGCTTTTAACATTACTTTTGAAACCAAACATGGCCTCGTTACTATTTAAACACAAATAGAACTAAATTTGAAATTCTGTCACGTAGTTACATGTTATTTGCAGCTTACAAACATTACTCAGGCAAACATGTAATGTCGGTCCAATGAGTACTCGATAAAGTCAAATTATATTAGTACTTCAGTACAGTAACGAAATGGTCTCTTTTAAATAACGTAACATATTTAAATGTTAAGTACTTTATATATGTTATACACAAACACCATATGTGATTAATGTTATATGTTTTGTTGAAAACATTGATTAATATTTTCTTATCCTTTACATACATGATAGTTTTTGCTCGCTTGTCTCTCATCCAACTAAAATATAATTTAGAAGAAACGGGAACATGCAGATTTTGTTAATGTTTCTTTTGTTTAAAAGTAGAAACATGATATTGAATATAAAATATGATATCTATGTTAAATAAATCATATACAGATTTAACGCTTAGGGTTAATATCAATTTCTAATGACACAATCAATCAAGAAAGCTATCGTACATTTTTTAATATGTTATTATAATCGGAGCCATTTTAACTATCTCATAACTAAGTATTTTTATTTATGTTATTTTTTGAAAAATCAGTTTGTGTACATTTTTGAAACGAAACGACCTTTATATTTACATAACAATATAAACCATTTGGCCTGCACAGAGTTTTTCTAACATTCTTAACAAGTTTTACTATAATTTACTATTATTACTTATATTTTAATACATTTTGAACAGTTTATTATGAACAAAAATAATAAAAATCATTGTTTCACACAAACTAACTATTTATAATTATTTCTAAACAAATGAAAATAAGCATAAGAATTTAAATATAAGAATAATTTTATTTGATTTCTGCACCATTTTTTTTTTTTTTTTTTTTTTTTTTAATTTTAACTCTGGCGTTGAGATATGGAATGAAAACCCATTGAAAGATAGAATATGGGGAGGACACATTTAAATATAATTTTGTGTGTTTATGTTCCGTTAATTATTATTTATATGCGAATTTCAAACAAGTGTGGTGGTGCCTTTCACTTAAAACAACTTAATATGCTTAACTACAACTATGAGTAAAATATGAAAGTGGATGTACTTTATGTGAATAAACTCCTTATTCGACGATTTTCATTTTAGAATGCCCATTATATGGAAGACAATTTTTGAAAGTATAAAAGTCAAGCGCTGCATAACTGTGACATCAAAATACAATAATATCAAGTATGGATAAGTAAATTTTTAGTTTTTGAAAGAAGTCAATTTTATTCAGTTGTGAAATATTTTTGAAGTATACGAATACTTGAAATGTTTTGATAATTACATTTCAGTCAGTTCAAAATGTGTTTATAAAATAAAGTGAGCTTACAATCAATATTGATTTACTTTTTTTCTTTTCAATCCTCTTGCCTCAACACCAAGCACGGTTTGGAATGAGAATATAATAAAGAATACCCAGTGGTATAATAATATAATGACCTCAGTTAAATAAGAATATGGCGGTGATAGTTTCTGAGGGTGGGTAAAAACTTCAAAGGCTCCCGCATAGGATATTATTTTTTTTAAGTTGTAAACTGTTTTGTTTCAATAACATCTTTAGAAATAAATCACTTAATTCTGTTCTAAAAAACAATGAACTAAGGTTTTTTTTTATGGTTTTACTAATATGCCTTTCACTGTTTCGTCTTACTCGTATAGTTTTAAGCAGTAATAGTAATAGTTATAACGAAACAGTTATCATATGACAAAACTATAGTTATAATATCTGAAAACAGATAGTTATACTGACATCTCGCAATAATTAAAAAGAAATGTTTAACAATGTTTTGTGTTGTTCCTAACTTAAAGGTATTCTATTTATTATTAATATTTTTGTTGTTTTTAGTCATTAGAAATTAACATTATTTAATTAGAACAGAAATTAGCATTTCTGCTTGTCTCTTCTTAGCATCCCTATGAATCTTATTTCTTTTTACATCTCATTTGCTTATTAATGAGTGGAATTTATAATGTTGTCCTTGATCTGTATTTCTCCTAACCAACAGGTTGGCCTTTTCAGAAAACAGTATATGTTAGTTAGTTACCAAGAATAATAATAGATAGTTTTTTTCATTATTTGTGTGTATATTGTGTAATGTAACTAACTGTATTAAATAGATGTAATATACGTAATGAATGCATACTTAAATTCTTGATAAAAGATATTGTTTAATATGTTGTATGAAGTTATAATATTTATGACATCCGGTTAAATTGAGTTCATGATTGGTCGTAGTCCCAACTGATATTCTAGTAGTAGTTAGCTATTAACTATAATTATTTATAATAGAATTACAATTACATTAAATATGTTATCTTTAAATGCAATGTCTCTCTCTCTCTCTCTCTCTCTCTCTCTCTCTCTCTCTCTCTCTCTCTCTCTCTCTCTCTCTCTCTCTCTCTCTCTCTCTCTCTCTCTCTCTCTCTCTCTCTCTCTCTCTCTCTCTCTCTCTCTCTCTCTCTCTCTCTCTCTCTCTCTCTCTCTCTCTCTCTCTCTCTCTCTCTCTCTCTCTCTCTCTCTCTCTCTCTCTCTCTCTCTCTCTCTCTCTCTCTCTCTCTCTCTCTCTCTCTCTCTCTCTCTCTCTCTCTCTCTCTCTCTCTCTCTCTCTCTCTCTCTCTCTCTCTCTCTCTCTCTCTCTCTCTCTCTCTCTCTTTCTATATATATTACACAATTACATGATTCAAAAAATCTTCTGGATCTCTATATAAAATTTAAAATTTCCTACAAGTCCTAAGAAACCAACTTTTGGATATTACATAGAGGATGGGTGTGAGTAAATAAAATGATTGCGCTTATTTTCAGTTTGTGTCCGAGGTTTGAGTACCATAGTCAATGAGGTGCGACTAGATATTTGGACATTCATCCCATATTTATAAACACATATAAAATTTTAATAACCTTAGTAATCTACAATATGGGTTTGTTGGTTTACAACCTTTTAATTCACATTATAACCATGTATAATTTGCCAAAATATTTCATTTAATATTTGGTTGTTTTTAGTGCTCTTTATTGTCCTTGTGCCTTCAAAAAATATTTATATGTACAAAAACAGATACTTTCTTCTCCTTTTGTATTACACTCGAAAGAAATAAGTAATTTAATATATAAGATTGTCTTGGTACATTTTTATGTTTCTCATCTTCCTCTGGACAGAAAAATAAACAAAATTCTTCAAGGGAACTAGTAACCCAGGGAGTGTGAGTCACCAGGTAGCAGATATAAATGTACTAATCGATTTAATTTACGTAGGACTGGGCGTAGATGAATATTAATACACCATTCAAGACTTATTATATAAGTAGAAATCAGTCTGATAACAAAAAATCTGATACAAAAGCCTCCCTATGTGGAGATTGAGGATATAATGCGAGTAATAATAAACTTATTCTTACAATGAGAAATTTCCTCAATCTACTGGTTCAGAAAATCCTGGGACTAAACAATAGATTATTTAAATAAATAGACATGGAAGAACCGAAACACAACATTAAACAAGACGCGTAGCACTTTCCGAAAATATATTAGTATTTAACTTATAAAAATAGTGAATATAGAAAACGTTGAGATAAGAATTTATTCATACGTTTCTACAATATGACTTGTATGATATCTTTTAACTTATTTCACCATAGACTGAAAAGTAATATTGCATAATATTAACATCACAAAGAAATCTTAAATATATACCACCTACACTATGCATAAGATAGTATACTTTTAGTATTCACATCATATCACGACATCCAATTTCAAATGTCATTTTAGTCACATAATAACTTATTACACATGAGGAGGGGGATTAGCTTTCATCATATATTTTATATGGAAAGACATTCAAAATGAATTGTACAGTAACAACATGTATATAGGTCATACTTTAATATGAAGCAAGACAAAATATATTAATATTAATATCCAACTAATTTAATATGCGAGATAACGATAGATTTTTCTATCAAAGTGTATGATGAAAGAATTGTGGAGAGGATCGTCTACTTCAATAAAACTTTGTAGACATCGACCATTGGGAAAATATGTAAAAGACTGAAGCTTATACAAGGGGCATTTATGTCCAAACAAATGGAACATCCAAGAAACTTATTATTATTACGAACCTATATTTCAATGATTTATCGTTAAATATATTTAAAATCGTGTACAAACTTTAAAAAAACACAATTAAATATTAATCAAGGTCAAATTATAAGGCTAAAACTACCAAAATCTAAATTTACTTTTCCGGTTGTAAAAGATGAAATTATACTTAAAATGTAGGCTTTAAAGCTCTCACGTAACATAATGGTGGAATATTACAGATAAATTTCACTTCCAGAGTTTACGAAATAAAATGGCAAAATGACCCATCATGTAAGTTCTAATGTCTAAAATATATTCTGAACTATTTTAAAAGTAATTATTTCTGAAAAAGTAGAAAACTGTCATAGGGCTGTAATTAATGGCTGACAATTTAAAATAAACTACAATAGATTTAAAATAAAATGTTTGTGAAATATTAAAAACAACAACATATGTCAAATTGCTAGTTAAACATAATTGGTTAATTAACTAATAAAACGATTAACATAAGATAACAATTATTAATTGATAGATTTCTCATTTCACAAAATTGCTAGAATGAAGTTTCCGAAATACGACCTTAAACATTGACAGTCAAAGTTTTTTTCATAATAGACATCATTAAAACCGATTGCAACTACATAACTATTTTAGTTTTATAACAGGTAAAACGTTATGTTACACCACCCTGCGGCACAAACAACATTTTGTGTTACGGATTTGTGCTACATGTTTAGTGTGACAGGGGAGACAAACATAAACACTCAAAATGATAATCTTCAAAATTCAAAATTGAGTATTGTTTAAAATGTTAGTATTTCACGTGTTTAGAAACTCTTCATTACTAATTGATACGAATATTTAAATATAGTCATTCGTAATGAACTGTTGAGTGCATGAAGGCTCTGTACCAATGTGAGAAGCACTGTCGTAATCCAAACATGATATACACGTTAATGCATGTAGGGATCATTATCAGTAGGGACCCTCTCTGTCAGTTCTAAAGTGGGAGGCTAGGTCTATCTTGTTACTATGATTTAGGAAATGCTTAAAACAGGATTTCTTCCATACTAATGTCACACAATTCATGTTTATTGGCTGTAAGATCACTTTTTTAATATTTACAAGCACAGTAAGTCACGTATAAAAAATCGTGGTACATCAACGAACTAAATGTAGAATTTTGTTATTGAACTTCTATTTTATATATTCTGAAAATATAAGTTTTTTTTTTCGGATTGATGCCATTTCGGTGGGTTATAGCACAAAATTTTACTATATTTCTATATTTTACTGTATATCAAGAAAAGTATTTGATAACACTGGATTATTTGTTGTGACAATATGATATAATAGGCATCAGAATAGATTTCTCGTGACTGAAGCTCCTAGCTGTTTGGCTTGTGGCAAGAAGGTAAAACAGTTGACCACATCCAACTACAAGAAATACTGCACAAATTTATGGACAATCTAACGGGTTGAAGATGTTTGACACTAGCAAAGTTGATGTGTGGTAGAAATCGAACCATCGGAGCACTTGGCTCTGGAAGAAGTAAGAATTAGATAACCCTATAGTAAAATATTTCGATTGTTTCATAAACTTTTGTTAATATTTTGAAGATATTTTACTGAAATGTTGACCCTAAATATTGAAACTAAATATAATTGTCTTCATCACCTACAACACTCTGGTTTAGTAGTTTTTAGTAAAATAATAAAAATAGACCATGAACCTTACTATAAAAGATCGTATATCTCATAACCAGTTATAGTGATTACATTGCGTTTACTACGTTGTGGAAATTTATAATTACATCAAAATTTATTAGCAGAACATAAATTTCAGCTACTAAACCGCAAAATTACCTAAAAGTATTTTGACGAACGTTGGGTTCGTTTAAGATCCCCAGGTTAGTCGCAAATACATGCGGGTGGGAAAATTAATATATGCACTTCCACAACTCAGAAGAATTTTAATGATATCAGTTTACCTTGAGGTAGAAATATGACGTCATCTACAACCATGAATAGTGGACATTCTTTAAAAAAATAATGTCTGTTGTACAATTTATGGTACAATAAATAAATTATGAAATGGAAAATTATTATTTTAATCGAGTGCATAAATTCAAAAAATAAATACTAGTTGAAATCTTTTTAATAATACAAATTTTAAAAATATTTAGCTCTTAACAAACTTGTGAAAAAGTTTACATTAATTAATTTTTAACTTAAAAGTATTAATCCGTAGTAGTGGACAATTCGGGATCGTTCTTCCAATGATCACAGCTGCGTTGGTTTATGAACTTGTAACAAATATCTTCGAATTAGATCGCTCCGTATTTTTTTAACGGTTATTTCGTAAATTTTATTCTTACAGTAATAATGGAATGGAATTTTTTATTTCAACTGAATAAAAATACTGATTTTTTAGAATTTTACATTGCAAACTAAAGATACATAACATACCCATTAAATAATATATATATATGTGTATTATTTTCTATACTTTAAATCAAACATATTTCAGGAATAAAATATAAATTAGGTTTTTATTATATATTCAATAGACAAAACTAAACATAGTCATTAATAATGTCAACAAATAATATTTGATTTTGTATATTAATTATTTTAAATCAAATACTCTTATATTTCATTATAACAGTAACACTTCTCATATTTTGTACTATACCTTCATTTCTAGAAAAATCGAGATTTTTCTTTTCTTGGTTTATTTCTCTTATTATAACAAGAAGTAACCCTCTTCTTGTTACCATAGCAACCAAGAAAAAGTAATGATCCTTTAGTTGAACAAATTGGCTTAACCCATTATCCCTTTACTAGTTAAATAAATAATTTTTAACAAGCTTTGATAAAAACTTCCAATCTTCCAATACTCACTTATAAATAAATATTGAGCTTCACTTATGAGTTAATAATTATATAGAACAAAAACTCGAAAACAAGATCTCACAAAAACTACGTTTATTCAATCAAGCGCGTTTCAACGACAAAGTCGCTATCCTCAGTGATACATGAGTTAAAATAACAAAACTATAACTAAACCAGCACTGCGCCAACCCCCGTATTTAACTGTTAATAATGAATTATTCCCGATACGAAATGCTATAATAAAGTAATATATAAAATGTAGTGTTATATATAAGATTAGTTAAGAATGTTGTTTTAGTTAGATGTTAACTTTAAGTTATTTAGATTGACGCTAGCCACTTGTTAACGCCTTAATATTAGAAAATAGGTTTAGACCACGCCCCCTTTAGTTTTGTAAAAATACGGGGGTTAGCGTAGGAAACACCAAACAGATATTTAAACCATATTGTCAAAGTATTTTTTAAACAGTCATAGACCATCATAATTATAATAAGTAAAGAATGATGAATAAAATATAAATAAAATTATTTAATGTCTTAAAAGAAATTGTGTGTTACCGTATCTTTAGTAACACGTAAATAAAATAATGTTGAAAAAATTGAATATAATGATTTTAAAATGTGTGCGAAAAAGATATGAAACTATGATGAAGAGAAGAGGGCGATTATTTGCAAGTAACAATGCAATGATTGATGGTTGAAGTGGATTTAATCTAGGGTGAATGATAAATGATACTTTTAATTCCGATTGGAATATCGTCTAGATTTTCTGTTCTAACAATGAACGAGAGTCATTTTGTCATTAGGCACTGCACTTTTTTTAATTTCTCAACAGTTATATATATATATATATATATAAGGAAACAACTCTCGTTACTATGTTCGTTCTTTTCATGTTTATTAAGTTTCAAAATTTGTTATTTGATAACGAGAGCTAATCCATACTCTTGAAACATTGTGTATTCCTTTCAATATATACAAATGATGGTACATATATCATCATAATAAAACGTTAACCAGTAAATTTAAAACCAGAATTAATAATTTATTCTATTCAACTCATTAAACAAGTTTTGTCCAAACTCTTAACATTATAATATTATAACATGGACTTTATTAATATTATAAAATTAAAGTTTGATAAGTAAATGTAATCTTTCATTTAAAATTCGTTTAAATAATGCTTAAGAAACTAGACAGAGATGAAATAAAGAAAGCTATTTTTAAAATCAGAAATCAATTAAAATGCACCAGTTAAAATTAATGTTTCTTTACTAAACGGATTAATCAAATATATGTAACAATAAAATATGGAAAGTAATTTGATTAGAAAGAGAGTTTTTTTATGAGCTTGTATTATTTTAATGACGAAATCATTTCATCAGTTATTTATGTATTCAATATATTAAAAACACTTTGAGGCTATGAAACCAGAGAAAATTTTAAAGAATACAGAATAATATGTTTTCTTCACAGCATATCTCACATAGCTCAACAACACTATATACAGCCAATGGAATAAATTTAAAACCTGAGCATTATGTTTGTTGTGATTTAAAGTTACTGCAGATTTATAAGAAATGTAAAGGGTTTGATTAAAACTTATATAGAAAAATATTATGTCAACATATCTCATGAACGTTATATTTATCCTAGGAGACAAATTAGGCAACTCTTGGCAAAATATATTAATAACTATTAATTACCTTATTTAGAGGTGATGAGGTCGAACAATCCTTATGTAGATATGATTACTATATCTTCTTCATATGACGCGTTTCGACTATTATTCAGTCATTATCAAATAAATATACAAAAACAAACTCATAAACAACACAAAACACACGTTCAAGATTTTCACATTTAAAATCACTTTACACAATTTAAAAAACTTTATACATGTGCACACGGATGACGCGCGTTGCCGGTGACCGTTCTCGATAACGTTCGATCGTCAATTGAATTAATAGGTAGTCACGCGATAAGGGTCTCCGTTGTTGAGAAGGGGTACACAGTTCTATACGTCATGAACCGCAATTATTGTTCTTAACATTATCGATTAGGTCAAAAATGGTGTGAGAATGAAACTGTAGTTTATTATTGAGTAAGTGGTCAGGGTTGTTTTTTTGCATTTTATAAATATTGAACTCCTCTAACGTGTTCATTAACGGACCTTTATTGCAGTGGTGTAGTATTCTTAGATTAGTGTTAATGTCCGTGTAATTATGATTAGTATCTATTAAATGTTCAGTGAATTTGGAGTCAATTTTTTTGGTGGTGGGTCTTTTGGAAGAAGGGATGTGTTCTTTAAAACGGGTTTTAAACGTGCGTCCGGTTTGGCCTATGTATTTTTTCGGACAATCGTTGCACGATAGCTGGTAAACACCGCTGCTGTTGAACTGGTCTGGGTCTCTTGTTTTTTTCGGTTTTAAAATGTTTTCTAAATTGTTGGAAGTCCTGTATGCTATGTGGTAACCTTGTTTTCGAAAAATGTTGTTTGCAATATGTTCAACGGCTTTGTTGAAGTCTACAGCAATGTATTTTGGTTTTGGGTGATTGGCTTTTATAGTTTTCCTTCTTTTTAGTTGTTTCTTTATTATTTTATCCACTATTGAGGTGTTGTAGTGGTTAGAAGCAGCTATATGTTTTATGGTGTTGATCTCCTGCTTGAAGTCTTCTGCATTCATGGGAATGTTCAGTAGTCTGTTCACAAAACTGTTGTACGCTGCAAATTTATGTGATATGGGGTGGTTAGAAGAAGCGTGAATGGTGTGGCTAGTCTGTGTGGGCTTTCTATATATTTTAAACGTGTGTTTTCGTTCTGACTTAGTGATGGAGATATCTAAGAAGTTCAGTCTCTGTTCACATTCTATTTCACTGGTGAATTCTAGGTTGGGGTGAATTTTGTTGAGATAGTTCAATAAAAGACCGGTTTGTCGTGTATTGCCGTTGTACAAGCAAATGATATCATCCACATATCTGAAATAATAAATTATTTTGTTGTGGTGCTTGTTGATGTTATTCATGATGTAGGTGGTTTCAACATGATTTAGAAAAATCTCGGCCATAATGCTAGACAGCGGTGAACCCATAGCTAAACCTTGATTTTGGATATAGAATTTTTCATTGAATGCGAAATAGTTCTGTGCTAGGCAAACGTTCAGTAGGTTGATTAATTCGTTTATCGATTCATTTTTTAACTTCTTATTTAGGCGTAAATTGTTCTCCAGTATTGACACTGTTTCACTCACTGGAACATTGGTGTATAGATTCACAATGTCGAACGAAACTAACGTAGATCTATCTGGGATGATGACTTTGTTTATTTTATTGATTAGGTCCAAGTTATTCTTAACGCTAAATGTACCGTCAAAGGTGACATATCTTCTTATTATTTTGTCCAAAGTTCTTGATATTCTGTAAGACGGTGCATGCATAAAATTCACGAGAGGTCTTATGGGGTAACCTAATTTATGTATTTTAGGTAAACCTTTGAGGTGTGGAATGGCGGGTTTGATCATTTTGGCAAATCTCTTCTGTGGATCTGACAATAGGTGGCTACTCTTATTAATTTCTGATTTAATATTATTGTTAAATGTTTTTGTGGGATCCTTACTTATTTCATCGATTTTATTGCTATTTATAAAATGTAATGTTTTGTTAACGTAATCGTCATTGTACATGACTACTAGAGCGTTTCCTTTGTCAGCTTTTGTGACTATAGCATTGTTTTCCGTTAGTTTAATCTGAATATTCTTAGCAGAAAGATTATCTTGTTTAAAAGTAGGTTTAGTATAATATGGTTTATTCAAAACTGTGGATTGTACTTTGTCACTAATTAAACATCGTGTGACGTTCTGCTTATCTAAAGGTAAACATTGAATAGCGGCCTCAAGTCTAATGAGATCTTGTTTACGGTTATCTTTCACTGGGCCTATATTATGTTTTAAACCTTTATTTAATAAGGCCGTTTCCTTATCGTTGAATATGATGTTTGTACAATTAACGATGCGTGGGTGGAAGACATGGTTTGATTTGTACTTGTCCGATTGTTGTTGTTTGCGATCCAAAAGATAGTTCAGTTTCTTATCGATTATGTTCTTTTTATGGAGCATGTATGGTAATGTTAAATTGTCAATGTTTAAAAGTAAATCTTGTAACTCCACATAATGTAAAATGCTAGCTAACTCCAAATGAGTTTTGTATAGGACTTGATTAGTTCGTTCCTTCTCGCCATATAACCATTTGATTTCCCTCGATAACCATTTCTTCTCGGCCATGGTTTTAGTGTATTGCGCGGATTTAGATTGACTTCTAATTATGACGTTAATGTACTTAGGTACAATATTATTGTGTTGACACACTTTGTTAAATCTTATGTTTTGAATGATTCTGTGCAGTCTCAATTTATTATTCTTGTATTTGTAGGCTAGATTAGCTTGACTTGCTGTATATTCCATTTTTATTATGTATGTAGCCCAACTGGATTGTAAATAATTAATAACTATTAATTACCTTATTTAGAGGTGATGAGGTCGAACAATCCTTATGTAGATATGATTACTATATCTTCTTCATATGACGCGTTTCGACTATTATTCAGTCATTATCAAATAAATATACAAAAACAAACTCATAAACAACACAAAACACACGTTCAAGATTTTCACATTTAAAATCACTTTACACAATTTAAAAAACTTTATACATGTGCACACGGATGACGCGCGTTGCCGGTGACCGTTCTCGATAACGTTCGATCGTCAATTGAATTAATAGGTAGTCACGCGATAAGGGTCTCCGTTGTTGAGAAGGGGTACACAGTTCTATACGTCATGAACCGCAATTATTGTTCTTAACATTATCGATTAGGTCAAAAATGGTGTGAGAATGAAACTGTAGTTTATTATTGAGTAAGTGGTCAGGGTTGTTTTTTTGCATTTTATAAATATTGAACTCCTCTAACGTGTTCATTAACGGACCTTTATTGCAGTGGTGTAGTATTCTTAGATTAGTGTTAATGTCCGTGTAATTATGATTAGTATCTATTAAATGTTCAGTGAATTTGGAGTCAATTTTTTTGGTGGTGGGTCTTTTGGAAGAAGGGATGTGTTCTTTAAAACGGGTTTTAAACGTGCGTCCGGTTTGGCCTATGTATTTTTTCGGACAATCGTTGCACGATAGCTGGTAAACACCGCTGCTGTTGAACTGGTCTGGGTCTCTTGTTTTTTTCGGTTTTAAAATGTTTTCTAAATTGTTGGAAGTCCTGTATGCTATGTGGTAACCTTGTTTTCGAAAAATGTTGTTTGCAATATGTTCAACGGCTTTGTTGAAGTCTACAGCAATGTATTTTGGTTTTGGGTGATTGGCTTTTATAGTTTTCCTTCTTTTTAGTTGTTTCTTTATTATTTTATCCACTATTGAGGTGTTGTAGTGGTTAGAAGCAGCTATATGTTTTATGGTGTTGATCTCCTGCTTGAAGTCTTCTGCATTCATGGGAATGTTCAGTAGTCTGTTCACAAAACTGTTGTACGCTGCAAATTTATGTGATATGGGGTGGTTAGAAGAAGCGTGAATGGTGTGGCTAGTCTGTGTGGGCTTTCTATATATTTTAAACGTGTGTTTTCGTTCTGACTTAGTGATGGAGATATCTAAGAAGTTCAGTCTCTGTTCACATTCTATTTCACTGGTGAATTCTAGGTTGGGGTGAATTTTGTTGAGATAGTTCAATAAAAGACCGGTTTGTCGTGTATTGCCGTTGTACAAGCAAATGATATCATCCACATATCTGAAATAATAAATTATTTTGTTGTGGTGCTTGTTGATGTTATTCATGATGTAGGTGGTTTCAACATGATTTAGAAAAATCTCGGCCATAATGCTAGACAGCGGTGAACCCATAGCTAAACCTTGATTTTGGATATAGAATTTTTCATTGAATGCGAAATAGTTCTGTGCTAGGCAAACGTTCAGTAGGTTGATTAATTCGTTTATCGATTCATTTTTTAACTTCTTATTTAGGCGTAAATTGTTCTCCAGTATTGACACTGTTTCACTCACTGGAACATTGGTGTATAGATTCACAATGTCGAACGAAACTAACGTAGATCTATCTGGGATGATGACTTTGTTTATTTTATTGATTAGGTCCAAGTTATTCTTAACGCTAAATGTACCGTCAAAGGTGACATATCTTCTTATTATTTTGTCCAAAGTTCTTGATATTCTGTAAGACGGTGCATGCATAAAATTCACGAGAGGTCTTATGGGGTAACCTAATTTATGTATTTTAGGTAAACCTTTGAGGTGTGGAATGGCGGGTTTGATCATTTTGGCAAATCTCTTCTGTGGATCTGACAATAGGTGGCTACTCTTATTAATTTCTGATTTAATATTATTGTTAAATGTTTTTGTGGGATCCTTACTTATTTCATCGATTTTATTGCTATTTATAAAATGTAATGTTTTGTTAACGTAATCGTCATTGTACATGACTACTAGAGCGTTTCCTTTGTCAGCTTTTGTGACTATAGCATTGTTTTCCGTTAGTTTAATCTGAATATTCTTAGCAGAAAGATTATCTTGTTTAAAAGTAGGTTTAGTATAATATGGTTTATTCAAAACTGTGGATTGTACTTTGTCACTAATTAAACATCGTGTGACGTTCTGCTTATCTAAAGGTAAACATTGAATAGCGGCCTCAAGTCTAATGAGATCTTGTTTACGGTTATCTTTCACTGGGCCTATATTATGTTTTAAACCTTTATTTAATAAGGCCGTTTCCTTATCGTTGAATATGATGTTTGTACAATTAACGATGCGTGGGTGGAAGACATGGTTTGATTTGTACTTGTCCGATTGTTGTTGTTTGCGATCCAAAAGATAGTTCAGTTTCTTATCGATTATGTTCTTTTTATGGAGCATGTATGGTAATGTTAAATTGTCAATGTTTAAAAGTAAATCTTGTAACTCCACATAATGTAAAATGCTAGCTAACTCCAAATGAGTTTTGTATAGGACTTGATTAGTTCGTTCCTTCTCGCCATATAACCATTTGATTTCCCTCGATAACCATTTCTTCTCGGCCATGGTTTTAGTGTATTGCGCGGATTTAGATTGACTTCTAATTATGACGTTAATGTACTTAGGTACAATATTATTGTGTTGACACACTTTGTTAAATCTTATGTTTTGAATGATTCTGTGCAGTCTCAATTTATTATTCTTGTATTTGTAGGCTAGATTAGCTTGACTTGCTGTATATTCCATTTTTATTATGTATGTAGCCCAACTGGATTGTAAATAATTAATAACTATTAATTACCTTATTTAGAGGTGATGAGGTCGAACAATCCTTATGTAGATATGATTACTATATCTTCTTCATATGACGCGTTTCGACTATTATTCAGTCATTATCAAATAAATATACAAAAACAAACTCATAAACAACACAAAACACACGTTCAAGATTTTCACATTTAAAATCACTTTACACAATTTAAAAAACTTTATACATGTGCACACGGATGACGCGCGTTGCCGGTGACCGTTCTCGATAACGTTCGATCGTCAATTGAATTAATAGGTAGTCACGCGATAAGGGTCTCCGTTGTTGAGAAGGGGTACACAGTTCTATACGTCATGAACCGCAATTATTGTTCTTAACATTATCGATTAGGTCAAAAATGGTGTGAGAATGAAACTGTAGTTTATTATTGAGTAAGTGGTCAGGGTTGTTTTTTTGCATTTTATAAATATTGAACTCCTCTAACGTGTTCATTAACGGACCTTTATTGCAGTGGTGTAGTATTCTTAGATTAGTGTTAATGTCCGTGTAATTATGATTAGTATCTATTAAATGTTCAGTGAATTTGGAGTCAATTTTTTTGGTGGTGGGTCTTTTGGAAGAAGGGATGTGTTCTTTAAAACGGGTTTTAAACGTGCGTCCGGTTTGGCCTATGTATTTTTTCGGACAATCGTTGCACGATAGCTGGTAAACACCGCTGCTGTTGAACTGGTCTGGGTCTCTTGTTTTTTTCGGTTTTAAAATGTTTTCTAAATTGTTGGAAGTCCTGTATGCTATGTGGTAACCTTGTTTTCGAAAAATGTTGTTTGCAATATGTTCAACGGCTTTGTTGAAGTCACAAAAGCTGACAAAGGAAACGCTCTAGTAGTCATGTACAATGACGATTACGTTAACAAAACATTACATTTTATAAATAGCAATAAAATCGATGAAATAAGTAAGGATCCCACAAAAACATTTAACAATAATATTAAATCAGAAATTAATAAGAGTAGCCACCTATTGTCAGATCCACAGAAGAGATTTGCCAAAATGATCAAACCCGCCATTCCACACCTCAAAGGTTTACCTAAAATACATAAATTAGGTTACCCCATAAGACCTCTCGTGAATTTTATGCATGCACCGTCTTACAGAATATCAAGAACTTTGGACAAAATAATAAGAAGATATGTCACCTTTGACGGTACATTTAGCGTTAAGAATAACTTGGACCTAATCAATAAAATAAACAAAGTCATCATCCCAGATAGATCTACGTTAGTTTCGTTCGACATTGTGAATCTATACACCAATGTTCCAGTGAGTGAAACAGTGTCAATACTGGAGAACAATTTACGCCTAAATAAGAAGTTAAAAAATGAATCGATAAACGAATTAATCAACCTACTGAACGTTTGCCTAGCACAGAACTATTTCGCATTCAATGAAAAATTCTATATCCAAAATCAAGGTTTAGCTATGGGTTCACCGCTGTCTAGCATTATGGCCGAGATTTTTCTAAATCATGTTGAAACCACCTACATCATGAATAACATCAACAAGCACCACAACAAAATAATTTATTATTTCAGATATGTGGATGATATCATTTGCTTGTACAACGGCAATACACGACAAACCGGTCTTTTATTGAACTATCTCAACAAAATTCACCCCAACCTAGAATTCACCAGTGAAATAGAATGTGAACAGAGACTGAACTTCTTAGATATCTCCATCACTAAGTCAGAACGAAAACACACGTTTAAAATATATAGAAAGCCCACACAGACTAGCCACACCATTCACGCTTCTTCTAACCACCCCATATCACATAAATTTGCAGCGTACAACAGTTTTGTGAACAGACTACTGAACATTCCCATGAATGCAGAAGACTTCAAGCAGGAGATCAACACCATAAAACATATAGCTGCTTCTAACCACTACAACACCTCAATAGTGGATAAAATAATAAAGAAACAACTAAAAAGAAGGAAAACTATAAAAGCCAATCACCCAAAACCAAAATACATTGCTGTAGACTTCAACAAAGCCGTTGAACATATTGCAAACAACATTTTTCGAAAACAAGGTTACCACATAGCATACAGGACTTCCAACAATTTAGAAAACATTTTAAAACCGAAAAAAACAAGAGACCCAGACCAGTTCAACAGCAGCGGTGTTTACCAGCTATCGTGCAACGATTGTCCGAAAAAATACATAGGCCAAACCGGACGCACGTTTAAAACCCGTTTTAAAGAACACATCCCTTCTTCCAAAAGACCCACCACCAAAAAAATTGACTCCAAATTCACTGAACATTTAATAGATACTAATCATAATTACACGGACATTAACACTAATCTAAGAATACTACACCACTGCAATAAAGGTCCGTTAATGAACACGTTAGAGGAGTTCAATATTTATAAAATGCAAAAAAACAACCCTGACCACTTACTCAATAATAAACTACAGTTTCATTCTCACACCATTTTTGACCTAATCGATAATGTTAAGAACAATAATTGCGGTTTCATGACGTATAGAACTGTGTACCCCTTCTCAACAACGGAGACCCTTATCGCGTGACTACCTATTAATTCAATTGACGATCGAACGTTATCGAGAACGGTCACCGGCAACGCGCGTCATCCGTGTGCACATGTATAAAGTTTTTTAAATTGTGTAAAGTGATTTTAAATGTGAAAATCTTGAACGTGTGTTTTGTGTTGTTTATGAGTTTGTTTTTGTATATTTATTTGATAATGACTGAATAATAGTCGAAACGCGTCATATGAAGAAGATATAGTAATCATATCTACATAAGGATTGTTCGACCTCATCACCTCTAAATAAGGTAATTAATAGTTATTAATTATTTACAATCCAGTTGGGCTACATACATAATAAAAATGCAAAATATATTACTGCTAATGAAATAAATACCATATATTACATGTGTGTATAGCATGTATCTTTTCAGAACAAAACTATATCTGCATGCAGTAATTAATTTTTCCTTATTACAAAAAAAAAAAAACAATGAATTATAAGGAACGAATTATAGATTTTATAAGGCTCATTCTAGATATATTGTTTTATTATTTTTGGTATATTGTTCTATATTCAAAATGGTTTACGATATTAATGTTTTCTAAGGCAATTCTTAAAAACGTGACTGTTAACATTACTTTTTTTATATAAAGGAATGTTTAGTATAATTTATTATTTTCATACTCTTATGCAAAGTATAAGAAGTATTACAATAGTAATACTTTAGTGTATTAGTCTGTTATTAGTGGAATTTTGAAAAATATAAATTTTAATACAGGACTTGAATAACTAATGTTATTTTAAAGAGTTTACCTAATAGCAAATAAATTAAGTAATACACAATTGACAAGGAATTGATGTAAATAAATCAAATTAACCAAAAACAAATATTTTTTTAAATGAATTATTACGACATTGAAGACGTATGAGAAATACATAGTACACAGAGGCTTTGAATACTGATGGAGTATTAATAATGTAATTATTTATAAATATATAGATATAAATTCAATTATAGTTTTTCTTCCTTGAATTCAGCACATTTAGACTTTATCAATTTTATTCACAATATAATAAGAAATGGAAAATTGTTATGCATACGCTGAGTATCCATTTTAAATTATTAATCAAACATAAAAATTCCAATTTGATCTGTTCAGTTAAAAGAGATAAAAAAAAGTTCTAGAATAAATAAACAAACACAACATCACATTCAATAATATCCTACATTTACTGCTCATGTTATCCTAGTTTTTATCTCTGTTCTATTTTGTAGTTCATTGGGTTTTTTTATTTACTATTCAAGCTTTTATTATACATTTAGAAACCAAACATGACACTAGTTACTAATTAAATTCGTAACAGAATCCAATTTGAAATACTGAAAGTTATTTCATTTTAAAACATGTTTGCATTTGATCAAACATGCAATGTAGGACCGATGTATATAGAATTAAATGTGATTTACGATTTAACTAAAGTAATGAAATGTACCCGTTTCTGAAGAGTAAATTTTTGAAAAAAACCTGATATATATTTCAATTTTTGTACATATATATATATATATATATATATATATATATATATATATATATATATATATATATAGTGAAGGACTCGGAGCGAACGTTCTGGATTTGTTACTTGCTACGCTACGTATTTAGACAAGATAAGGAAATGTTTGGGACACGTCCCTTGTTAAATACACAGTATCAACTGGAAATTCCGATGAAATTACACGAAGGTACTATCAAAAATAAACCTGTTCAAACTGAATTAAATCGTGAATAGGAAAAGTCATTGAAAGATGGTATTTAATTATGTATTTAATGTAACGTCAGTGAAAAAATTATAAATAAAACTATTAATTAATTTCCGTAGTAAAAATGTTTATAAAGAAGTAATTATGAATATTTCTAATTACTTCTAAAATAGTTGAATATGTGAAGCACGTATTTTGAAACGTGCCTCGGTGGTATACGTGATTTCAAATTAGAACAATAGGAGCAACATATGGTATTTTTCTTTATGTTATTAAACCAACAATAAAATTCATATAAACATAAATAAAAGTTAGTAAATAAAACTTGATCTATAATAAATATTGGATTTTTACAAAATAAATAAGAATAATAATTAAACAGAATCTATGTCTACAATTTCACCACTGGGTGCATTTCATTACGACAAAATTGTTCGTTACATTTTGAGATCTAATAAAATTAGTGTCTTTCAAATACCATTTAAAACTTATATTATAAAAATGAAATATAGACAAGTTTTCTGTACTAATTGGAGTTGTACATAGAACACTAAATCACCTTAAATGTTCCAAATCCTGTTAAAACTAATCAAAAAAATAAAATTAGAGATATGAGACAGAAAATAAATTCAGTAGTTGTTCTATACTAATAACAAATTGTTTATAAATTATAATTATATATAATTTATGTGAAACATTCTATAACTGTCCAAGATAAATACGAGTAATGCATAGTACAGGATATTGCACCTAGGTGAGTGTATTGTGATATTATTATTGGATGGGTACATCGTTATGATTTGATGTCAATAAGTTATACTGACTGTCATGCTCTATATCAAAATGCCATTATGTTTACACTTCATCACGTTATTGAACAAGTTGTATGTCCTAAAGTGATATTGGTATTAATATAGTAGATAGTCGGCTCCAGTTGTTTTATGTGGAAACTTTTGGAAAACCCGTTTATTGAATATCGGTAATTTGATTAGGTTTAAATTAAATGGAACTTTTGATTGGGTTTTTATTACTATAAATTGTATAGATCATGGTTAATGGATGTCTGATGTATGTACCATCTGTTTAAATTCTGAGATAGGGCTGAATGGGTTAGCTTTAGTTTGCTCTCCTAGTACACATTACGAAAATTTTATATATTTTTTTCAAACTTTATGTGTGATATTTATTACATAGATACAGTATATCGCTGTATGTTAATTAACTATGGGGAAATCGTTATAATATGTTGCTAATTTGAAATGTTGATAACATTTTTCCAATTATTGTATTTGACTAGAATAAAACTTTGTTCGTTCTTCTTTTATTACCCAATAATACTTGTTGGTAGGTACCTCACATTTCCGAAGATATAAAATAATGTATTGAAAGTTTCTACGAATAGTCCAATCACATAAGAACTTCTGTTATTATTCAATAATCGATTAAATTATAAAGTTTCAACAATAATCCGTCCAATATTTTAACTATTGATACTGTCAAGTGATTAATATTTATGGCTCATATCGCCTATAGCACTTTCCGAACAATGCCTTGAGAGAAATTGATGTTAAATCATTCTCCTTGAGAGCATAATCAGGCACTATAGAGAATTGTTTACGTAAGAAGAAACTCGTTTATCTATTACCTACATCTATATTAAATACTTTTCAGATATTGAAATACCTTAGATTTTTCATCCTGAAGAAATAGTGACCTAATATATTTATGTTCACTAAAGCAAAGTTTGTAAAAAAAAAAAGTTAGTGTTCTGATTAAAACATTAGCAAGCCTACATTAAAACATTATTACCTTGGAGACATTTATATTGGATATTTAGATCAAATTTTGGAAATCTATTAGACGGATCTGATCCATTGTAAATGTCAAGAGCTTTATTTTTTTTTAATTAGGATTTTTCTCAAAATCATTAGAGTTGGACGTTGTACGAACGGAATACATCTTGTTAGGAGCCGACTGGTTTTATCTCACGTGACGTCTCTTGACCCGAACTTGTTTTAAGCTTCACTTTTTGCAAATTTAGTAGTGTTTTTGGATATGTTAAAAGTATAAATTGGATGATTTCATATATTCTAGTTGTTTCACAAGTTGTGGGCACTAATTTTCCGTTCATATAGATTTATACGAACCTGCACATCAAAAGTTAGTTAAGTTCTAATACAATAGAAGAATTTCAATACAGAATCCTAAATAAAGATTTCTTAAAGGTGGTTCATAAAACTCTAAGTGGACATTATTTGTGTGGAAGTTAATTAATTAATGTTATTTGTGTGGAAAATATACATTAATATCAAAATTATTGTAATTTTTTAGAATTGTATTCATTTAATTCAATTTTACGACTTAGAATTATATAGAATTGAAATAATTGGTACTTAGTTAAATTAATATACTACAATATAATTATTTACATTCATAATTGATTGACTTGTAATAACTAAAGATACCTTTATCTAAGAACAAAAAAAATTTCTTTTTTTCCCATAATCAGAGATTATAAACATAAGAACGAAAAAATGTATGTTCCTAGAAATACAAATAGATTCCTTAAAGAAGTTGAATAATTGTGTTAATTTTCATAAAACAAAAACATTTTTTATATTTTAATTAATTTTTTCCTTCTTTTCAATAAATACTAATTTAATATCTAAGTTAGTAAAATTTTTGAAATAAACATTGGTTATTATAATTTGCTCTATATAACTGTAATTATTAGTTAAAATAATCTATGAACATAAAAACTGTCATGAAGTGTTTATTCTAACCTAATATAATTTTCCTGTAACAGCTTCAAACGGAAACAATTTAAGACAGAATGTTTTATCAACAAAGATAAAATTTATATGAAAATTATTCCCCAGAAAGGAAATAAATAAATCCTCTAGTAAACATTATACATTAAGAGTTTCACATTGTAATTGCATTAATTCTCGTAAAAACAGTGTTCTTAAAAAATATTAAAATCTCAAGCAGTATAGTAAAAATGAAATCGTAAACATTGTTTTATAAAGAGCAATGAAAACACAAACTGGAATAAAACCGAGCATTAACCAAACGAGAGCAGCCCAGTATCGAAATAAAAAAAGCAATTAAACTTATAAAATGAAGGAAGAATTAATTACTAAATTTTGTACATCAGTAGTTTTTTGTTGTTGTAGAGAATTTTATGTTGATATCTTCTTTTTGACTGAAAGTAATTGTAGTAGAATTGTGTAGATAGAATGTTTAAACATTAATTATTTATATTTTGTGTAATTCTGTAGCAAAAATGGATTTAATTCTGAATTTTTAAGAATACATTTAATAATAAAACAAAAGTTAAGTTCGTTGCGTTAGTAGTTTTTAACAGTCTCATACTGGTACCGAAGTTGTCGATTCAGACTAAGTTGAATTAACGTTAGACGAACCTTCAAAAACTGGACTAATTGTACTCATTTATTTGAATGTAGATTTTAATTTGGGTTTTGCAATAATATATTTTCAATACAATGACAATTGTATGAATACTCTTAAGAAAATCTAATTACGATTTTTCCATTTCCATTTAATTCGATAAATAGGAAAAATACATGGTTCTTTTGTAATTTTTTTTTTTTTATATATATGTAATTATATCTTAATTGAATTTACTAATGGTTCTTTTGTATTTTTTTTATTATTTGTAATGTTATCTTAATTGGATGGACGATTAGTTCAAATCATTTTATATAAAATGAGAGGAGGTGTGTTACTATCTACTTATTAATCTGCAACGTACTCTCTCTGGGTGTGTTGAAAATGTGACATTCTTCAGAATTTGATTTTCCATTTTTATTATTCCTTTATACTTTTAAATTAGTATATTATTCCTTTTTACTGACAGTACTCAAACTTTGTACATTTATTTGTGCTATAGCAATTTTATCACTACTTTGTCTTTTTTTGTAATAAATTAATAAATATTGTAGTTGTTCTAAGATATATTCTGGAGTTCAAGAATATTTCATTCCTATATTTATAATACTCTCTTTAAAGTAATATTTATGGAGAGAGTGTACACTCATCCCCACCTACACTTTTCCACCTAACTAGATACTTTTTACATACTTTTACTTCTAATTACGGTAGTGTTAGGCTTCCTTTAAACTGCTTGGGTTCTTTATCTTTAATAAAATCGAATTACATTCTAATTCAATGGTTCAGTACTCAATTAACCTTTCTTAACATTAATTTATTAACAAGAATAATCATCTTCTGTCTTATTACAATGCTACAATATTCTTATTATTACTATTAATCCCGAATGACTCTAATTGTTGTGACTCACAGATCTTATTCTACGTTATAGTTTAATTATCTGACTCTGAAGTAATTACAAGATTTATAAATGAAGTTTGCTGACCCTGCTTGAAACTCTTATGGATGCTTGTCAGAAGTTTCAATTCTCTTACTCGCCAAGTCCGTCTGGCTATCTTCAAGAATGATTCTCCCAGGAAGCTCTTACTCGCCGAATCTATCTGGCTAGCTTATTCATGCAGCATATTCCCTTGATCAATTCTGACCTACTGGGCACGGTTCCTCCCACCCAAGGTTGTATATATCATTGTAGCATTAATGGCGTCTGTCTTGCTTGCAATATAAGCAATTTCATCATTTTTCCAAGTCTGTCACAATAACTATGTTATCATACTTGCTTCTTATAAAACGTAGTCTATATTTCTAACTTAATCTGTCCTATTTCCTAACAGTAGATACATATTACTACTGCTCTTCGTTGTGGACTACATTATAGTTTTTATGAAGCTTCCATTATTTTAATAACATTTTCCGGAGTGCAGTATATGTTACGATTTTTATTTTTAATATTTAGACATTGAACCAAATAAGATGTCTAAGAATGATACTTAAAACCTCAAAGGTTATTGCATATATTAACTGAAGTTATATTGTATTAAAGAACTTTTTTATGTAGAGTGGGAAATTGACAAAAATTATTTTGTTATTTTTAAGCAAAAAAATAAATACGTTTCCCATCTGTTGGTATAAAATATATCATCCGTGAAATTAAATAACAATTGTTAATAGTACTTTAGTTAATATTGATATGAATACTGTTTACATGAAGTTTTTTTTTCTTCAAGAGAACGTATTGAAGATATATTCATATGCAATTAATAACAATTAATGGTGATAAAGAAATGTTTTATTAAAAGTTACCTTACGTTTTAAATACATTACTAAATTTCCACTTTGAGATTCTTATAAAATTGTAAAATTGGTATAAAGGCTGTAAGTTTAATCTAATAAAGTTGTCTACTCGTGTCTTTAAAATGTCATCACAGACGTGTAGGTACATCCCTTCTTTATTTCTCTTTGTTACATTAAGTGCTTTTTTATTTAATTTATAATACTCAGACAATTTAAATTTAAAATAAATTTAATTATTCTATTTTCTTATTAAATTTACAAGATTTGCTATGGTCATTAATTTCAAATAAAACATAATATATTGTGATTAGCTATAAGAAATATTGGTTTGTGTTTTATATGATGGAATAGTGCTAATTTTTCAATTTTACCACATAATACTTTGCAACCTTAGTTATATAAAAGTTTTGTTTCTTCAAATAAAATAATACTTCAGTGTATTAATATTAGTGATAAGATAAATGTTCAGATTTTGAAAGATTTAATATTTATTCGAAATATTGCATTCAATACTAAGAGGTAAATATATTTGAACTTCGAATCTTTATAACGAACCCGACTTAAATTCACTGTATCCTACTGCATATTTTCAGATTTACATGTATATATATGTATAAATTCTCTATAATAATCTTCAATAATTATAAGGTAACATTAACAGAATTCAATCAACTCAACCTCTTTCAAACGGCATGTTCTGAAAAAAATTATTTACTTTGCAAAAATTGTATGAACGAAATTTAACAATTTTCCAAAAAGGTGGGTTGTTTAAGTTTTCTTGAAACCGTTTCAAGCTGTAATCTAATTGATAACTCAGTTAAGTTATCATATACATGGCACAGAAGTCTAAATTAGTAAATTGTTTTTAAAGCAAAAATGTTATTTTATTAGTGTTAGTCGCTTGTAATTTACTCATAATTATAAAAAATAATAATTACACTTTCCAGTTAGAGTTAATAAATATACTCATCTCCAACTAAATTAATATTCTGGGTGTTTTCACAGTTTATGTATTTACATTGACAATATCCATTTCCACAAAGTAAATGTACGTATCATTGTTTTAACATCTCTGTTATTGGTTTTGTTTCTATAGCAGAAAACAATTTTAATTGGTAAATTTGTATCTCACTTCCATATCACCTGTTTTCATTCACCAAGCTATGATATAAATTATGAGAAGTTATACATTGTTTTTCATTATAAAACACTGAAACCCCTACCACGAGTAACTTGTGGTAGGGGGGTTTCAGTGTATTATATTGTTCACATTCACCACAGTGCTCGTTGGACATCTATTGTTTTTCATATTAATTTCAGGCGAATTGAATGATTTAATTTCGTGTACCTTTGTATGTTTGTTCTGACACTAAATGAATTCTATTAATTATATAAATTTTTAATTAAGGTATTTCATTTTAAAATAACTTCTCTGTACTTCATAGATGCATGAAATGTTTGATTTCATTATAATACGGTTATATATGTTAAAGAAATTATCAATTTTATTTATTGGTTAGATTATTTATCTCTGTTAAATCGAATATTTCTCTTCCTTTATTTCGAATTCATGGTTAATGGTTCCTTACAAAGTGGTACTGTTTTATATGTTACCACATATATCCATAATTATCTATCAGTCTGATTATTTGTTTACTATCAAATCGAATACTGATTTCGAATACTATAGTATTGTAATTTTACATTATCCAATACAAACTTCAATTTTCGTTGTATCTTATGTAACAAAGATGGTTGTTACTTATGTCTTTAAGTAGTAAATTATTGTATCAGTATTATTTCTAATAAAGTGTTATAGTTATTATAATTCCTTAAATAGCCAAAGTTTAAAGTGTGTGTTATATTAACACACTTATATTAATACTAATAGGATGATTCAGATAAAGTGCCTCAAATTTATTACGCGAGAATGTTTTTTTTTTGTTTTTGTTTTAATGTAGAATGAAGCAGTAAAATGCTGCACTACAAACATGACAAAACATTACACTATATTTGCATTTATTGTATTTAATTATTGTATATATGACTGTAACACATTAGTTAACAATTCACTGTTTGTCCGAGATTCACAGAAGAGTGAAGCAGCTTTCAAATTATTATTGCAATACTTAAAACTGTCATTTTTACCATCACCGTATGTCATTCATTATAAATCGAACCTATAAGATCTAAATTATTGCACCTCAGTTTTATAAATTCCTATTGAACGTAATTTTGCTATTCACTTTAAACTTGGAAGGTCATAGATTAATTCCGACTCAGTGAGCGCAATTACGCCATACATTGGGATGTTGCTATTTGGATAAACTTTAATTTAACTCGAGACGTGATGTTTGTGTCTTGAATTACAATAGTTAAATGAATCCACGAATCTTGTCTGTACCGTAAACAGTATTACCAACTCTATCATTGTTTAAGTAATAGTGATGAATTAGGATAGTAAAATTTTAATCAAACTTTATACCCGTTTTTTTAACGAAGTTGCACATTTTATTTTACGAAATTTGAATTTTAATTGTGGAGTTAAAATGATAATAGTGGAAAAACTTGTTATTTAATTTTAACCATATTTTGTAATATGTAAATATAGTAATGGTCTAAGTAACCTAAGGTCGATAAATCTCAGTCAATTATCGGTGTTTTATGATTTTATCGCTGTATCGAAACAATATTTTGTAATCTGTAGCGTGAATTAATATACATTCCTTTACATATTATGCTCTCCACTCTACAGGGGTTAGAGAAATAGATTAAAACTTCAATTATAAAAGGCTCCTCTGTCAGTTTAGTTCTCATTAGTAGTAATGTGCCTTTTCTAATACAACATGAGAAAATACAATTTCAAAAGTTAAAAGACAATTTAGGTTTTAATATGCCAAGAACTTATTTTATTTTTTCCTCTTCACAAATTCAATATCTAAATAGATTGATGTTTATTACACTAAAATAATATCTGGCTCAACACACCCGACTGCATCAAATATAGAGTACTAATTTACCATTTCAAACACGTTACAACACAAAAACAAATACAATATTGGACAAAACAATAAACAAAATACAAGTATAACTCTTCAATGAAACTAGAGAATTTACTTTTCGATATGCACGAAATAATTTCTTTCAAAATAATAAACAAATGTATTGAATTTTAACATAAAAAAAACTTTGATGTAAATCTTTACAATTTACATGTTTTAATTTAAACAATTACTAATTTAAATATAGAGTACTAATTTACCATTTCAAACACGTTACAACACAAAAACAAATACAATATTGGACAAAACAATAAACAAAATACAAGTATAACTCTTCAATGAAACTAGAGAATTTACTTTTCGATATGCACGAAATAATTTCTTTCAAAATAATAAACAAATGTATTGAATTTTAACATAAAAAAAACTTTGATGTAAATCTTTACAATTTACATGTTTTAATTTAAACAATTTCATACTGTTCCTTAAAATACAAAGTTTATAGTCATTAATACATTGTATTATATTATACTATAATTGGATTTTACGATTATATAAAAACATCAGTATTAAAAAAAATATTCCCTTTATCAAGTGATATTTTAATTTTCACTTTTAAATGTAAACTGAAGAAATTAATTTGAATTGTATCTGCAAGAGTATTTTCATGAAATATATTTTGAAGTGAAAATATTCATGTGTTGAATTACTGCGCCTTTTGGGAATAAACAAAACAATAAAACGATGAATAAACAATAAACGTTGTGTTGTTATTGCAACAAAACAATTAATTTACATGAACAAAATACAAATATAAAATCCATTGTTCCGGTTTAGGGAGACATAGAAAGTATAGATTAAATTAGTAAAAAAATACTAATACAAATAACTGTGGCTATTTTATGATTTCGTAAGTGTAACATGTAGACAAAGTTTACAAGTGGTATTGTTAAATGTATGTATGTTTTATTTTTGTAGATTGTTGGAAATATGTTAATAAATAACTTTAATGTTAACGAGCGAGTCATGAAAGATTACATTTGATTTCATTCAACTGCAGAAGTGATGTTGCTTATTTCCTTAATAGCAGGGGGAATTGTTTTGAGTTTACAGCGAGAAGTTTACAATGGAATTACACATTCCCTGTGTTGTGAAATTTCGAATTATTTTTTCTAAATTTTAAAATTTTTCTCTAATCGTTAATGAAATATTGATCAACGCGATAAACCCATTGGGTGTTTAATAAGGATGGCCAGGCAGTAATCAAAACTAACTTATCGGAGCAGTATTTTCTAAGTATCATTTGAAAGACTCGGAGATAAAAGTTTGGAATTGTTGCTTACTACATATTTAGACGAAATGGGGAAAAGTTTAGGATCAAAAAACTACGGGAAATGCAGATGAAATTAAACTGTGGTACACTAACTCCACATGTTCAAGCTGAAATAAATTGTGAACTGGAAAAGATGTTTTAAGATGGTGTAGTAGAGGATTCCAAGAGTCCATTGTCGTCTCTAGTCTTTTAATGAAGAAAAAAGATGGATTAAATCGTATTTATAGTTGACCCTGAGAAAGTTTTTGCAATACTTAATATCCTACTTGAAGAAATGTACGTCAGATACAAAGTATTTTTATGAATGACTCCTTGTTACAAACGATTCGTCAAAGACTTTGTCACTCATATAGCTCCGTTACCTGCTTTAACAAAAAAAAATGTAAATTTTTATTATCTATTGAAGTGGAGAAGTGTACAACACGAAAGAACAATTGATATTTTGTGTAAAATTTTGAAATATTAATAATAAAAATGAATTGACCTTGAATCCATCCATACAGATTTCATGGATCAAACTAAAATGAAACGACCTATGAACAATTAAACTATGTCTTAAACTCAAGTAGATATTGTTAGTATATCTTGACTTAGTTATGAATCCAGGTATCAAAAGTATTTCTCCGAGAGGAAGATTATTCATTATTTACAAAATATTTGAATATGAATTTGATCCTAACAGGATGTATTAAAAGCCGTTGTAAAGTAGTTAAAATGGGTAGCTTAAGTTCCATTTTGCGAGTCTTATGAAGTTGAGATAATCTAATAGCTATGTTAATAATGTTTAATGTTTAATTTAATAAAATATGCTATTTATCTTTGTTTTTTAACGTTTGGTGCTGTTATAGTTTAACTTATATTTTGTTATGTTTTACAAATCGAATTGTTTAGTAACAAATGTTGAAATAAATCTAGTTAAATCTAGTCGTTCCTACTATATTGAACAACTTATATTTAATCCATTCCATGTTTTCCCTTTCTTATATGTTTTTTTTAACTAAAATTTACTCTTTTCATCAATGTCATCATCAGAATTAAAAAAGAGAGATTTTTATTGCACAAACGATTAGTAATTACATTTTGAAGACGAAGTCTTCTATATAAGCCTAATTGTCTGTATCCACTTCCCTTAAAGGAGTCAAGGAGGAAGTTTTCTACTACTCTATGTAGTCAAGTTAAACCCTTCTATTACTGTATCTAGTCAAGTTGAAAGCTCTCATCTCTTCTACATGCAATCATAAAGGCACAAAACCCAATTTCAGTAAAGTGGTTTAATCAATTTGGTAGTAAATCTGAAGCTCATAATTCACTTCCATTTACTTAGAACGATAATCATAACTTAATTAGTTTTCATTGCTAATTATACCTTATTTTATAGTGAGAGTATTACTAGCACTGTATTCATAGTATCCATTTTTACTTTTTATTAATTTAAATCTAATTTATTCGGTACAAAAAATTAATCTACATGACAATAAGGCTCTTAATTTGATTTTTTTTGTAAAGGAGAAACCATTTTTCATTTTTTAAATATTATTTTTGGCCCGCATCTCTTTTTCCAGGATTCAAATTAGTTTAATTGAAAGTAATAATCTAATTTGATACATTTTTATTTGAATTTAACCTCAATTATTTTAAATCAGCAAAAAATAAATAAATAAAATAGAGCGATTTTGATTTTTACAGAATATTGTGAATTACAAACCTGTTACACGGGGCGTGAGACTTGAGTCATATTATTTTAAATTTTAGCGTGATAAAACGGTACAAGTAATTAATTATTAAAATATTAATCTGATTGTAAAGTGTTTCCCATAAATTTTATTTTCGGTTTGATACATTCGTGTGTTATGTTTATCAACTATACCAACATTATTATGTTTATACTCTCGTATTCTGTTGACTTATGATTAGCAGAACTGAAGCAAAATTATGTTCAAAAATATCTCCAATGACAAAACTGAGAACTCATTAATAAACATTCATTGAGCTGATTCCACTATCAAAAATAATGAAAAAAGTTCATATAAGCATAAGTCCGGAAATGTTTTGTTTTCGTGTTATCCTCCTTTTTTTTTTTTTTTTTTTTACAAATTACTTAATATTTTCTAAAGTAAAAAGATATTGAGCTCAACCTGTTTGTTGCGTAACTGTTTATTACTGCACTAAAAACCAGAAAGTTGTTTTGAATATTTTCACAATGGCGGCCGTTTTAACCTTTAAATGTCAAATATCTCAAAACTCGCTAACTTTAAAAAAAATTACAAGTACCAAAAAAATTTACTTTGTTGAAATTACGTCGTTCTTCAAGAAATAACCTATGAAATAAACAATCTGGCATCGTAGTAATAACACATGAAATGTAGCAGAGTGTGTGGCAGAGTTGGAATATCGCCTGGATCGAGAATTTGTAGTGCATATTAAAGTTTTTGTAATGTAGGCCTATTACAAATTCTTTTATGCAGTTTTCATGATTTTGTGACTCTTCGTCTGCAAATAAATTAACCTTATTTTTGCACCATTTTTTAAATCATCCTGTACGTATAAAAAACTGTTAACCAAGTCTGTATCAATAACGCCAAAGCTTTATTATTTATTAAAAATTAAATGGTTGTAAGTGCAAAAAAATAAAACTAGTTATCAAAAGAAAGTTATGACTCCGATACTTTCTACTTTTATAAGAACACAGCTCTATATTCTTGTTTTCAAATGTGTACATACGTTTTTATGATATCATAAAAACATTATCTAAGAACTTTTATTTTTTATATTACATTACCAGCTAAAAATCAGACAATAGTATGGAAAAAGTTAGCAAACAATTTTATTACATACAATAAATTTTGAATTAATAAAAAAAAGCCAATCAGTTTCTTACGTAATAACGGTGACAGGTGTACTGTAACTATTGGTTTATTCGATATTGTAGAACTTTTTATACTAGTTCGTAAGTTGCATGTGCATATTTTATATACATTTGGTACATTCGTGTGTTTTAGAAAATTAATTCCATTAAGGAAACTATCGTCTTTATTTAACAAAAACATTATGTGATGATTGTAAATTACTTTTGCTAACAAAATAAGTTTAATTATTAAGTTATAACTGTTAAATGGGTGATTCTGTTTATTTTGCAAACTTTTTCTAAGTATTTCTATATTACTGTACACTTTACGATAATATATTTTCATATAGACGCCATTTATGAATTGCTAAGTGAGACAAAATAAAAAGATACTTGACTAATGGACTGCCATTATATTTTGTACTATGATTAATTCATAAAATCCTTTCAGAGGATTTATTTTGTATTGCAAAATGGAAATAAAAATATTCTACAGCTTTATAATGTAGTTAGTAACACTTTGCCTTAGTTCAATAATTTATTAGCTTCGTATTATAATAAATGTCTTGAGATATTAATTATTTTACCTTTAAGAGCTTGTACACATATACAGTAGAACCCCCCTTAACCGGTCTAGTCGGGACTGACACCCGGGCCGGTTGCCCGTTTGGCCCGAGGTTCCCTTGAAAAATCGGTTTTCGTTCAAAGAAAGCTTATTTAATCAGGTAGCTCTAAGAGTTGTGCAATTAAGATGTTATTGCAACTCATGTTATTGTACATAAATGTATCGTATATATTATGTTATGTATATTATACATCAAACATGAAAAAATTAAACACTACAAAGCTTTTTTACAGATTTCCCTCTGTCAAGTCTTTTGACACATTAAACCGCGTCTCAAACGAAACCAACACACGCTTCCGAAAACTGAAAAGAAATGTTATATTTTCCATAATGTATACTAAAATGATTCGTGGAAAAAAAAGCGGCCCATCAAAGGTTTGGGTGCCAATGCTGCGGTGTTTTTATGCCGCCGACGATGGGATACCGCTATCGACAAAGTCGTTTGATATCGCCGCCGCTTTGGTGTTTCAATTGCAATTTATTTTCGGAAACTCTCATCCAACCAGTACACTACGATATAGGCTGGTTGATATAGGCCGGTTAATCCGAGGACCGCTTAATCCGAGGCCGGTTAACAGAGGTTCTACTGTAAATTTAACTTTAAGTAGAAAGTTTGTTTACAGTCCTTATGCCTAAATTTCAGGATTCCTTGACATCTTAAATTAGTTTCCAAAGTTTGAATATATACACCTTATATGATAATATGAATCAATCTAGATATTTCAAAATAGGCCTAGGCTTGTTCAATAGCTTGACAATAATTTAATAAAATGATATATTAACAATAATAATGATATTTATATTTCCATTATTTATAATTTTTGGGGTATTTTTTACTACTTCCTATCCATTTTACTTGTCATAATACAGTATTCAATCAGTGGTGTATTTATTTAAAAATACTTATACTATTAAAAAAACAAAATAAAACTGTTTATATTACGATTCTGACCTTAACTATTTTTAAAATTTGATTTTGGGCTCGATCAATTGTGGAAGTTTTATATTTGTACGGTTTCTGAAAATAATTTGAATGTGAAATCCCTTCTAATTTAAATTTTTAATCTGCATGGTGACAAGTTTAAAATAAACTTTCAACGTTTCATATAGTTTTATGCTTTACTATTTCACAATGTTTTAATATCGTACTTTTTTATATTAAGCCTCCCCGTGTTCTCAGCCAATAATGGTCAGTGAAATAAATGCACTAATTGAATAAGTTAATACATTACCGTCTACAACTTTATTTGAAGAGGATATAAAAGTATGAACAATGAGTTGTCAGAGCCCAGCAGTATTCAAATGGTCAAGAAACGCTGTGGCTATACAATAAATAAATAAAAAGATTCACCGAACCACAAAAACAGGAAACAAAACTAAAACTGTAATAAATCTAGTTATTTTTATTATATAATTCTTATGTACATTTCGATAACGTAATTATTATCATCGGAGGTCTACAGCTAAACTGACCTCTGTATATAAGGGTAATATAATAAATATTACTGGCTTTATTACAGTCTTAGTTTTGTTTACTGTTTTTGTGGTGGTTCCGAGAATCTTTGTTTTCTATGCTGTATTTTTATGATGTAACTCTGTAACCAATTCCATCTTACACTAATTTACAGAATTTAAATTACTAGTATTTCAGACAAAAACTGCACTACAAAATATTAAACACTGAATTTCAAAAATAATAAAGGCAAAATAATATATAAAGAACAATATTAAATTAAATAGTATCCCATTTCGATAAGTTGGAAGAAATGAAGGTTATTTTAATTGTACAGTTTTTATTTCATAAAACGTTTCAATTAGAATCAAAATTAATCTTAATATATGTTATAAAAATATTAAAGGCAGTTTCTATTTTGTTAAAAGAAAATTAAACTTTTTTTGAAATCTAATAATTCGGAAGTTAAAATGTTTGTTGGATTTCTTTATAATCGGTTTTTAATTTCACACTAAATACGTAGTTTGCATATATCCTTCTGATTCTGACAGATATTACTTTTAATGTGGATGGTAATGTAATAAATGTTTATTCCAAAAGCAAATGAAAACATTATTCAAATAAATTAGAGATATAAGACACGGCAATGATATTCAGTAGGATTTGTTTTGTTATCTATAATTTATTAAAAAAATTCTCCCCAAGGTGAGTAAAGCATAGTACTTGATATTGAATAATCTCTAGGATATTGTATTTTAAAATTGATATTGGATTACTAGATCGTTTTAATTTGACGTCATTTTATACTGAGGGTCACGCCCTAAGTCAACATGTCATTATGTTTACACTTCATCACATTATTGAACAAGTTGTATGTCCTTAATTTATATTGGTATTATAGGGTACATAGTCGGCTCCAGTTGCCTTTTTAGCCATATTTGAAAAACCTATTTATCGTATAATTAGACGAGGTTTCGACTAAATGAATTTTTGATTAGTTCTTAAAATAAATTGTCTAGATCATGTTTCGTAACATTTGTGAATAAGCCATCAGTTTCAATACTGAGACAATTGGGTAGATTAGCTTTATTTTGCTTGCTCAGTACATGTAACGAGAATTGTTATAAATTTTGTTCAGAAAAGAGTTTTTTATATTGCAAATAGCTGTACTCTAATTAAATGTACAGAGCGATGGATGCTAAATCAATCTTCTTGAGAACATGATCAGGCACTAAAGAGAATCGTTCCCAGAACAAGAAACGCTTTGTTTATTAAATATAATTATATTTGCATTATTCAGATATTTAAATACCTTACTTTTTTCATCCAGCATACAAAATGGCGAAACATATGTATGATAACTAAAGATAATGTTATAAATTAAGTTAGTGTACCAAATGAATCATTAAAATCGCTTTATGTTGGATACTTTATATCAGAAATATATTTAACCCTTTAGAAGTGAATAAAGCAATAGAATTGAAATCAACGAGGATATTTGAAAGCGTAGATATTGATAATTTCAAAAACTAAAATTTAAAGGACGAATTAATTGATTTGTTATTATGTTTTCAAAACTGGAAAAACACATAAATGGAAAATTTCAACTTCAGCTATAAAAACTATAATTCTGAAAATAAATCTAGTTATAGGATACTGTGTAGAACATACAATTTACCAAAACAGTTTCAGTTTCCTATATTTTACCTATGTTAGATATTGAAAGTTCGTAAAAAATCTCAGGTAAGCTTAATTTATTTTTAGTCTGCTTATAACGCGATATTGTTTCAATGAAGAAATTTCTTTACTATTTTTAAATATAATCTAAAAACAGACTTACAATTTTATAGGATTAAACCAAGGTTGTAAACAGGTTTCCCTCAAAGATCGTCGCTCAAATAATGACAGAATAATCTTTCAGATGATTATTTAAAATAAAAGTTATAAAAATGAGTTTCAAATTAAAAAAAAATAAAACAAACAAAATTTTTTTGTAACTTCTACAATTTATTGTGAGTCTTGCCGACCATGGTTTCGCCAGTAACGGCATTGACGAGGCAACCATGGTCGGCAAGACTCACAATAAATTGTAGAAGTTACAAAAAAATTTTGTTTCTTTTATTTTAAACATGGATTTCTACCAAGTACCATCGGTCAATAGTATCAATAGTCTGTATTGTTGCCTCGTCAATGCCGTTACTGGCGAAACCATGGTCGGCAAGACTCACAATAAATTGTAGAAGTTACAAAAAAATTGTGTTTGTTTTATTTTAAACATGGATTTCTACCAAGTACCATCGGTCAATAGTATCAATAGTATAAAAAATGAGTTTCGTTATTCAATACAGAGTTAGTCGTTTGTAATAATCATTTCCTAATGGGGTTCATAAATAACTTATGGGCATTATTTGTGCGAAAATTGCAACATATCGGGCTAAATAAATAAAAAAATTATGTTAGTGTTTTTTATTTATTTATTTATTTAAATACAGCTTCGCGTTTTAAAATTATATAGAAGTGAAGTAATAGATACTTATTTAAATGAAAATAATGCATAAAGAAGTTAAAAGATAAATATATTTTTTCTACAATACTATGAAATACAAGTTTATTGTAATTTATTTGTAGGCTACATTTCATTGTTCATGTTCGGGCAATAATATCCGATCCGGACGATATCGCGCATAACCACGACATTAACTTAGAGTAGACCTAAACCGTTGTATCAAATTGTTACTTTTTTGTACTTTTTCCAAAGTGAAAACTACATAATTGGAATATAATACTATGTAGTATTTTTCAACTGTTATGTTCAGTATGGCCTTAAACAATGAACATTACGTGATCTTTTACTTTATTTAGGTCTACACATTTTTCATGTGTTAAGGGAAGTTTTACCTATATCATATGATATTAATCTATACCAAACTTTCAAGTAAATCTATTAACATTGTGTTTTATTATTTTGCTTTTAACAGTTTAAAATATCATGTCATTAGGGCCTAAGTCTTTATTGGGGAGACTAAATGAAAGCCCTTCTTGCATTGAACACTTTTATGGTGTTAATTAACTATAAAAAAAAATGTTTCGTATATTAGCTTACGATACATTTTTTTTCTAGATGAAGAATTGACCTATATGGCCAAATTAATTTTCCATATGCTGCCTTCAACAACTACTGTGTACGTGGGTCTAAACACTTTGGACGTTCATATCTCAGAACACCGGTTTGGAGGATAAACCCTTATTGCAGCTACAGCCACAATTAAACATATAAAACAAAGAAGAATTACTAATTATCTATTACCCTTAGTTTTTAGCTTCGCATAGTTTTTAGTGTGCTAACATCATCTTTATTTTATTTATTATTTTTATTTAACCTGCTTAACCTAGAAGGATTGTGTAGTTAGAACGATGTTAAAATATTTTCTAAATTAATTCTTTATTTTTTTTATGTACTTCTGTTTCAAATTTGATATGATTGTTACTTTATACAGAATATATATTATAATATATTATAAAATTATATTATAATAACAAAACAAAAGTTAAGATAGTTGTGGTAGTCGTTTTTAAAAGACCAATGCTGGTACATAAAAGCGTCTTTTCTGATTACATTGAACACACAGGCCGCTGAAAAACGAACTGTTATGAGCTTCCAAATGTATTTATTTATTTAATTGTAGTTATTAATTTGGTGATTCAAATAACTTATTTTTTCTAAAATGACAATTATATGAATAATCCTCAGTCGATTATGTATGTTGGTTTTAATTCGAGTTACAAATAAAACTGATTATTGTTGTTGACAAACATGAAGATTGAGATAATTTATATTTGACATCACGTCCCATTTACTGTAATGGTATTAAATCAAATTACACAAAGCCAATAATGTGAGTTTTAATATAATAAATTTAATATATATTTTATATATATATATATATATATATATATTAAATTTTAGGGGACAGTTAATATTTCTTGTTTAATAAACGATTATATTTGAATACAAATAATGCTCTTAGTAAAATTATATAAATAAAGAATTTTAATAGTAAATCCTACGACAAAATTATATATTTATAATGCTTACGTGTGTATCTGTATATTCTTTTATTAATATGTATTTTGGTGTGTTAGAGAAAAAACTTTTATTTTTTGTGTTTTTATTATTGATATGTTTTATTATGTAACAAAAAAGAATTTATTTTATATTATCAATGAAAAGTGTAAATATGTTTCATTTCTTTCATCAGCAGTAATTAAATAATAAAGAAGATACGATTCATGTACTTTACCCATCAGTGAGTGATATATTACCCAGTTAAGGTAGGTCTAATGTTATATCAGAATTGGTCTACTACGCAATAACTACTTGTTAAACGTGTGATAAGGGCAGTGATATTATCAGTTATTCTATGTAATTTATAGAAATAATTCATTGTATTCACGTTCAATGTAAAATCTTATGTAACAAAATGTTATTGGTTTTTAATACAGTCAAATGTGTATATTAAGCTTTGTGTAATATAAATATGAGCCTATTTTATTTTAATTGAGCATTTTAAGACAAAGTAAAGAATAATGAGATTGAAGCATCCTTGTACATCCCGATATTATACTATTTTATAAATCTTATGATAAATGGAATAAAATGAGATAGAACTAATATATTAAGAGGATCTGAATATTTATACACAAATTTAAGGTTTGGGAATAATACCAGTTTGTGTTTTATTCCAAAGTTGTCCAAAGAAATGCAATCACTTTTTCCAGTCTTAGTATTACATCGAAACAATATTTTGTAATCTGTATTGAAATTAATACATATTTCTTGACAGGGGTATGTATTCTCCACAGAAGCTAGAAAAATAGATAACACCTAAATTATTAAATGTTTTTTATCATTTAGATTCTAATAGACGGAAGTGAAATTCCCTCAAGATGTTTCGAGGGAAAGCCAAGCAGAGAGTGAATGAATAATCAAACTATAAAATAATATTAGTATTTAAAACCAAATGTTATACCCCTCAACAATCTTTTATTTAGTATATTATTACATTCTTAATTTTAACAATTTACACACAATAGTGTAAATATATCTACATCTATCTACAATAGTGTCTCATTTACAATATGATAAGATTTAATCATGAGCAATACAAAAGTAAAAACCAATTCCGCGAAATTTTGTATTTTTTTTTTTTTTTTTTTTTTTTTTTTTTTTTTTTTTTTTTTTTTTTTTTTGTAATGGCAAATTCAACTTTACCGTAAAAAAACAGCATATTGTGGATCCACTTTAACAGTAAAATATTCTGTCAAGGGGATACTGGGGTTTGTTTGCCTAATATATGTTAAAACAGATCAACTACAATTGGATAACCGGATTTCTTTTAAATAAATATTTATCCAAAATAATAATACATTTTATATTTTATTATATTCTTAGATTTAATACCTTAAAGACAATCATTAGTAGTAATGTACCTTTTCACCTACAACATCAGAAGATACAATTTCATAGGAAATGCATTGTTAACCATTGATTGAGAATAAAATGTCATTTGTTTTCTATAATGGAAAATTCAACTTTATCGTAAGAAAACCGTCTTTTGTGAAAACACTTTAACAGTAAAATGTTCTGACTGCAAACCGTAGTTTTATTTACCATGTTTGTCATATGCAGACGGACTGGAAATGGATAACCGGGCTTCTTGTAAATAAATATTGTTGGATTCCAGTGAATCTCGAAATGTATCTTTCGATTATTACCTGACATATTTTATACCTTTTGAGCATTTTAATTATATGTGACAAACATAAAAACAATGGGAAAGTATAAGAATAGTTACAGTACAAGATACGAGTTAATTAGTTGTATTATACTAATAAAATTAACGTTAAAAATTTATTTGAATTATATTTATAAGTTGTTAATATACTATTTATTTTTTATAGTTTCTAGTATTTTAAAATTATTATCAATAAAACTGTTAAATTTCAAAGTAAATCTAAAACAGCATTTTGTTACGTTTTAAAAGCTTATAGATTTGTTTTGATAACCGAAACATTCCTCATCTGTAATCTTCCCCTAATCTAAAATCTAATAATTTTTAACTATCCCGCCTCCGTAAGTCAAACTAAAATATTTTCCTAGTATGTAATAAACAGATTCACTTCAAATGGATAACCGGGTTCCTTATATATATATATATATATATATAATATATATATATATATATATATAATATATATATATATATATAATATATATATATATAATATATATATATATATATATATATATATATATATATAATATATATATATATATAATTTTAGTAGAATTCGAAATTAATATTGCAATTGTTACCTGACTTTATTAATATTTTAAATATACGTGAAAAGTATAAACACATTGATACAGTATAAAACTACTTATAGTACGCTATAATGAATTACAGGTAGTTAGACGTATTGCACTAGTGAAATAAAATTTTAAAAAGGTATTTCATTAGATATATTAATTTTTTGATATACTCTTTATTTTTGTTATAATATCTATTATTTTACAATGACTACCTATAAAAAAATGTCAAAGTAAAAATAAATTATGAGGAAATGCTACATTTTATATTGAATTGAGTTCAATAAAGCCCCCTTCTATGATAAAAATATTTCTCTATATTTCAAAGCATAGAAAAATGAATCTTTCCTCATGTGTAATCTGCTTCATTCTAAAATCTTATAATGTTTTACTATCCCACTTTCTTACGTCAAAATAGAATATTATTTTAATCATTCTGACCTTCGTTCTTACAACAGGCAGAGAGATAATATATTTTTTTAATATTGAAAGTTTGTTATGAATCTTTAGGAACAATAAATAACACTATTCTAAAATATTGGCCCAAATACTATACATCCTTACTTAATAATTGGGAAATAAAATACAGAAATAAATTGTTTCTCTTTTACATTTTTATTGATGAAAAATTGTTGTATATATATAAAGTTTGATTTAATAAAATTGTAGTATCAATTATTTAATACTAACAAAAATTGTTGTAAAAATTATTATTAAAAAATACAAAAAAAAGAAACTTTCTCTTAGGATTTGTCTCGTCATTCATTAGACAGTTGCAGATAAGACTTTAATAATAGAAAGAATTGTGACAAATGCTTGGCCTGTACAGTAGTAGACGACTATTTTTTAATTAAAGCTTCAAGATAAATAATTTAAAGTTTAATATTTCAACTCAACGTAAAATAAATTAACTGTAATGACAACATGTAACATATAAACTAACTAAAACAATAATTCATTTATTCTCACACATTTGTGTGTTATCACATTTGATACTTTATAGGCATATTAATTTAATATTTACATAGGTAGTAAAATTTGGATAAATTATAATTATTAAAAAATATAATTTAATTAGAAAAAACGTTCTATACAGGAATAAATTTGCAATTGTGTGTTATATAGCTGTACAAGACGTTTATACAACTACGGAGACATATTTTATATGAAATTGGACTATATGTAAATACAAATTACCCTTATGATCAAAATACAAATTATAAAATATATTAACCTTATCTATAATACTATTTTTTTAGCAAAATTATATTTTTTACAAGAAATATAACAGCATGTGTTAATTTTGCATCATTATACTTGAAGAAATACAACTAAAAGTAGGTCAAGTTTTGAATGAAAATATACATATGCTTATACCTTCCCTATTTAAATATTCAATCTATTAGTAAGATTATGTAGAAACTTTTGTCTTCAAACGTGGAATACATTATACAAGAGAAACAATATGATACAAGCAACATTCGTTTTTACAAAACTTTTCTGAACGAAAAGAATTACAACGTCACCGATTACTATATAGTTGTTGTGTTAAAGTTGTGGAGTTAACTATCAGAATTTACTTCGTAACCTATCACCTGCTTGAAGATTATTTTTGTTATTTGCATGATTTACATCAGAAGTTAAAAATTATTTATAAACAAATTCCATTTAAATTAAACTTTAATTATATCTTATTCATCAAACTAAATAAATTGGTAAAACCATTCCCTGGTGCATATATATATCAATTAAAATATATTCCTAAATACAACTTAATTAGTTTCAGTAAATATGATGTCCCAAATTACTTGCATGATACTGATTTTTGGTGAGAAACATGAAAACTTCATCGTTGAATTTCTCATTTTTTGAATAGGTTTTAAAATTTGCAAAATATTGTATAGTAGGGTCTTAATATACAGTGCCCAAGATAAGTACAAGCTCTATATAATCGGATATTTGTATTCGTCATATGCTGTGGCTTATAAGAAATAATTTCTTACCAATCTTTAGATAATCAACGAAAATAATTTTATTTAAACCAAAGTAAAAACTTGCATTAATGTCAAATTAGTATAAGGTTAATAACAGTGTAAGCAGAAATTAGTTCTCGAATGCAATGTAAAATTTGTTATGACGGAAGGAAAGTTTAGTTTATAAATTACCTTAAATATTATAGCAAAATGAAATGTATTGGATAGCAATATTTAGACTTTTAATTATAAATAAATGTATTTAGAGTACGTATTGGGATAATATATATGCAATATATATTATTAATTTGTCAGAATGAACTACCGATTGTAATAATAGCATTGAACTTAAACGCTATAAAATATAGTTTAGGTTAGGACCCATTTTTACTTCAAATAGATTTAATATGTTCTATACAAAGTAAAAGTAAATAAATTAAATAAATATTTTCATAAATTTACAGCTTGACATCAATTTAGGGACAATATTTATTAGTATGAATTTCGGAATATTTTCTACCAATTTAATTTGCAAATCGTCAGTTTAATTCAATTGGTGGTTACTAAATCTCTCCTCAGGACCTATTTGTGTATATAAGATAGTGTTAAATTTCCTCCAGATCAGGAAATACCCAAACTTAGATAAACGTGTTTAGTTTATGTACTGTCTTTTGTCTAATTGTTTAGATAAAACACAATCCTACAGTATGCATCATGTAAGTTTACTTTTAACAATATAACTTGCTTTGGCAGATAAAATACTTCATTATATTTTGATTTAATATACAAAGCTCTAGTAATTAACTCTTCATATTTTCAAATAAGGGAAAACAAATCTCAATGACCCAACTGTCATAAAAAATCACTTTGCTTGATACGGGCCTCAACTTAAGTCATCGGGTTGCTCTTTTAGAAACATTATCTATTACATTCCATTATGCGATATGTTTAAGGTTCAGCTTATATAGTCGTTAGTCTTCTTTTTTTGGTTTTTTGAAATTTTTTTTTATCCGTATTGTTCAGCCTCTATTGTTTATATTTTTATTTGTTGGCATGTGAACAAAAATGTATATTTGGATGGAGGGGGTGAGTGACTTGGATTTCTGGGTGACAATATAATGACCCAAGAATGTTAGTGTCGATTTAAGTCTTATGAAGTAGTAGTGTTCAGGTTGATTGTACCATCAAACTTCAGTTAAAATTTGGGTTGCATTAGTGACCGAGTAAAGAGTCAGTCCGTAAATCATCCCCTTCAATTTTATTTCGGGTGATACCAAAAGAAGCGCAATAATTATAGTTATTAAATAAAAGTAATAATACTAACAACTATTTTGATTAATATTTTATTGAATTAATAATTATTAATCACATTATATAGCAGAAATGTACATTGAGGAATAGATTCTAATACATAAATATTTAAACATATATCTATTTACGATAGTACGTTATCTTGCTAATAACGACCACAAATTTACCATTAATTTAGGCTTATACGATGTGTTGAAAGTTCTGTACTCATAGGTAAGTTCATATATCAATTTTAAACTCATTGTATAGTACGAAGTCACAAGTTATAATAACTATAGATATTACCTTTTTCCCGTAGTTTGACTTTGTTGTTTGCATAACTCGTGACTCGTTTCGAAACTCATAGTTTCATCATCAGATGCGTATAAAGTTTTAATTGTTACAACACAACATATTCAACACTTTGGTACAGGTAGTCTAATGATCATCCGACTACCGACTTAATTTATTTAAAGACCAATGTATCTCTTTATCTCTGAGTATGTTTTGTTTGCTGTTGCTGGTTTTAAAGGCCACATTTGGCCACATAATGGTCACATTTAGTTTTCAAATAGTGTTGGTTAGGATTTTAGGAAGAATATTGACGTATTTTGAGGATATATAAAATGTATTTTACCTTTTTCCTACGTTGTATATTATTTTTATGTTTTTAGCCAGCTTTTCGAGACCGATTTATAAAGTTTCTAGACTTGCAGTGATCAAAATGAGGGTATGTAGAATCTTGTAATGATTATGGAAGCTTCTACGTAAGTCAAACTAGAAGGCCATTCTAAAACGGCTTAAGGAATACCTGTAAAGAAACAAATACGAGAGAAAATAGAATTATGCTTTTTATTTAATAGTGAGAAACAATTCATTTAAAAAAAAAAATGTATACTATTTTCAAACCAACACATATTTGTAATGCATGAATACTATAACAGAGTTCTAAAATTATAAGGCTTCATAAACACCAAAAACGAATTGTTAAATAATCAATTAAAGTTCCAGTCTAACACTGTATAATTTGGTGATAAGCACCTTGGGTAAAGGAACCCTACATTGGAATTTATACCTATTAAGTCTTTATTCTATTGACCATTAGACCTCGTGTAAAATAGTGTAGAATATGTTGTGTAGAGTGCGTTGTGTGTTGTGATTTATACGTATCTGATAATGAAACATATGTTTCGAAACGATCCATACAAGTATTAAGACAGAAAAAAAAGATGATATCTATAGTTATGTGCATATTGTTGAAACTTTTAAAATATACTACAAAATTATTAATGATCCATAATGTTATTTAAGATTCTTAAAATCTATGAAGTTTACAAACGTCCTCATTGTTTACTAAACATGTTTGGTGATCCAGTATTTATTAATTTATTATTAATAAGTGCGTACGTACTTATAGAGTTTCGTATTTTTTTATATTTCATATAATGATATTGCTTAGTAAAGAAAGATTATATGACAATTAATTGAGAGTTAATTTTAGTGGCAATATACTGTACGTTCGCATATTATTAGATATTTCATCGTTAAGTTTGTGATAAAATTAATTATATTTAGATTTTCAGTTGAATGTACATAAATAAATTTTATCTTTATGCAAATAAATAATAATAAAGCGTTTTTAATACGGGAAAGAATATTCCTTTTATGAAGTCTCTATTTGTTCTATGAATTACTAAATGAGCCAAATAACTCTTCACAACAATTATTTATGGTAAATATAAATACACAAAGCCCATAAATTATTTCATCTCTAGATAATAATTTCATTCTGTAATTTAGAAGGTATACTTATAAGCTATGAATAGCCTAGGTTATTATTATATGTGCGTATTCTATTGGAAACTTTAGCTTTTGGCTCATTTAATTTCGATTGTTTCCCCACACGTAAGCGTACTCATACGTTGTTTTGGAATATCTTGAACTACACAATACTATGAGAAAATCAGATTCTAATGATAGAATTACCAATTAGAATGCATCATGGAGGCCAAATACAAGTTCAAGTATGAAATAGATCTTAGCTTTTCTATGACTTGTCAAATAATATAAATACGTACTTTTTAATTCACACTCCTTAGGTACGTTATTAATAAGCAACTATTGCTAATCTAAATTATAAAATGTGTTTGACGAATAATTACTGTTGAAGGTTACTTGTTTTTCTCTTGTCTAAAAATAATTTAAAATTCTTTCTTTTAAGTTTGAAAATTTCATCGGTTGACAAATTAGAAAAAGTTGAGCGGTTTCGATATTACTATTACACAATATTATAAACATATTTCATAATTGTGAATTATTGAATAGATTTAAGGCGATGATCAGTCTAATACAGGATAGTTTTTATTGAAATACTTTTACATTGTTATTATTATTTTTCAAAACACCACCAATCAATACCCCGTTCAGTGATTATTAAGCTAAGAGAAAATAACTTCGTTAATAACAGTTATTATTATTAACATAAGTTAAAATGCTTTTTAGGTTTTAATATTATTCGTAACATAAATCAAAATTCGTCGTACTTTTAACAGAGTGTGAACTTTGCAAAATATCGTCTGCTTGTATTAAATACAATAATTCACAACTTTGATGTAATTGCAATACATGTTCCCTGCAAATGTAATCGATAAAACTATTTCTAATCAAATAAATTAAACTAAAAATATAACATACAAAACTGAAATTCAGTACAAACCATTCTCTACTGATAACAAAGAGTATGACTTATTTAGTTGGAAACTTGTGTAACTGCTCAAAATAAGTAAAGTACTCATGTTGCATGAACGCGAGGTAATTATTTTGAAATCATTGAGATTGTAACATCATTATTTGAACTTAGTAGTTTCTACTGAGGGTCACTTCCTAAGTCATCATGCCATCACGTTTATACTTCATCAAACTATTGCGGAAGTTGTATATCATAAGATGATATTGATATTGTAGGGTAAATAACAATTATTGAGTTTCCTTATTTGGATACGCTGTGGTAAAGCTGGTTGTTGAATTTTGGTAAACTGATTCGGCTTCGATTAAATATTTTGATTACCTCTATATTGGAATACACTTCACAGGTGAATACTATATAAACCTGGTGGTTAAAAGGTGTCTACTTTCTCACAATTTTCGTTATATTGATTTGAGACTAAATCAAGTTTACACTTACATCTCGCACTAAGTTTAATGCTCTTTAATATTTTTAGCCACCATCTTAAAAATGACTACTTTTTATATAGAACATGGTCTGGTGAGACATTCTACTAACATATATTGATTTCAAAGATTAGCTCAGTTAAGCAACACATATTTCAACATTTCCCTCCTAAATTCAGGTATTCACCATAAAGATCTAACTTTTGATTTTGTCAAATACAGTACTGCCAAAGGTGTATTTATTGTTTTCAACTATTTATGACTTTAATAACCAACCAATTTTATCTACTGGCTATATATATTAACAACTTTTTTAAGTACAAAATTAGTATTTCAAATGTCTAAGGAGCACTGTCACAATATGCATAATAAAGAAAACAAAGATTCCACGAACCAGAAAGAAAGGAACAAAACTAAGGTTGTAATAAATCCAGAATGTTTTTACATTATCCTTATGTAAATTTTGATGACATAATCATCATCCTCAGAAGTTTACAGTTGAACATGCCATCAAAATGTACTACAACGGAAATTCGTTGTATGGGGTTATATTTTGGTCAAAAAAGAAAAATATCAAAAAATAATCCCAATGCAAGGTTTGGATGTTTTGTAGAACTTTTTACTGCTTATAGCCGGTCGGTGAGATTGAACTATGAAATGGTCCAAGGTCAAATCTTACCGACTTGTTCTAACGGTAAATTCCTATGTCGGCGGATTTTGAATTGAAAAATCATTTTTTATGAATTTTGAAAATGTGAAATAATAATGTATAAGGATATGTAGTTGTAATACAAGTCGTATGCAATACATATCTAGTACTGTTATTTCATATTAACTAACAGACGTTACGGCATATTTAAATGAAGAATTTAAAATTTTTCAAAATTAATAAAAATTAAAAAACCTTGATATTTTTGAAAATAAAATGTAATTTTAAGTTAAAAGTATTCTTGATAAAAGTTGGAAAAAATTGATATTTAAAAAGTTAGCAGAAAAGGTTAAGTATAAAAGCTAATAAAAGTAAATAAAAATAAATTTTGAAAAAAGGATTGTATAGAAGTAATTAAATAAATAAAGTTATACTATAATTAATGATTAAAAATTTAAATTTGAGTAAAACAAAAGAGTTATGGTTTTCACGCTATATTAGGAAAAGGAAAAAAGATAAGAAGTGGAAATTTTGCAAAAAGAGTTTAAAACCTAATATCTAAAAGTTGTGTAAATTTCAGGAAAATCAGTTAATAAATAAACCCCAAACCCAAAGGTGTGAAAATATGCACGGGATTACATTACTACCAGAAGTCGTAGAATTGTGTTATCACGGCTAGTGCGTTTAAATTACGAAATAAACAAAGTTACAAAGTTTGAAAGAAAAAACTTTAAAGGTGTAAGAATTAAAAACTGTAAATTACGCAAATTCTTACGTAAGCTATTGAAGGCGAATGAATAGTCCGAGAAATGTCATTCGAAGTGCGGGAAATTGCCGCGGTCGAGAGCTACAATACACCGGTTACGTATAAACGAAAAAACTGTTAGGAAAAGTGTTATAGACAATTAAAAGGAAAACAATGAAGATTTTTTCATCAGCCAGTTGCAAGTTGCAGGGTTTAAATGTTCAAGGATAAGTGACGTAGTTAGAGGCGGAGCCAGAATACCAACTTACAGCAAAAATAAATTAAAGGATTAATTAGAACAAAGTGATTAAAAAGGACAATTTAAAAACGATAAACATAATAAATAAATTAATAATAAATAACTGAACCACCTACACCAAAAATAATCAAGAAATTGCATAGAAATACACCATAAATGGAAATATCGTATCGGTCCAGTGAGGGAAAAAAATTGGTATCGATATACGATAGTTTTTGGCTATAAAAAGAGCCGCACGAATCTCATAGGGGTCTCTGGTAAAAAAATTGTCAAAGTAAGTGCTAGGGGTGATTATGCCCGGAAGCTCTCTTGGAAAAAATCGTCAAAACAGTTGCTAGGGGTGACTATGCCCGAACGTCTCTTTTAAAAAATAGTTTGAAGAAGTTTAAGTGCTACAATGCCAACGTATTAAAACAGCGTCAGCGAGAGCGATAGAGGGTGATAGATTCGAACAACCAGCCAGCCTTCTAAACTCCATGGAGAAAATATAAGACAACTTTAATCGAAATTCAACCAACCAGACACCAGAGGACCATCAGCATCTCAGGACTCAGGATCGACAACACGGCGGACAAGGTCTGAGAAAATCCAAATTTCCTTTTTTAAAGGGCAAAATTGGCCCGATTTTAGAGTCTCACTGATTTTCCTGAGATAATTTTGTTGTTGTGTGTAATTAAATGAATATATTAAATAGATAATGTCAATCTCATGTATGAATAAAAATCTTTTCAATAAATAAATTTAATAAATTAAATAATTTAAATTCAGAAATAATAGAAATTTTTGTTTTATATATATCAATTTTAAGAAATTCATAAGTAATTGCCTTCTGCTCAAAAGAGAAATATTTAGTTATTATCCATTAATTTTGTTAGAGAAATTGTTTGAATTTTATTTTGTTGACTTGTGTCAAGTTTTTATTTCAGTTGTTTTATTTCAGTTAATTAAAAGAATTAATTTTTTCATTTATCCTCTAAATCTGTGTTTTATTTAGAATTGGTCACACATTTATATGTTGTATTTTCAGGTTTGTTATTATAAAAAAGGGTAAAATATATTGTATCAAAAAGGTATTCCTAAGGACACACCTGCGAGATTAAAATTCAAAAGTAAAGTAAATTCGTGTTCTCCCTGAGAAATAGGGTAATCGTAAATACAGTTACTGGAAGTCGTAAATAAAAAGGGGGGTACCGGTAATTTGGGGCAACTCAAATTATCGAAGAAGTTATTCAATCCAGGCCAGCAAGATAGTAAGCCAAAAACTTCCAGTGGATTGGATAATTTATTCTTTTTGTCACGCGAGAACGAATCCTGTAGGCTAAAAATCTCAGGATTCGAGACTGTTACGTATTAATTAAGATAGGGGGCGTAATTAGTCTGACTCTAAATAAGATAGAGTTTTTTTCGTTGTAGATAGAAGATGGCGCCCATACGGTGAAGCCCGAATAATTGTTTTTAAATTAGTAGTTATAAAAAGTACAGGGTAAGCGATTAGTACGTGCTATTGACAAGTAATACGGACTGGTTGTTTGCATTGTATAGTGTAGCTGCTATTTGGGAAAATTAGGCTAGGCTTCAAAGAATACGGATACAGTATATTTTACCTAAATGTGTATGCTTAGTATAAGATGTATAGTTTATAAGTATACTACATACCTTAAATTCTGGTGATCTGTGTTGGTTGTATAATTTGGGAGGGAGTGAAATAAATAAAAAAATAATAATAATTAAATAATTAAGTTCGGGTATAAAAAATAGAAAGACTAAAATAAATAAATTAAATAAAGATAGAATCAAATAAAAAAAATTATTAATAAATCTCTTAATAGTAATAAATAGAAAAAAAAAACAAAATGGCGGAAAAGTCTCAAGAAACTAAATCGTTAATGGCCTACTTAGAAAAGAGGGAAAAAGATGAAAGGGCGTTAAGAGAAAAAGAGAAACAAGAGGAAAGGGCGTTAAGAGAAAAAGAAAGGCTAGAAGAAAGGGCGTTAAGAGAAAAGGAAAATGAAATGAGGGATAAGAGAGATAAAGAAGAAAGGGCGTTAAGAGAAAAGGAAAATGAAATAAGGGACAAGAGGGATAAGGAATGGAGGGAGAAGGAGAGCAGAGAAAGGGAGAAGGAGAGAGAAGAAAGAAGGGCACTCTGGAATAAAATAGAAGGGAGAGTTCAGGGAATAGAATTAGAAGTAGCTAATAATGCGGCTCAACAAGAGGTTTTTAAAGCTGAAGTGGAGGGGGAGTTTAGAGAAGTTAATGGTAAAATTGAATCATTAGCGGAAAATAGTAAAGTAGTAAATTCCAAAGTAGATAAATTGGAAAAAGATAATAAATTGTTAGAAAATAAAGTTAGAATTATCGATAAAAAAGTAGGGGAAATAAATTTAGGGGGAATTAGTAGCAGAAATATAATAATAAATAGAATTGATAACGAAAATGTAAAAGTTGAGTTTTGGGGTAATCCTAAGGAAAGGCCCATGCAGTTTATTAGGCAGATAGAAAATTTATTAGAAGAAATTCAAGTGGGAATGGAGGATAAGGAAAAATTAAAGGTTGTTGAACGACATTTAAGATCAAATGCTGAGTTATGGTGGAATGTAGTGAAAACCGCGGATATGGGTTATAGTGACTTTAAGAAACTGTTTATAGATCACTATTGGAACTTGCAATCTCAAAAAATTGTTCGAAATAAAATTGAATATGGGAAATTTTTTGAAAACGGAAATATGACCAAAGCCGAATATTTTTGTTTACTTATAAATAAAGCAAGCGATTTAGAACCACCGATCCCGGAAAAATATTTAATTTTCACGATCATGCAGCATTTTAGGGAGAATATTAGGATGACTAGTATGGGGAAACCCATGGAAAATATTCAAGAAGCACTCACGTTTCTAACTAGTGTCGATACGATGGAGGAATCGCGTAGGGGAAACTGGAATTCTAATCAGGAGAGGGATAATAGGCAAACCAAAACCTTTCCTAATAACCCTAACCAGAGATCCTATGGTGACACCCAAAATAAACCTCGACCTCCAAACCTTTCGAAACCTGGTCCATCAAAAAACCATCCTAACTCGCCTAGGAATTTAAACGGATAAAAGAGGCCTTTTTGACACCTAATAGACCATCGGATTACACTAAGGCTGCGGATAAAATAATAAATAATAAACAAAGTAGAAATTTAATAAACAATGAAAAAATTAATAAAGAAAATTTAGAAAATAAACAAACCATTTATCATAATAAAAATAATAGTATAGGAGGAAGCAAGAAACCAAATTATCGTGTTTACGACTCTACTAATCAATTAGGGGGGAGTAAACAAAATAATAAAAGTCAATCGTTAACATTCGAGTCAAAAATTAAAAACAGATGTGATTCTAGGGAAAATCAACCAGAAAATAAATGTAAACAATCGAGTTATGTAACGTCAGGAGACAATCTGCGTCATAATGTTGAACCACCAGTTTACAAACAACCCACGAACTCTAATTTTAATTCAAAAATAACGAAAGATAAAGGCGGCTTCCACTACGGAGTGCGAGATAGGGGCGCTTCGGTCTCTACAAAACAAATTGTAGAGGAAAAACTAATCCCGAGTCCGCAGGAAACATCTAAACTGTGTGTCGGAGGATTGCATTTAGATTTACGAGGGGATTTATTAGAAAAAGATAAAAAATATTTCTTAAAAGAAAAACCGATTGAGGAAACTCCTAAAATACCCGTAAATCTAGGAAACAATGTAGTTATGGTAGAAATAGATACAGGAGCCGAAATTTCACTAATTAGTGAAGAATTATATTTAATGTTAAAGAAAGAAGGGCTTGAAATTTTGGAACTCCCTGTAACTGGGGTGGAAATCGTAACTGCAGTTAAAAGTAAACCATATAAAATAAATAAACAGATTATGATATCAATAAAAATAAAAGAAGTGGAAATTGAATTAAAATTATTAATTGTAAAAAATTTAAGGTCCAGAATAATAATAGGATGTGATGTATTATATGAATTAAAAGCTAAAATTAATATGGAAGAGCGATATATAAAACTGTATGTGGAAAAGGAGGAAGTAATAATATATTATGAAAAATTAGTAGAAACAAAAAGTCAATTAAAAGAAAAAAATTTTAAAAAGGATTCTGTATATTTTAAAAATAATGTTAAGGGGATAAATGTGAACAAAAGGATTCAACCCGAAGGCATATTAAAAAATACAGGAAATAACAAAGTGTTGGTTAATAATAAAAATCAACAAACTTTGATAAGAGGGAGGGAGAGAGATGAAATTTGGATAGAAAACCGGATGAGACTACCAGAACGTGACAACCCCGAACAGTGTATGCAGGAGTCGGTCAGGGTCTTAGTTAATAAAGAAGGGGATAAGATATTCAAGGGAATGGGATACTTATCGGAGGAGGAAAAGAAAAATAAATTAAATAAATATAAATCGACGAATAAGGAATTAAATAAAAATAAATCGACGAATAAGCAATTAAATAAAAAACATAATAATAAGGACATGCAGAGTAGGATAAAGGTACTGCCTGGAATGTCTATCGACGCGCGTGAAAATAAAACTAGATCCAAAAACCACACTTGTAACACAAAATCACTAAAAACACTATCCACTAAAGTAAACGAAACAGATAATCGTAATCCAGAATTATCTGTTTCTAAGGAAAAAGACACAACCGATGTTGACGAAACCCGAAGACGACACACCACGACGGACAGACAAGAAAATCTACGTCACAAAGAAGATTTCCACATACATGTAAAAAATTCAATAAGTAATAATAAATCGCGTAATAAAATTAAATTAAACAAAGGAAGAAACAATAAAAGTAATTTGAATAATAGTAATAAGAGTACTTCGCATAAAAACAAGCAAAATTATAGTGTTAAATTTAGTCCGAATTATCACAGAACGCACGTGAAACTGAAGACAAATTTAAAACGATATACAGCCCAAACCGTTAGAAAAAGAGAAAGTAGTTTAGAGTCCAAGGTAAATGGTCGAGCGATAAATAAACAACCGAACTTTGACAGAAGGGTTGTAAACAAGATAAATGTTTCGGTCGATTATTCGCATGATACTATTCTTACAGCGCAAGAGGAAATACAGTTACAAAAGTTAATAAATAAATACCAAAATATTTTTTCAGAAATTCCAGGTTTGTCCAATAAATATGAACATGAGCTTAAATTAGGATCTGATAAAACATTTGTAAATAGGAACTATCCAATTCCATTAAATTATAGAAAGCAAGTAAGGGAAGAAATTGATCACATGTTAAAATATGGAATTATTGAAAGGTCGCGAACGCAATATATCAACCCCATGGTCGTAGTGGTAAAGCCAGACTCGTCCATCCGTCTGTGCATGGATGCCCGAAAGTTAAATCAGCTGATAGTACCCGATTATGAAAGTGCACCACCAATGGAAGATATTCTCCGGAAGGGTCGAAGTAAAAAATACATTAGTAAAATTGACCTAACCTCGAGCTTTTGGCAAATACCGCTGTCAGAAGAGTCAAAACAATTTACGGGATTCCTTTTTGAGAATAAGGTATATAACTTCAAAGTAGTTCCATTCGGGTTACAGAATTCAATGGCTGCTTTAGTAAGAGCGGTTGATTTGACATTAGGACACAAGGTGGAAGAATTTACTCTTAGCTACGTCGACGACTTGATATGTTTGTCAGAAACCTTTGAAGAACACTTACAACATCTGGAAGAAATATTTCAAAAGTTTCAAGATGGCGGCCTTACCATTAATCCAAAGAAAACTTTATTTTGCCAGGAAAAAGTTAAATTTTTAGGTTATGTTTTTTCTAGAGAAGGAATAGGAACAGATCCCGAAAAATTAAATGCTATTCGTGATTTTCCAGTTCCAACTACTGTAAAGCAGTTACAGTCATTTTTAGGATTCGTAAATTACTATTCCAGGTTTACAGCCAAATACGCAACTTCTACTAAGCCGTTATACCACCTATTGCAAAAGGGAAGAAAATGGGTGTGGAGTGAGGAAATGCAACAAGCGTTTCAGGCGGTCAAGGACTTGTTTTTGGAGTCAGTGGTGATAGCTCATCCGGTGGAAGGAGAAGAAACGTTCCTGCAGACTGATGCCAGCACGACAGCAATCGCTAGCCAGCTATATCAGCGCAACCAGGAAGGAGAGGTTAGAGTAATTGGTTTCGTAAGCAGAACACTGAAAGTTTACGAGAAACATTACTCAATCTGCGAGCTGGAATTGCTAGCAATTGTGCATGGTTTGAAGAAGTTTAGACCACTAGTACTTGGAGCACCTGTAACCATCATTACGGACAACAAAGCGTTAAAATTTTTGACCACCTGTAAGTTGGTGAATAGTAGGATGACGCGATGGATCCTAACAATTCAAGAATATCATCCTAGAATAGTGCATTGTGCAGGGAAAGATAATATACCCTGTGATATAGTGAGCAGAATGTATGATTCTCGGGACATCACGGATAGAATAAGGATCAAAATTAATAAAATAGAAGTAGGAAAAAATGTAAGATTACAATATTTAATACAAAACTTTGCACTTAAACAAAATGAAAATTTAGAATGTAGTAATATTAAACGTAATATAAATAATTATAATAGAAATTACAGAATTGAAAATGAATTGTTATATAAATATGGAAGAAACCGATGGAAATTAGTGATTCCATCAGAAATAGAGACGGAATTAATAATGGAGATACATAAAGCTTATGGACACCTGGGAAGGAACAAATTATATTACATGATGAAAAATATGTTTAGCTGTAAGGATTTATTTAGAAAAATACTAGAAATTATAAAATACTGTGACATATGTCAAAGGGCGAAGTATACAGTGAAGTATTTACAAGGTGAGAGTAAACCTATGGTGACCGATAGGAAACTAGACTTAGTAGCTATAGACTTCTTAGGACCACTGCCGAGAACAACAGGAAATGTGCAATATATTTTGGTCGTTATTGACATATTCTCTAAATATGTAAAGTTGTATACAGTTAGGAATCCAACTACTCAGGCGAGTATAGATAAGCTGACTCAGTATTTTAGGGAGGTAGGGAAACCAAAATGTGTGTTAACGGATTATGGCAGGGCATTCACCTCAAGACATTGGGATCAATGGATGGAAGAGCAAGGAGTTCTGCATAGGTTGATTCCAATCAGACACCCACAGGTGAACCTGGCAGAACGAGTCAACAGGGAAATCGTCAGGATTCTGAGAACTTTCTGCCATAATTCACAGACAAGTTGGAGGAACTACGTGTCATACATGGAGGAGCTGATGAATACAACGCCACACGAAATTACAGGATATACGCCAGAGGAAATACAAAATGATAGAGAACCAGAATATATTTGGCACAGGCTGAAATATCAAGGACCACAGGTGAAGGAGACGGCAAGGAAGAAAAAGCAAAATTGTTTCGCAAGGATTTTGCACAAGGGAAGGAATAGAGCTACACGTCAAAATAGAGGTAAGAGATTCGTAATGCTAAGAGTAGGAGATCGCGTCTTGGTTAGACAAAACACCAGAATTCTGGCCAAGACGGGAAAAAACGAAACACAAAAACTCTTTCTACTGTATACTGGTCCATTTGAAATAGTAAATAAAGTAGGTAGTAAGACGTTCATAGTAAAAAATATAAACAATAATAAAATTAAAGGAAAATATGATATAAAGGATTTACGAATCTACTATGGAGCATAAAATTTAAAAATAAAGTAAAAATAAACAGGTGTTTAGGATAGGACATGAATTATGAAAACCCTGTATAAATGTAAAAAGAAATATAAGCATACAACGTTTAAAAGGAAAATGACTAATACAGTAGTTATAAGAAAATTCAAGATATAGTATAATCAAGCTGAATAATAAATAAAAATAATAGGTTAATGGATTTAACATGCTGCAAGACTAAATTAAGTATCCAGATGCATACTAAAAACAGGTTTGATGTCAGAACGGGAAACCAGCCCTAATGAATGAAACCGTAAGCAGATTAAAAACATAATATTTAGATTCAATGAGTAACGGAAGCAAGGTTGTGTTGACTAGGTCAAGGAAGACAATATTGACTTAGGATGTCTACTGTCAGTCGGCTAACGGAACAAGGTCGCAAGAATACAAAGGGAATGGAATGTCGACAATTATACGAAATCACAACAGAGAAAAGTTGTAATTAAAATCAGGACCAGATTAAGTGTTACATCATTGGATTCAGCAAGTTCAGAAGGAAAAGCATAACAAAAATTTTTTTAGAAAAAGTAAATAATTTAAAATAAAAATAAAAATTTTTTAATAATAATAAATAAGTAAAAAATAAAGGGGTAAGTTGACTAAGGGAAAACAGTAAATTAATTAAAAATAAAATTGAAATTAAAACGTTTTGACTGGGGTAACTTTGTTATTAGTAAATACTCTAGCCAGAAGTTAAGGTATGGAGATTATATAATGTCAAGTTATCTCAGGAAAGTGTTAGGTCCCAATACAGTGTGAAAAAGTGAAGTGAACTGAATAATTATAAGAAAAACAATTAAAAGCAATTATAAACAATCAATTAATATTATAAATAAATGTCATGAATTAATGTATAATATAAAGATGTATCATGTATTATGTTAGAAATCTAGGAGCAGAAAAGGCAGAACAGGGAACAAGGTGAGATTAATTTTGAAGATTGTGGGAGTTTAAATATGGGGTATCGTATGTTATGTCATAACTCATGAAATAATGAGATATTTCAACGTGGCTGACATAAGGAGGGAGCTACAACGGAAATTCGTTGTATGGGGTTATATTTTGGTCAAAAAAGAAAAATATCAAAAAATAATCCCAATGCAAGGTTTGGATGTTTTGTAGAACTTTTTACTGCTTATAGCCGGTCGGTGAGATTGAACTATGAAATGGTCCAAGGTCAAATCTTACCGACTTGTTCTAACGGTAAATTCCTATGTCGGCGGATTTTGAATTGAAAAATCATTTTTTATGAATTTTGAAAATGTGAAATAATAATGTATAAGGATATGTAGTTGTAATACAAGTCGTATGCAATACATATCTAGTACTGGTATTTCATATTAACTAACAGACGTTACGGCATATTTAAATGAAGAATTTAAAATTTTTCAAAATTAATAAAAATTAAAAAACCTTGATATTTTTGAAAATAAAATGTAATTTTAAGTTAAAAGTATTCTTGATAAAAGTTGGAAAAAATTGATATTTAAAAAGTTAGCAGAAAAGGTTAAGTATAAAAGCTAATAAAAGTAAATAAAAATAAATTTTGAAAAAAGGATTGTATAGAAGTAATTAAATAAATAAAGTTATACTATAATTAATGATTAAAAATTTAAATTTGAGTAAAACAAAAGAGTTATGGTTTTCACGCTATATTAGGAAAAGGAAAAAAGATAAGAAGTGGAAATTTTGCAAAAAGAGTTTAAAACCTAATATCTAAAAGTTGTGTAAATTTCAGGAAAATCAGTTAATAAATAAACCCCAAACCCAAAGGTGTGAAAATATGCACGGGATTACATTACTACCAGAAGTCGTAGAATTGTGTTATCACGGCTAGTGCGTTTAAATTACGAAATAAACAAAGTTACAAAGTTTGAAAGAAAAAACTTTAAAGGTGTAAGAATTAAAAACTGTAAATTACGCAAATTCTTACGTAAGCTATTGAAGGCGAATGAATAGTCCGAGAAATGTCATTCGAAGTGCGGGAAATTGCCGCGGTCGAGAGCTACAATACACCGGTTACGTATAAACGAAAAAACTGTTAGGAAAAGTGTTATAGACAATTAAAAGGAAAACAATGAAGATTTTTTCATCAGCCAGTTGCAAGTTGCAGGGTTTAAATGTTCAAGGATAAGTGACGTAGTTAGAGGCGGAGCCAGAATACCAACTTACAGCAAAAATAAATTAAAGGATTAATTAGAACAAAGTGATTAAAAAGGACAATTTAAAAACGATAAACATAATAAATAAATTAATAATAAATAACTGAACCACCTACACCAAAAATAATCAAGAAATTGCATAGAAATACACCATAAATGGAAATATCGTATCGGTCCAGTGAGGGAAAAAAATTGGTATCGATATACGATAGTTTTTGGCTATAAAAAGAGCCGCACGAATCTCATAGGGGTCTCTGGTAAAAAAATTGTCAAAGTAAGTGCTAGGGGTGATTATGCCCGGAAGCTCTCTTGGAAAAAATCGTCAAAACAGTTGCTAGGGGTGACTATGCCCGAACGTCTCTTTTAAAAAATAGTTTGAAGAAGTTTAAGTGCTACAATGCCAACGTATTAAAACAGCGTCAGCGAGAGCGATAGAGGGTGATAGATTCGAACAACCAGCCAGCCTTCTAAACTCCATGGAGAAAATATAAGACAACTTTAATCGAAATTCAACCAACCAGACACCAGAGGACCATCAGCATCTCAGGACTCAGGATCGACAACACGGCGGACAAGGTCTGAGAAAATCCAAATTTCCTTTTTTAAAGGGCAAAATTGACCCGATTTTAGAGTCTCACTGATTTTCCTGAGATAATTTTGTTGTTGTGTGTAATTAAATGAATATATTAAATAGATAATGTCAATCTCATGTATGAATAAAAATCTTTTCAATAAATAAATTTAATAAATTAAATAATTTAAATTCAGAAATAATAGAAATTTTTGTTTTATATATATCAATTTTAAGAAATTCATAAGTAATTGCCTTCTGCTCAAAAGAGAAATATTTAGTTATTATCCATTAATTTTGTTAGAGAAATTGTTTGAATTTTATTTTGTTGACTTGTGTCAAGTTTTTATTTCAGTTGTTTTATTTCAGTTAATTAAAAGAATTAATTTTTTCATTTATCCTCTAAATCTGTGTTTTATTTAGAATTGGTCACACATTTATATGTTGTATTTTCAGGTTTGTTATTATAAAAAAGGGTAAAATATATTGTATCAAAAAGGTATTCCTAAGGACACACCTGCGAGATTAAAATTCAAAAGTAAAGTAAATTCGTGTTCTCCCTGAGAAATAGGGTAATCGTAAATACAGTTACTGGAAGTCGTAAATAAAAAGGGGGGTACCGGTAATTTGGGGCAACTCAAATTATCGAAGAAGTTATTCAATCCAGGCCAGCAAGATAGTAAGCCAAAAACTTCCAGTGGATTGGATAATTTATTCTTTTTGTCACGCGAGAACGAATCCTGTAGGCTAAAAATCTCAGGATTCGAGACTGTTACGTATTAATTAAGATAGGGGGCGTAATTAGTCTGACTCTAAATAAGATAGAGTTTTTTTCGTTGTAGTACATAAGAATAATATAATAAAAGTTCTGTATTTATTACAACCTTAGTTTTCATTCTTGTTTTTGTGGTTAGGGGAATCCTTGTTTTTCTTATAAATATTTCGTTGCAGGATAAATTGAATATCCATCTAATTTGGTACAAATGTTTTGACTGCTAGAGTTTAAAAGGACTTTAAATGGTTTCTATTTAAACCATTATTATTAAAGTATGTGAAAAGTAAATCTTCTATATCTATACACTCCCATGAAAAATACACAGAAAACTCAGAAATGAAAATATTTACGTTTTAGCTGTCTTTTGTTTTGATAAAACTTTGTACAGTATTTCCTTAGCTATTGACACCCTCAAAATATAGTTTACAATAAATTTCTAGGTTTTTAGTTACTACTGGAAAAATAGTAATGAGGTTGTCTTAACCCAATTATAACTTTATTTTGATTTAACAGCATTTTTTATTTAACATTTATATATTTGTTTGATTTTTAAATTTGTTTATTTCTGTAATACAAGTCCAAACATGTGAACTTCTTTTAATATATCTCAAATTTTAAAATATTGTGCATAAGAAGTATCTAGATTCTCCTCATATAATTGACATTAACCAAGTCGTTTTCTTTACTGTATGAAGGAAAACGTAGTAATAAGTTAATATCAATGAAGCCAATAATAAGGTGATAGTTTTGTGTCATTAATCTTTTCTTGTGTTTTATGCTCCCTGTTTTCTATAAACAATTTGATATGTACATTTATTTATGACAACTGTAAGTATTGTACTGTAATAAAAAATAGGATATACAAGTGGCTGAACAGGTTAAATGTGGTTGTAAATTATTATTGCCACAACATTTGACGGAGATTCATTGATAATTCGTATGTACTTAAACAAGTCTAAATCACAGCTATTCTTATGAACACATTCTGGTATGATATGACAACTACCTTACAGGAATATTTAAATAGTAACTCTTATTACTAACGAATTTAATGTAAACAATATATAAATAGTGAATTTCAAAAGGAGTGGTCACTTTCACAATGAAAATAAATCTTCTAACGAGATAATATACTCTTTTAACAAGACTCGAATTCGTTTTTTTTGTTTAATATGTAGCCATTCATTTTTCAAACTTGACTTTTATAAGGATCCGACTAATGATAATTCACAAAAAAAAACCTTTTCAACACTAAGATATTTAGACATTTCATATCCAATTTCACAATCTCATTCACAGAATGAAAAAAAAACCCTTAAATGCTAAATTATTTTATAATTCCTAATACAACAACTCTTATTGCTAATATCGTTCAAGCTAGGTTTACCGACTTTCAGTCTATTCAGATCGGTACAATTATAATTACTATCTCTATCATTTTTAAAAGATATAAACATTCATGAACATTAAGGACATTCCACACTGCACGTGGCGTGCGTGGCTGGACGTATGCTAGCTACTTTTCAAAATATCGCTTCCCTGCTTATCAAATGAGACTGTTCACACTGCAGGGCCACGGCCACGCGCTACGCCCGCATACTGGACACGCGTGGCTACCGTTCGCTCCTTGAGCGATCTTTTTAAACGTGGCGGACACATTTTTAGCCCGCGTATGCGCAGAGTGGGCTAGACCACACCGAGTGGTAACCACTAGCTGCACGTACACGGTCCATTCTACATACTCTGTTGCGTTTAGCTCTGTTGTGTTGTGTTTCTTGTAGCGGTTTTGATTTGTGAGTTGAAAATGGAGCAGCTGATATAAGAAGTACGTACTCGTCCAGTGATTTGGGACTTAACATCAGAACTCTACAGAGATGTTACGTTAAAGGACATAGCATGGGACGAAATCGCTGAAGTGTTATTAAAAGACAGTAAGAAAATTATATTATACTCTGCCATGATTATTATAAAATATCTTAGAAATAAATTGGTATACTCTGTTAATGAAACACGTTTTGTTGAGTTATTTAGTGTCCAATCACTATAAGTTTTTTATAACGGCATTAATTAATATTTGTACCTACGTTAAGAACACAAATCGCTCCTGCTACTAATTGCCTCCCTGTAAGTAGTGTCGTTTTTCCTTATATCACTATCAATCATTGTCAGCACCTCATTAAACTGGTCATGGTTTAATCTAAAATAAGTGCAGAAAATTTTTCATTGTCAGCCTCAAGATCACGCATCAAATGATGGTATTCGCCATAAGACTTTCTTTTTCTATTGATCGGATGTACCCACTCGTTTCTTGTTGTCAAACAATACAACAATACCAGCTCATCATCACTACTGCTGGAGTCATCAAACCAAGGTAAGCCGCACGAAAATCCAGATTCACACCACGGGACCGTCGGAGCTGACATCTTTCTGAATACTGACGGTAAAGCATCGCGTGGCCGGTATAGCATCGCAACAGTCGCGACTATGTAAGTTGGCACGTGGTTAGCGTGGCCGGCATGGCATACTTCCAGCCACGCACGCCACGTGCAGTGTGGAAAGGCCTTTTACTAACTAAAAAAAATACAAAACCTTGTAAATGATATACTTTAAGAAGACAAATTGTAGTTTCGTAATCAGCCAATTGTGAGGTAAGTTTCATAGTTTTTTAATTGTCATAAATACCCACGATGAATGACAGATTAGTCTACTGAATATTTAATACACGATTGGATACCTACACGGTGTTTTTTCTTCCTTTTTTTTTTTTTTTTTTTTGGTTAATGTTAGTTTTTATTAATAATATCTAATAACAAGAAATAAATTTAATAACTTGTGTGTGTTTTGTAAGAATAATTAATTATTGCAGTCGTTGTTTTACTATATGTTTTATAATACTAATAAGAATTATGTTTTATTTGTTATAAAATAAGAATCAATAGATAAAAAATTCATATTATACCGAAAATGAAGATACTTTATTTAATTTTTCTCTGAATTTTTTTAATTTTATTTAAGTACATTTCTTTGATTGGTGGTTTCCATAGTAGTTAGGGGTATAATACAAAATAATTAATTACAAAACTTGTGTGTTGAAGTGTCGACACAGTGACTTTTAAGAGAAAAATTACCGGACGACCTGGACTTATTTTATATAATACTGTTATAATGTATTGACTCTTTGAACATTCACTGAGTGTATTTTAATTCAGACGTAGTCTTTTAGCTTTCATTGGTATATGATGCATTTTTTTAAAAGAGAAATAATCGTTAATCTGCATATCTAAGTCGGTAGTATCTGTTTGAAGCTCAGTTTTACTTAAAATTAAAGGAGTTATTGTTGTAGCATTCAATTTAACACCCTATAAATGGACATGGATTTTCTATTTCAAGATCGTTAAGACATCCAGATTGATAATAAATCTTCCTTTATGTCTAAATGTAAACGCTGTGTTGACAAAATAAACACTTTCATAAATTTAATATTTATAATATCAAGACTAAAACTGTCTCAATAAATTTTCTCCCCATACTGTTGCATTAGTTTAACAATTGCCAAAACTCTATTAAGATGTACTTATTTATAAAATCAATTATAATAAAACACACAAATTGTATTTAAATATGAATCCATACAGACCAATAAAGTTAAATTGCTAACATGAGCAAGAGAGAGAGAGAGAGAGAGAATATTTTATATTTATTTTTATATTAATCTTAATCATTTATATATATATATATATATATATATATATATATATATATATATATAAATGAATAATGATATATATATATATATATATAAATGAATAATGATATATATATATATATATATATATATATATATATTGAAATTGAAAATAAATATAGCATTTTATTTTAATTTAGTGAAGTTAAAAATCTTTAGTATTCAATGTATTCACAAATGTATTTGTGAATACACAGCTTTCTAAGTAATTACTTGTCAATAAATACACAAGAATAGACGTGTTAAAACAACACTTAAATAATAATTTGATGCCATTTTTACAGAATAATTAACATATAAATGTAACAGATTTAGATAGTGGTTCAACATCTCACAGATAACTCACATTAGTTACTATATTAATTAAATATTCTACTTCGATATTACAACAGGGTACGAGAAAATTTTTGTACTTTTTCCAGAATATATCATCAAGTAGTAAATATAATTTCACTGCATAATATAATTCGTACTAAATGATGGATCTATAATGTTCAAAATAAAAAAAAATATTCGAATAAAAGGGATGTAAATATGCGGCCGTATTTTCTCTTTTTACATTGGCAAAATGAGGAGTTAATATTTGGTCAAGAAGTCTATAACTCTTATGGCTAGACAGTCTTTTAAGTATGATTAAATAAAGAATAAAAACCAAATAACAATACGTCTTATGCCTCAAACAATTTAACTTAGTAAGCGAATCCGGTATTTTTCACTTATCTATGGTGTACAGTTCTAGTAAGTCTAATTGATTTATTTATATATACACACCTTGTTGGTAAGGAAACAGTATGCATATATTAAACAAAAGAACTTTTAATCAACAGATAATACATTTGTTATTAAATATATATTTAATTAATGAAAAACATCAATTTGCACAACAATAAAACACCTCAACAAGACGAATTTCAAGTATAAAGTCGTTATCGGGCATTATCCGCAATTACAACTCCTTGCAAAATTTTAATCTAGATTAGATAAAAATTTATACCGAACAGTGATATATTTAAGGACAGTATCATTAAATAAATTTTTTGTTTTTATATTTTAATAGAAATCTGCTACGTTGCTGTGTGAAGTCTGTACGTACATTTAAACTGAGACATATTATAATTTTTAAATGTAAGAGATGAAAATAGTAATTATATTGTTAATGTTAAGTATGGGGCGATTTTCAAGTCTTTGTATAAATTATAAATAAATTATTAATTGCACTTTATGGTTGAAAAGATATGATTTATATATTTTAACTATGTGGTAAATGTCAATGATATTTTGTTAGTTGTTTAATGTATCAGAAATTTATTTTGTTTTGTGTTCTTCTTCAACTTTGTTATTATTATTCTATCATTTATGTATTTTTTTAATGTATTACTGTGGTGGTACCACTTTTTTGTTGTATTTTACTTGCATATTTTATTTGTCATTATGCTATATAAGATGCCTGTCTTACCTTTCTTTAACAGTAAAGTTTTCTAGGAGTTCATGTACAGATTATGAATGAAGATGATGTTTTAGTAGTTAAAACGTCATCTCGTTAAAGTGTATGCTTGTTGTGATAATTAAAGTTTTTCGTTCAATATTGACTACGAAATTCCAACTGAGTTTTCTGAATATAATGTAAGAATTTGTGTTTTAATAAAATGAAAATATTTTAATTACGTGATTTTAACGATAACAAATATGAAATCTAATTCAAGGTTTCCTATTGTATCTATATTCTCTAGTAGCTTCGTAGTGAACATATATTTCGAATATTGAAAATTGAGTGCTTTTTTTTTATGCGTAAGACAAAAATAAACACATGGAAATATGAAAAACCACAACTTTATAAATATAAATAATTTAGCTGTCTAAAAATATCGTAACATTTTTCGTGACGAAACAAATGTTCATAATACATTGACAAATCATTAATGAGCTAGGTTTATTATGAAGCGTGATTAGTTGAAAAGAAAAATATTAATTAAAACTTGTAAAATACAGTATATTAAATTGAGATAAAACTTTAGTATGATATTAAAATAGCATTGAGTATAAGTCTTAAGTAAACTTAAGAGTGAGTTTTTCGTGACTTTAATTTAAAAGTGACTTTCATCCGTTATCTAAACAAATCTGTGTCAGGTAAACCAACGCAAAGGATTCATTTCTTGACAGTTTCATTAAAATAATTTTAACCTGTTATAAACGATTTAGCTGGAGAAATAATTAACTACTAATAGTTATTCTTAGATGTGGTTTTTTCATAGAGCAAAATATTTTCATATTATGTTATAGCTTTAAATTATTTTAAAATATAGTTTAAAATTGTCGAAACCAAAATTGATTACTTTTCGTTTTAGTCCAATCTTGCAAAAAATCCACACAAAATTGGAGATGTGTCAAATTGCTCTATATATATATATATATATATATATATATATATATATATATATATATATATATATAAATATTTATATATATATAAATATATAAGCTGGCCTATATCTTCAGAAAATTATAATAAATTGAAGCCCCTGTATGTGTTTTGGTTGTTTGTTTTGTAAGGGAATGGGGTAATTTGCTCTACTAGTTTAACCCATTTCATCTTTTAACATTGTTTTACTCCCAATTTTGAACTTAATTTCTTTTCAAATATGTTTATAGGCCTATTAGTTTTTTGATTAGAGTTGGCTACTATATACAATCATCCAAAATGTGGCCATATTTATTGTTTTAAAGAATTTTTTTTTTAATGTGCTTTTTAAGTAAGTTAGATCGCGTGTTAATTTACCTAGTTTAACAAAATATATAAATTAACACAAAATAGTGAATTTTTCATGCATTTTGCGGATAATAAAAAAAATGTGTTAACCTCAGTTTGTATAATTATATTCGTTCATTTAAATTATATAGGGATTACAATAGTTGTGACAGATTTTTCCTGACTACCAAAATGTTTATAAGAGAAAATTATATAAAGAATTGTCTCTTGAAAGAAAATATGCTTAGTTATGATCATGTTTGAAAATATAAGTACAAAAGTAAAAAATAAATAAATTAAAAAAATGAAATGTCTCGATTTTATAACTTAACTTAAACATAGCACTTCAAACTGGGCCATTAAACCCTGTGTATATATAACATTCCTTACCAAATAAATATCTATGAAGAATTCCTAATTACAATGAGAATGCGTGGCTGACAAACGTTTAAACTACCTATACTAGTATAATAACGTCATAAAAAAAGCAAATGATTGAAATGAGATTACAAATGAGCTAAATGTCTTAATGTCTTTAATATTACCATTAGCCAGAGGTCGTTATTAAAGCTCTAAAAAAGGTTATAGTCTTATAAACTACCTCGATCTGATATTTATGTATTTATTATATGTTATAATTATAACTAAATTGGCCAGAAGTCTTTGCTATAGTCCGCAAATATGGTCAAGATTATAAATAAACTCCATGTGTCTGCTATTTTTAATATACATTATCATTAACAAAATGGGTCAGACGACATTGTTGTAGTCGCCAAACTAGGTCATCGAGATTTCAAATATGACTATAGATGTTTCATATTTTCATACTCGTATACAGTGTTTTCAGGAAATACAATAATGCTACTACACATTAAGTGGTCGATATTTGGGTCAAATTAAAGAAAAAATTTCCGATAAACATATGTTCAGAAATGAGTCGTTTTCCATCTAATGGCCATTTTGTGTGTGTTTTTTAAGAATAAATATGGTTTTTTTTTAATTATTAGGATTTCCAGTCGAAAGTTGGTATAAACATTTTTCATGCTACGTTTGTATTAGTATATCAAGAATCTTAATTTGATCTCATGAATTGTCGAAATTGTTACCCTTTGGAAATTTTATTGTTGCATATCTCTAAAATCATTAACTTCAGAAAAAAATACACTGCCAGCATTTTGAAAATTTAAGAGATAAAATTTTGATTCTTGATATAGTGATAAGCCGTTTCATAAAAAAATATGTATATCAAATTTCGTCTCAAAATCTTAATAATTTCAAAAGCTACAATTATTTTTTCAAAAACATAAAATGGACGTTAGGTGGAAAACGAAACGTTCCTACATATGTTTACAAGAAATATTTTCTTTATTTTGATAAATACCACCAACATTTAAAGTTTGCTACGATATTCTCTAAACGTCCTGTATATCATCATTACCAAAATGAGACGGCATTGTTGTAATAGCCATTCGAGGTCACAGTTAAGCTATATCTACTAACTGGTGTATTGGGTTTGTTCTTATTGTAATTTGTATTTATACTGACTCTAAATATGATATCTTTTTATCAGATATAAGAAATGCCTAATATAAATATAATAATGTTAATTTAACCTTAACGTAATTACTAAAATTTATGTTATGTTATTTAATCTATGACTATTGCTAATAAAATAAATAACGTACTATGAGAGAAACGTTCAGATTTAATTAGTTAATAAGTAATGTCTTTATTTTTTATACTCCGCTTAAGACTGCCTATTTCTATTTTACTACAATAATACTACAAGACTTATAAGTAATACAAATCATAAACAAAAAACAATAATAATATCTTGTCTATACAATAAACATAATAAAAATTAACGATAAGTTATATAGACTGTAAGAATGATTTTAATTATTCAAAAAAAAATATTAACTTTACTTTCAAATGAATAAAATAAAAAGAAATTAACTCTAACCCCTCTTGTTACAATATAATGTAATCAAATATACATAAATTATTTCAATACGAGATAGAGGAACAAATAGAAAGAAGTGTAACTGAAATTGATGTAATAAATTCATGTCAACATCCCTCACCCCTCATTTCCTGTAGAGTTCATTGAATGTTTAATGTTATTTTTGTCACATTAATTCCTGGAATTTTATTGTTTTGCTAAACAAATTTTCTAAACATTAGTGTTCTAGCATGAGGTACTTTTTAATTATATATTGGTTGTAACGGTTATATTCTAAATGTTTCTTTTTATTTTCTGTAAGATTTTAGTTTAAACTATTTTAGTGTAAATAAAATATAAAACAAATATATTCTTGTATAAGACTTACTTAGTCTTGATTCCTCCTTTTTTATATAGTTTCAATAAAGCATGTCTCGTAATAATGGTTATTATTTTTTCCCTCACTAAGGTTTACATTTACATGGCAGTCTTATATACTTTATCAAATTTCTGTTGCTCTTTAGGTTAGAAGACAAAACCTAGACTAAATATCTCCCACCTTTTCCAATTTCTCCCTCTTCGTTCTATTTCAACATTGATTTATTAAATCTGCTTAAATGTCTCTCTTCATTAAACGCTTCCACGATTTCTTCTTTCTTTTTTACCAACTAGGTTTTGGAAAGACGTTATCTTGCGATGTCCGTCTCTACTTTGTGCAGTGTATGAACAACCATAAGTTCGTCTTTTAGGGTACTAACTATTTACCTTCTTGGTTATTTCTATTATACAGTTCAAAATTAGAATTTGTTTCAGTTTGAACATCTAAAATATATATGTTCCAACAACAATTATTGATAGATGCAAAGACGCATATTGAAGATATTTTTACATAGGACGTTTATTCCATCTCACAAATTTACATTCTTGTTGGAAGTACAACAATTAAAAGAAATGTCTACAACATTGATAAATGGATTAATGTAGTCCCAAGTATGACTATTAAAATATACTTGGATATGATTACATGAATATTTTCTTACAAGCTTATCATGATCATTTAGATAGTTCATTGTCTCCATTTTCCACATTTTAATTAAATAAATAAAGTATAAATAATTCAATTTAATTTAAAACAAAATCATTATTATGAAGTCCTAACACACCCATATAATAACAAACACTATATCGAAAACTAACATGTATTATCCATATTTATTTACTGTAAGGACATTGTAAATTGTGAGACATTTTGAGATCACAGTAATATATCATGCTTTATATTTGGGTTATTTTATAGTCAACCGAATAATGAAAAATTTAGATTAAAAAAGAAACACAATTATATATTGATTTTATTTGTAAGAAATATAATAAAATTTTATTATCATACAACAAATCAAATATTTAAATTACTGCGTCAAGGGAATGTAACAGATGTTTATATTTTAGAATAGAAAACAAAATTATGAGTTGCATTCATAATAAATACCCTAGGGAGGTAAGCTCGGATGTTCAACATATTGCGTTGCTTCATAAACGAAAACAATGTGACCTCTTAAATAAAAAAAAATCTTTAAATATTGAAATAAATTTGTTCACAAAAATAATTGTTATTTTCAAATTATTGTTATTATTTAGATTTTTTTAATTATTATTATTATTTAGACTGTGTTATTATCTTCCCGAAAGAAGATAATTTGTTGATTTAATATTACAGTTTATTATCAGACATTTTAGTATTAAATAAATAGTATTGTATTTACCTTAGTGCAATACGTTGCTAAGTAACCGATAAACAAGACCGTACAAGTATGGTACAAAAGGAGGGATATGATAAATTGAGTCTCTCTTCAGATTTTAAGGAATGTATGTTAATCAAACACTTCATTTATGTTTAATATAAAAGAACTAACTAACATTTCGTCACAATGAAATACATAAATAAAACGTAAATCTAATTTTCTTTTAAAACTTGTTTTTCTTAATTTAATGCACAAACACTATTAGTGCTAGTGAATGAAGACAAGTTGGAAAAATTGTCAAGTTGACAAATTGTCTGGTGCACTGCCAAAAATAAAAATAACAAACCAAAGAATTTTAGGCTAATCTTGCACACCAGAAATCGTCTTCGTGGATTGTCCCCATCTAAATTGGCACACAAAAACAGATTTATGTTCAATTTGTTTACATAACAAAAGTATTTAAATAGCATGTGGTTGACAAATAATTTGATAAATACGAAAATAGTTTCAGGCCGTCGTCTTTTAAAATAACGTCAGTTTTCATTTCAGTATTTATAAAACTAATTACTCTCTAATTTCTTTATCATACAAGATGTTTAATAAGCTAGTTTATCTCAGTAACTTCATAATTAAAGCAAATTAATTTGTTTAGGATTACAAGTAATTTTTCAACAGCGTTCCTGGTAAACATTCACTATAAAACCGATAACGTTCAAATTTCAAATTTGAGAGAAGTGCTAACCAATACATTTTGTTTGGAACTATAAGAATTACATGAAAAATCTACACTTTTGTCTAAATGTTTATCTAATAAAAATTTACTGAGTTTTAAACCCAGGTACTTCTGAAAGTCATCAGTGTTTCACAATTTTATTCTTTAGATAAAAATAATAAGACTTTTATTAATAAATCTTTGTTTATAATCGTTGGATCTGGATAACACAATTTCATGTTATAAATTAAATTTTTACTGAAATATGAACATTTAAATTGTTCCTTAAGACTTTACCTTCCAATAATATTACACCTAACACAAAACATCATAATTTGTTCCGCATGAGAAGTTTAACTGTTATTTCATTAACGAACAATGACTTTTTACTATTTGTGTTTTATTGATGTTGTCGACCAACTCAAGCATTTGTATTTGAAACAATTGGATTACATTTTTTTAAAATGGTTTGTTTGACAATTTGGCTGATGTAATAATGGCTGATAGTTAAGCGCTTCAATAAAACTAAATTATAAATTGTGTTTTTCATTTTGCTTCCCAACCTAAATGTTGAGCTACTAATTCTAATGTGTTCTGAACTATGTGTATTTTTTTACTCGGAGAGATGAATGTACATTTTCATATCACCCATCGAATAATATATTATCCAATGTTTCATAGTTTATTTAGTATAATGAAAAACTTAGATTAAAACAGAAACAAAATTATATATCGATTTTATTTTTAAGAATAATATATTATCCAATGTTTGATAGTTTTTCGTTGCACAATACAAAAAATCATAACAAAACAAATATTTATAGGTTAATGATAAATTGCAGCGGAAAATATCAACTAGTGTTCCTAATTTTAAAATTATTTATAAACCTATAATATAAAATTGAACAGTTCTTTTAGGTTAACAATTATTTTCTGCAAAAATATGTGTTAGAAGAAATTTTTACTTTGATAAAACAGACTACCCTAGATCTTTGGAGTAATATAAATATTGATATAAGTAAAACATTAATTACTAATTAAAATACCTCTTTAGTTCAGAGATAAGCGCGTCCATGGATGTATATTTGTTGTGCTATTATGTCAGTTTTTATACTTTTTTTTTTTTTTTTAAATAACGCTTTCGTCAATAAATTTATTTAATTCCAATAATAAATGAATAAGTAAATACAGTTGTGTTTTTACCGTTGTTATTTGAAAAACAATTGTTCAATAGTTATCTATTGCTAAATTTAATCTAGAGAGAAAAATTACAATTATAAAAGACAAAACATATCAATTCCTTGATGAACGAATGAAGTAGATAGGTACAAAAAAAATTTATATTCATTTTCTCTCGGTTTTACGGGAAAGAGAAGTAGTAATTTAAAAAAAGAATAATTTTAATAAATATTAATAATAATAAAAATTGTTTCTACATAGTTTTGTAAAAAATGGTTAAACGTTAAATTGTATTAATACAATAAACGCTTTTCTAATAACAACTTAGGACATCGAAAGAAAGAGCTCCTCTTGATAATGGAGGATAAATGTTCCATTGTGACACCATTATCTACTTTACGTCTTGAAAAGGACTGAAACTAATTTCAGTCGTAAATTGTAATAATATTCTTCTTCTTTACTACAAATATTAGACTTTTACGTCTGTTCAGGTTTAATTTTTTTTTAACACCACATCATGATTATCTTACCAAAATTTAACTTGTCTTTAAGATAATATTCATATATTATTTTAATACCCTCTTTCACTCATTTTTTGTAAAGTATATTTTTTATATGTTTTGTTAAAATCCCAGATTTAAGTTACATACGTGTAAAATACTTGTTTTAAAATAAAGTTTAAATTAGTCTTCCTACTTTCTAGAGGCCAATAAAATCCAATACCTCATTTTTTTTAAATTTACCATCCTTTTTCTAATATGGCGGCCAACTTAAAATTTTTTTTCATAAACGTCAATTTTTATTACTTTTACATATAATTTTAAGATTTTTATTTTGATAAACCCAACAATTTTCGTTTAAATTGGACTTGAAATTTATATTTTTAGATTGATGAAGGACTCTACTATTGTTTGTTTAAGATACTTGATAAAAAGATAAACCACAGCAAATATCTGCAATCTGTTAGTATAGGCAGATAATTTATGAATTGTGTTTATGTATATACATAATTTTCTTAATATACTTTATTACAATAACTGTTTAACATAGTACTTACGTTCGCTCTCTATACTTATTCACAGGAGACGCTGTGGTGGTATAATGAATGTTATTTAATAACTCAGTAGTTATGTCTCATTTCTTCCACTGAAGCATAACGGGATGCGTACAGGGTGATCTTTTATGTATTAATATAGTGAGTAGTACAGATTCGTCAGGTCGGGAGACATCGCGTGTCACGGTCCAAGTCCTCCTGGGAATTGACAGTTAAAATATTCTTTCGATGTCTCATTGTTGTGTGCCTCTTTTCCATTCAGATCTACCATTGGGTGAATTACTTGCTTTAACGGTAAATTTACAAAGTAGAACAACATAAATATTTCCAAAATTATGTTATAGAGACCATCAGTAAATTGCCTTGGTAGAAATGTACAGCCAGGACACGATTTCTTAACATGGCGCACTAGCAGGTATCTAAGAATCATGTGGATTTCCTTCTCAGACAATAATAGGATTCTCAGTTTTCTATTGTAGATGACTTTATTAAAGAAATTTGTTTTGACAGCCCAAATTATGTTGAGAATCAAAATTTGGAAGTTTGTAGCTCCTCCTAAGAGACAACTGAAAAACTAGAGTTCTTTCTTCTTACCACTACGTATGGTCTGGTCTTCTTCTTTGATGGTTAACGTAGAATAAAATTAGCCTAAAATAAGCCAAAATGTTGATCTCAGGCAATTATTTTTGTTATTTACCTTTTTATTTCAAACTGTTACTAAGATTTTCAACATTTTTTCTGAAAAAAATATATAGATATGGTCAAATGCTTGTCTCTCCGAGTATTTCAATAGATAAGTATTTGGTACAACAGTGCAGTTCTAATATCATATGAAATAAACTTCTAACATATCTATTTATTCACTGTTCGTAAAATTCATTTCAAACTAATTAAAAAATCAATAAATAAGTATTAATAAAATAATTAAAATAGCAAACTAAGCTGTCCTGAGATAAAAAATAATTGGAAATTAAATTCACTATTGAGGTTTGGATTGTAATATTATCACACCTTAATAATACAATACCTAATTTTTAAATACTACATTTTTTCAGTTCTATTACGATTTTATCTAATGATGATACAGATAATTATTTTGTATAATACCGTACGAAATCCTAAGCTAGTACAGCCATTATAGTTGTTCAAGTTTAAATAGAGCCTTCAGTCGCTTCGGTCGAGTCGCAAAATAGGAATTAATTCGTTAAAATTGTGATGTTATTGACGACGATTAAGGTTTATTTTCGTTTTATTCACAAATACAAAACCATTACTCCTTCTTAATAACATCACTTTGGGTTTTGCACATTGGATTAGGTTAATAACATTCACGATTTATAAAAATTTTAACGACATTTATAGAGACGATTTTGAGAAAATAGGCCTTTTAGTTTATAGTCTTTTTTGAGTTTTTCAACAATAACTCTTATACCGGCCATTGAAATAGAAATTTTTAGAAAAATCTGTACTTTTTATGGTGTGATTTGATAAAATAAGTCGCTTCAAGTATCTTTTTTATATTGTTTTAAGCTCGTACGTTTCAAATAGTTAGAATCTTTCACCAATTTAACATCTAAATTTTAAGTTAAATTTATATAAAAATGGTTGGGTTTATTAAAATAATGCTAACTATGAAAAAGTATTAAATTATTTATAGAATCCACAAATCTCATAAAAAATATAGTGGTTTTCATGATAAATAAAAAGTAGGAACTTTTTTCCATTTAAACTTTCTTATAAAACAAATATTTTTCAAGATTCCAGTGGTGGCCATGTAGAATAAACAATATGTATATTTATTTAATTCTGTATTTCTTCATTTGGTATTTAACCTATTCTTTTGCATCGATTAACTCTTCTAATTAATATCACAATTGCTTTCTTTATATTTTAACTTGTAATTTACTCAGATATAAAATTAGTAATATAGACTTGTAATTTTTTTTGGATATTAATTAGTTAACTGCGATTTATATTTATGAAATATATGTTTTTTCCTGAGTTTCGTTTAAACTGTTAGCTTTTCTCATTTCGAACATTAATGAAAGAAATTGAATTAAATATGTTAAGCAAATACGTCCATTACCGTCATCGCAATGAAAGTATTGTCTTTATTCTGCAACGTTGAGAGCTTTGCATTAACGACGAACAGGTGAAATGTTGATCTTCACCAATTAACTTTGCTAAGATTATGTGTTTGTTATGAAGACAGGACATTAAATGATCTGGTTTTGAATATTATTTATATTTACGATTTCTAAATTTTTAATATGTTAACTTGTTAGGATTTCTAAGTAACTGAGGCAACTGATTAAAATAGTATTTCGATTGTTATCCTTTTTCTTATACAAATTTGAATATATTTTCTTAGTAATACACTAGATCGATTCCACTAATGAATTCAACGGGCACTTCTGTACTTTTACCTAGCAACAGTTACGAAAACGACTTGACGGTCATTTTCTGCCATCTCTAATGTTGTCTTCTTAATTTTGAGTTCCCCCGTTTTGTAGCTTCATTTATACAAAAATGTTCTCGCATTATTGTAAAGTTGTTTTTAACAATTTACACTACTACTTCAATTATTGGGCTAAAAACATGAAAAAATACTTTATATGTCATTTAATGCAAATGTTACTTGTAATTTGTATTAGAAACTTGAATATTTAACATTCAATAACATTTCTATTTAATAACATAGTGCTATGTTTAAATTATTTTTATCTTTATCATTAAAAGTTTAATATAAGAGGGAAGATTACATAAAACGATTTCGATCACCTGGAAATTACAAGTAAATGAGATATTTTGGAGATCTAAGCTCACAAAGTTGATCCTATCCCAAGTTATAAAAAGAAAAATCAATTGATAGTAAAGTCGCGTACGAAGACTATAACTGTTAATTTTTCGCGATGTAGTTAAGAACAATCGTGACTTATAAAGTAGGACCAAACTTTAACAACAAGTTTGCAATATTTATTCCCCATACTTTAGAAACAAACGTGTATATAAAAATTAATAATCAAATTTAAAAAGTTACAAATATAAAATATTATAACAAAGTGTTGTCACATTAAATACCTACTGTTTCTAATTTACACTTAGAGTTGTATAAAACAATAGAAATTAAGGGAATTGCATCTTTAACACAATTTTTTCTCTAAATTAAGAGTTCTATGTGACAATTGTTATCATAGATTATTGAGGGAAACAACAGTAATTGGATTGATGATGTGAACGTTTTATGTGAATTACTTCAACTTTTATTTTTACTTAATGTATTTTACTTATTTTATTTTTAGCACAAACAAAGAACTTTATAATAATTTTACGTTGGAATATTTTCTAACTACAATTCAGTATAATTGATTTTTTTTTTACATTGATGGTTGGCTAGGATAACAGTAACAAATTTAATAAATGGTACACAACATTTCATTAACTATATTGTATACTCATTTTCAAAATCAAAGTTTTAGCAAACAAAAAGTAGCCACGACGTAAAAATTGGAAATTAATTATAATTACCCTAATTGAAGGCCAGCAACGTAGGTACCCAATAAAATATTAGTCAAATTGAAAGTTAGGGAGTAAAAAAATACTTCCAACATCAAAATACATCTATATAAAATTAATCAAAATAAACACTAAAATATTACATTTCATAAAAATTTCATTGAAAACTATTTGAGGAATTTTTGTGTACATTTACCTTTTAGAATACTTAAACGCTTCATTTCCACTCTTCCATCAATATCTCCCGAACCACTAAAGATGAAATATCGCAGCCTATACGGTATTATTAAAATATAGATTCTAAAGTGACAAACAATATGCACATGTGAAGCTAAGGGATGTTGTAAAATAAAAGAGCATGAGTAACTGAGAGAAAAGTCGTGAAACGTTATTTAATATTAATTAAACTTGAATGTCCTTTGATCTTAAATCATTTTAGTTAGAGTTGAGTTTCTCAAAAAAGTGGGTTTTTTAAAATTCGTTTAGTATATTTACAACAAAAAATTAATTATTTAAAAACTTTAAATAGCGACTGATTACAGCCTTCTCTTTAAGAAATCCTTATCTGTAGGAAGTTTTAATCGATTGTAGATACTGTGCACAGTTTGCAGTCTGTAACAAGTTCAAGGTCGTCAATCCACATGCATTAATAAATGATATTCACGCCCTACAACTTCAGTGTATCAATCACATTCAGAGCTTACATACTTGTTCTATTCTTTTGGTAAACATTGTAAGAATGTAACTTTTGGCATATATTACACTATTTAGGCCTACCGTAAAAATTAGGTTGTTATTTTAAATTACCATTATCATCCAAAGAAAACCTATCAAATCGGAAAACGTTACTTTGTCCCTATTCCAAATGGATACGAATAGAAATTTAAAATATAATATCCGTGTAAGAGCACTTCAACTACATGGTTTCATATATCATATTACTTCAACAAATTCATGACATGCAATGTTCACAATTATCACAGTTAAGTGGGACGACATTTGCATTCCTGTTTGAAAGCGTGGCCACTTGTTGGGTACACAAGGGCACTGGAATTTAATTTATTGCTTTGTGCAAAACATATTAAAATATGAGAAACTGAATATTTCAAGCATTTAATTAGATTCAATCAGCTCTTTGTTATCTATCATAAAATTTCTTCTTTCAACCATTTCAAAACAATGACATTTCTCGGTTCCTACCAGATGTTCAAAACCACGGCTTCACCTCTAAATTTAAGCAAGTGAATAAAATTAATTCATTTTAGAAAACTTTTAATACTGAAGAAAATTACATTTACTATATTAGGCAGTTCTTGACCATTGGGGTTTTAAGTGGAAACAAACCAAAATTAATTTTGTGACAACTACCAAGTGAAAATCGTTTAAAACAAGTAATTACAGAACAAAAACCGAGCAAACTGGAGATCACTTTTATAATATTTTTTGCCATTAAAACCTAGTTTTTTATTTATGTAGAAGACGCCATATCAGAAGGACTTTACAAATATCATATCATTACTGGACCCTACGTAACATTTTGAGGATATGCGTTCAACTAGTTGATACAAACCACAATTGACTTTATTTTTTCATAAGATAAGTAGTACGTCTAACCCGAATCATTGTCAATACTTGTGGTGCTCATAAAGTCATCTTATAAAATTGACCTTGTATTTATTGGATAATTTCTAACCCACCATTACATTATTATTACATGTTAATATTGTTTTTTAAATATTCCACAATAGCTTGGTGTATTTATAAAACGGCTTTTTTTATTATATTTGTCAGGATGAAAATTTAGTTTACTTAATCAAAGGCGTTTCAACGACAAAGTCGCCATTCTCAGTGATACATAAGATACAATAACTAAACTATAACTTTTTATATGAGTTATAGTTTTGTTATTGTAGATCATGTATCACTGAGGATGGCGACTTTGTCGATGAAACTTCTTAAATTAAATAAACGGAATTTTTGTGACATCTTCTGTTCGATTTTTATTTTATCTAATATTATCTCACAAATCAAGCTCAATATTTACTTACGGAATTACACTCACAAATATGCCGTGCAAGAACTTGTTTTATAATGTTTATTAATGTTATGATCAAACTCAAAGTTCCAACGAGTTCCTCATCAGTTTAAATTAGAAACGTCTACCAAAAAAGAGAGTTTGTATTTATTATTAATTTAAAATTAGGAGCAAAACTGGTGGTCTATTAACTTTTGATGATGGAAATACACAAAACAAATTAAAGTTTTGAAGAATTTAGGCTGCACAATAAGACTTAAAACAAATAAAGTTCTAATAACTTGACCTGGACAGAATTTATAAAACAGCGAAAACTTTATCAGAAATAACTAAACAGCCCGGAATGAAAAAGAGGGAGCGGAAGAGGAAACGAGAAGACATAAAAAAATAAACTAATGAAGAACATATGAACCAGTCCTACTTTTAAAAGTATACCAGTACAGTGTTTTATTACGTTACATTTTAATCGCTATTTACCAATAACAACAAAGGTACATGCATTAATTTAGAAACATGCAACCTTCCAACTTCTAATCCAGAGCAATGAAATCTTTACTGATATAATTGACTTTGGTCTACATGGTTGACTTAGAATGTGTTAAATTGCATTTGTCCCATTTTATCGTCTAACATTACTGGAAACATGGTCAAAAGTGTAAAGTATAGATTTCAATAAAAAACCATTCAGATTGCTTACAAAAAACAAAAATAGTTGATCTATTATATACTCCAAATTACATATTTTATTATATTTTTGCTTCAAATTCGCTTATCTAATAATAAAGAGTAATGTGAACCTACAAATTCCTAATTTAACTTAAGCAAGATAGGGACGTCTCTACCACTTTAAAGTTGTAAACCCTAAACAGAGAAGCCATTTTATTTCAAAAATAACTAATAATCCGAACTTATTGCTATCTAAAATACTTTAATCAACACCTGTTCATTGCCACAAATTATACACGGCGAATAATATTGAAGAGTGTAGCTAAGTAAATTTAAATTATAAATGCAAAGTTAATTTTCTGAACATACGAATTGTAGTATTTTTAAAATATTTTTTTCTGTGAATTTATTAATAACTAGTCATTCTTGCCGTATCAATAGAATTTTTGGGATCATTTATGATGTATTATAATAGTATCTGGAGTCAAACAGGTGTTCATCAGGTTATTACACCAATATGAAAAATGAATCGTCTCTCCTTTGAACTCTGTTCAGATTTTGAATTATTATTACTACAAAAATTATTATGATCAAGCACATTCTATACTTTTCGCTTCGTTTAAGCAAACCTTCAATAAGGATTGGTTGTTTATTTATTTATATTTTCATTTATGTTTTAATAAATTTTACTTTTTATCTATGTATTGTCACTCAAAACATTCATTTAACAGAGAAAAATGCTCACTTAATTGCACAGATAAACTAATAATAAATTATGATATTTTTATATAGTTATGCAAGTCAAATAATTTCATGGTTTGTAGCTGGTAAAGGTTTTGTAAACATAGTAAGTAGAATTTTTTTGTCTAACTCAATAAATTCTTATTAAATTAGGAAACCTCAAACACAAATGAACATATTAGGCAAAACATGTTGGCATATCGTCATCGTCAATAGGCTTTTGTATATATATATATATATATATATATATATATATATATATATATATATATATATATATATATTTATATATGACTGTGTGTGTGTATGTATATAATATATATATGTAAAAGTAAGGAGAAAATAGTGTTGAACAACTAAAATATTGTTATGAATATGAAGTAAGTATGTATTTTAAAATAATATTAATATTCTATTATACAGTATATAGATTATCTGTAGTTTTGAAGGGAATATAACAAACTTGTATTTTTTTTTTCAATCTTAATGACTCGACAGCTCCAAATCTATAGCTAAGTATGGCCGTTATTTATAGATTTTTATATACAAACATAATTTTGAAACGAAAAAATCCAAATTATAAATATGATTATTATATATATATATATATATATATATATATATATATATATATATATATATATATGTGTATATATATATATATAATAATGTATATTCTTTCTTCTGAATATTTCCCGTCGTTATAAAAACACACAAATAAAAACTTTCCTATGGGATAATTTCCCTCGTTAAATTTCAGATACTATTGAACCAGCAACATGTGTAATTTAACTTCCAGACTAAGTTTCCTTGAGTTCTTTGAATCCTTATTTATCCTGAATAAAATTCCCAGAAGAAGACTTTGTTGTGACATCACTCCATACTCTGCCTTGTTATTTGTTAACAAGAAGGTATAATAAGGGTACGTTCACAATATATGGATGAACATTGCCATTTCTATAATTGATAAACATTATTATGGGAGATAATTTCGATACAAATTTTTTTATTTAATTAAAATTTGTATTAAAATAAAACGGTTTTGCCTTTTTAGAAAATACTTGTAACAACGCTTTACCCCAATAATAATGACGAGAATAATCGAGATGTGTGACCTTAAACTTTGACTTGCTTACATTACATCTGAAACACTTCACTTATTATGGTAATAATACATTTCACAAAACTAAACCGTGATATTAATTACTATCCACTTACGAAATAAGAAACATTGTAGATCCTGTTTATATTGTACTCAATGCTTTGGGCGGTAAGACCGTTCGTCTATTTCAATCGCATAATACCTGCTTCGTGTAATGTATAAGACAAGTTGATGGTGGAAAAATAATTATTAAGTTAAGCAGTCACGATCAGAAAGAAAATTTTGTTTATTAAAAAATTGTTCTCAATTAAAAAATCTCTCAGTCATCGTCATTAGGCCTTAATTTTGGCAAAACAATCAATGTTCAATTTATTATCATGAAAATATATGTTGTGAAACCATATATAAGTCCATATAAGTAGTTTTTTAAATGAAGTCCGTCTGTTTACCTATCTGTTCTATCCGTCTAAACTGAAGGACCGATTTTTATCAAATTTAATATGTAAGCCTATATCTTCCGCAATTCTTTTTTTTTTTTTTTAATTCAGAATTTGGAAAATTGCAGTTCCTTGTTATTCGCTTTATAGATTCTTAATTTGGTCAAATCTAAAACTCAAACCTAAATCAAACGTATTGGTCGTTCGATATACATTTATTTTTTCAGTTGTTATTGATAAACATGGACTAATTTCTCAAAATCAACTTTTCTGGTAGTTTAAGTTTTGGTGAAATGTAAAAATTAATGACCAAAAATCATTTTACCAAATTAGTCACCTAATAATTGGTGAAAAAAAAATAATAAAACCATGATAGCTTTCACTAAAAATGGCAGAGAATGTATTTTAATTTCTCACACATAGGTTACGTAGTATATATAGAATTTTGTGACACATCAAAAAATCGACTTTGTTGGTGATATACAGTTTTTAGGCCATCTGAGTTGCAAAAAGTGGTTTTATATTTATGTCTGTGCATGTGGACTGATTTTAATTAAATTTGGGATGTGGGCATATTTTGGTCATATTCTTGGGACGTTTGGCCCCATTTTTTAAAACTCAAAATTTTAAAGTAGCTGTCATAAGGGAGATTCACAAAATTACAATCTAGATGTTATGGTAATGTTTTCCTTAAGGACCTAAACAATACGTATTGGTCGACTTCTCAACAAAAATGGCTTTCAGTGAGATATAAAAATATACGAACAAGAGGTGATTTCAAATTTAGGCGAAATATGACAATCTATTGTGTGTAAAATTGTAAGTAATATAATAGTTACTATTTTAAAAAAAAAACTCTTTTTATTAATAATTAACAAAAAACAAACGAAGACCTATTTAGGGCGTGTTTCATTCAAAGACGGCCTGGCCTATTTTCGTTTTTATATTGACAACTTCTTGTACTGACTTTTTTGGTATATTTCTATTTTTTGTTAGTTATTATTTGATTTTGGGTATGAGTGAATAAGAGAGTTTTTGCAATGTTTTTGCATCATATATTTTAGTTAGTTTATTATTATTATTATTATTAATATGTATATATATATATATATATATATATATATATATATATATTAATGATTTTTATCAAGCGTTTAGGGGGAACAGCAGCCTTTTTACCGAGTTACTAAAGTATGGTTTTAGCTATATGTATGATTGCAATCTCCTTGATGTAAACGTCATCATCCGTCACAAGTAAGTGTTCACCGGTCCTATAAGGTACTTATAACAAACCAAAAATAGTTTGTTTTTTTAATGAACATAAACTTAGATGAAAAATAATAACAGACTAAATTTCTTACAAACCATCACTATGCAACCTTAATATAGGAAGAATTAATGTGTCACAATATCGTCTAATAATACATTTTCCGTAGTATCAAAATGAATGTGTAAATTTGTAGTAATATATTAAATGTCACATCTGTCCTCCATCTGCTCCATGAAAACATGGTTATAAACTACTTTCTGTGTGTGCCGTATTCTATTTACTTCAATAAGATATATGTCTAAAGGTGGAGACAATATAAATCTATGTGACGTTATCCTCGTGCATTTAATTCCACTACCTTCAGGGATGATTAATTTATAGAATTTAAAACTTATTAATAATGATAAAATATTGATTACACAACATTTATCAACTATATATATATATATATATATATATATATATATATATATATATATATATATATATCAGAATAATCATGGTTGAATTTATATTTTTTATACAAAATCAATTGGTATTACTTTCAATTCTTTGCCGATTAAAGTAAAGTTTATTCAAACTAAAATCTAGACAAAACGAAAATTCAATGAAAGTAATTAAAACGCATTTTTCAAAACGACGAAGTTTACAATTAAGCGATTATTAAACAAAACGTAAATGAAATGAAAAACGAAACTTTTTCAAATGATAATTTGCTTCTGTAACTTATTTAGCGACTTACAGAGGGAGATCATGTTTCATTACAGAAAGAGAATAAAATCTGTAATTTTGTGTAAGCACCTCACAAAATATGTTTCATATTATGCTTGAAAAAAGAAAAGAACAGTCGTTTGAAAAACCTTAAAAAAAACTATAAGTCTAAGCCTTTTATAGAAATTCCATTCCACACTAATCAAAAACGTAGGACGTATTACTATTTATAAACGATAATTGTAATTTTGCTAAGCACTTAAAAAACTCATAAAATAACAAAGTAAAAAGGCAAATAGTTTGTTAAACAAGTGAACATGCGTTTAACATTTTAAGATATGTTATTATTACCAAAATGGCTCGTGATCAAAATAGACCATCATTGTTTTTTTCTTGGAGTCTACAAATGAACTACATAAATTTGTTCGTTTACATAAATTATACCATACTATGATTTCAATCGTAGTATGTAATACGTTCTTAACTTCAACACTGAAATTTATATTATTAGACATAATTAATCACTGATAAGCACTAATAAATAATTTGTATTGAAAGACACGTAGTTCAAGTTCTTGTTGACCGTCCTCTACGCGTGTTACTTGAGTGAGAGAGGGAAGACTAAAGTTATCAAATTTTGTTGTATTACAATTTAAGCTAACTGGTTATTTCTAAAAAGAGTCCTTTTCATTAAAATCCATTGTTTTTCCTAACCCAAATTCTGATTACATCTTAATTGCACACCATCTTTCATACTATCCAATTGTTACACTATCACCATCATTCACCCTTTAACTTTTCAGTAATATATTACGTATTACTTTTGGAATTTAATTTTTCCCGAAGTGGTCCGTATAAATTCCATGCTTGGTAAAATTAATCAACTTATGTAATTAAAGAAGTGTAATCGTGACGTTATTTTTTGCCAATATCCTTTGAGCGTGTAATTTAATTAGTTTCCAAATTCGCATGCTATGAACTTTTGTTTAAGCTTGGGTATAATTTTCGGTCGATTATTTTTATGTTTATTGACAACTTGTACATCATGGCCGCTCATATCCGTTGGTTAAGGTAATGTATTTAATTGTTTGCAATTCTCTGTTGTAATCTTTCGACACGGGAACGATTAAGATTCTGAGTGTAAAGCTATTGTAGGCTACCAGTTTTTGTTCTTGTGGGTGATGGGTAGCGTGTATCGTTTGGTTAGTGGTTGTCAGTTTTCTGTATATTTTGTAGGAGAGTTCATTATGTTTTTGTGTGATAGTTAAATCGAGGAAGTTTAGTCTGTCATTGGATTATATTTCTAATATTAATCGAAGGTCAGAGTGCATTATATTCATAACATTGTAATTGCGTGTTATTTCGGTTGGATAAGATGATAGTATCATCAAAATATCTATGATAAAATACTATTCTGCTCCTGTGTTGGTTTGAAGTAGGAAGAAAGTATTGAATTCCAATGTAATTTAGAAATATCTCTAATAAGATGCTGGACAACGGAGAGCCTATGGTTAGTCCGTTATTTTGGGTCATCTATTCGCTGTTAAAATATAAATAGTTCTGAGACAGCACTTCTTTCATGAGGGAGATTACCTCCCCTATCGTTTTACGAGCAAGATTGGAATACTCTATTAAATTATTATGTAAGATTTATATTGTTTCTGGGACGGGGATGTTTGTATACCGATTCACTATTTCAAACGAGGCTAGTTTTTGACCTTTGTTCAATTTTATATTTCGGATTTTGTCAACCAGGTGCAGACTATTTTCTAGGCGATGGTAGTTGGTAAAAACAAAGTGCGTCCTTATGATTTTATCCAATTCTTTAGAAATTCTGTAACATACACAGTGCATGTGGGTTGGTCATTTTTAATCCGGTAATACTATAAAAATGAGTAACTGATAAGAGATCGTTGCTGCGATGGAGAGCTTGGTTTATTGATTTATTGTAATTGGATGTCGTGTCCTTGGGTAATTTGTTTATATTGCTTGCTTTGAAGAAATCATAGAGTTTGTTATTGTTTATTTTTATGTTTTTCTCTTCTACCTCACTGTTTACAAGACGCCCATAAATTATGCATTATTATGATTTAGCTACGGTAGAATGTTTGATAGAATTGCTCGTCTCATTTGTGAAGCAAGTTGGAAACTTTCCTTTCTGAAGTCCCGTTAGGGACGCCAACTTCCCCCTGTTTTATTTATTTTTTATACAATTTTTTAGTCACATCCATCCTTGGACAGTTATCCCGTTACTTTTATTTAAGTGTGTAGGCGCGTTTGCTCCTTCAAGGCTAAAAGTTCCCTTTTCTTTTTATTTCCTTATACATGAACTATTTATCTTTTGATATCATTAATTGCAAATGATTAGTTTGATATCGTTACACGACATAATACGAACTGATGGTAAATTAATTCGATTTACGATTAACTAAGAGTTTAATCATCAATTAAAAGAATTAAAATACACAAAAGTAAAATATACAAAACACATTTAAAGACAATTGATTTGTTAATTATTTATAATAAACACTTAATTTCAATTTAACGTATTGAACTGTAAGCCCCGATAGAGTATTTACAATAATAATATTAATAAATACAATTCTATGGTTATAAATTTACCACTTAAACTAAGGCATGAAGTTAGTTACGTTAGAGTTTAAAAGCATTTCACACTTCGTGTGAAGATTCATCAAATTATGAAATATAAAGGCTGTTCATTAATCTCATGTCTTCTCATTTGACTCTCTGAACAAGTCATATAACAATTTGGGATTTTATAAAAGGAATCTTCTTTCCAGTAGTAAAATATAGGGAAAAGAACATTTCAATAAGGGATTTACGAAGCGATTTCCCAAAATCCAAGAGTAAGTTATTAAATATCACTTTTAATACATTAATTTTTACTATTATTTTAAGTATTATTAATTGCATCACCTGTTTAATGATGATAAAAAGATACAATAGATACTGCTTTAAAAAATTGTATCTAATCGTTAAAAACAAAAATAGAAACTGAAACATAAATAATGATCACACAGGTAATATGATATGTCACAGATTGTACTAGTTTGTATTTTATTTTTTAATTCTAACATTTTCATAAATATAGTAAATCAATTACCGGTATTATTTTACATCAAGATAATCATTTTAAAATTCAAACTGGGTAACTTTTCAGTAATATTCAAAAAATGGTTGATTTATGACGAGAAAAAGAAAAGCATTTTGAGTAAACATGTTATACAACAAAGTAAGACTCGTCTTATATTGTATTCCTTGTATACGTATTTTGCATTTGAATAACAATTAAATTCACTTTACTGTTGCACTCGTACACGAATAGTTTCTAATAGGGGAGAACAATGTATTATCTTTAATAAAATAATATCTATAGTTTTGTCGAGTACATAAGTTTATGGGCCAGTCGGTCTGTCTGGTGTGGGCATTACAATTCAAAAACGAATCTGGTAACATATTTTATTGTTAACGTTGATCGACAAAATGACTATTTTTAAAGTTGAGGGTAAATAGACAACAGGATATATATATATATATATATATATATATATATATATATATATATATCGATATTTTCTGAATATTTGCAACTTTTTTATGACTTAAACAAATGTACGTTCTTATTACTTAAACTTCCAATAGACTAAAGTGGTAAAATAGTGAATAAAATTTAAAATAAAATAAACTATTGATTATATTGGTTTAGCATTTGGTTATTAAATACTAATTTGTTTTGATTGTTCACTCACTGTATAACTTTGCTTGAACTAACTGAGGCAGTTTCGCTTCTCCCTAAAGCATTGAATTGGCAGAGAAACTTTTAATTGGAGTGTTGTCTAATCTTCCAAAGTCCATGGAAAATTCATGACACTGTTAAATGAGTTTATAATTCATGCTAAGTTTTAAAACCCTTAATTAATACAAAATCTATAGAAATAATATTTTACTGATTTTTTGATTTTTTTCACTAATTGTTTTTAGTCACTAATCCCAATGTATTGACAGTTATTCAAATTGACATATAAATGAATAAAATCAAATCTCCTTTATTTTTAAAAAATATTTAAAAATTGAAAAATACACATTTTAAAAAACATGAACGAACAGATACACAGTACCAAATGAAATAAATGTCAGATTTGTCCTTATTGGTATAAAATCTAAATTATGTTAGAAAGTTTTAAGTTAAAAAAGTTTTCCATTAATATGGGTTTTTTTTTATTCAATTAAAAGTTACACACAGAATCCTGTATGATTAACTTTTTTTTAGGTCAATAAGACGTAATATGTAATATAAGATGTAATGTCTCCAAGTATTCACAAAGTCCACAAGTAGTTTTACCATGTTGAGTTTTATTAGAAATAAATGTTTACTCTGTACATTGGTTCCCGAAATAACCCAAATATCGAATGATCCATCTAATGCGAAAATTAACCATGGACGGCAGTTTGAATCTATCTAATTCTGAGTAGGCTCCATTTTTCACATTTCACCACAATATAATGTAAATATATTTTTATTAAATTTGAGATATTCTACCTACTCTGAGATAATGAATTATTTTCAATAACTGACCAGAATCAAATTAATTGAAATTTATCAGTTCATAGGACGAATACCTTTTTCTTACGTCGAGCTTTATTTATTTAATAAATTTGTATGACATTTTATGTACCGGTTAGTATCTAAATAACCTTAACAATTTTCCGAATTGATCATTTGACGGTGTACTTCATGACTATAATCGTGTATTATTTACCTGTTATAAAACCAAGATATCATTTTGATATGAGACAATGTATTTCATCAAAACATTCAAAATTTCAAATGTTGTTATACCTCCACACTGTCACGCGTGGTGTGTAAGGTCTTATGTACTATCTCATTATCTAGAGTCCATAAAGTAATTAAATTAGTTTAATATTACATGTCATAATCTCCACCTCAAATTATAAAACGAATAAGAATTTTAATAATATACTAAAAGAACAATATGAAATTAGTACATGGTTGATGTTGTAGAACTTCAACTTCATTGAATTAATACTTGAGCATCGTTACTCCATATCAATATGTAAAGAATGAAAGCAGTATACAAGTAGCTATTATTTACTAATGAATGCTCTGAAGATAAGATTAACTTTATGGATTATTAAATTTAAACAACCATTATAATAAAATAACAAAAAATCTACAATTGTTTCTTGAAACACTAATATTCCGACTACTATATTGATTTTTTACTCCTTGATGTTTAAATTAATCATTATGATGTAAAAACAAAAATGGTCTTAAAAAAGTGACTAAGGAGTAATCTTGCGATGAACATTGAAATATCAACAAATGATAAGTATCGTGAGGTATTAGAGACAAATTATATGTAGAAAATAAATTAACTATGCTATTATTGTAGAGAAAGTGATTTACTAATTTCCTTATTATCACTGATTTTTCTTTGAAGTTTTAATCGTGCTTCAGTATTGTTAAACTTAATCCATATATATAACTTTAAAAATTTCGTAGCAAGTGGCAAGTTCGACTATAACTACAATAACTATAATCAAAATAAACTCGTTTATATTTTAGGAGGCTGTGCTATTATGAGTCTAAATAATAACGTCTAAAAATACACAATAGGTACATAAAATTCATGTGTACATAAAATATACATAAAATGGTACGTAAAATGCATACATTAAAATATACATTATGAAAGGAAGATTTTTTTGTGTATAGGGCAAAACAATTATAGGGGCCACACAGTAACATGTGTAAAGTTTTAATTCAACGATAAAAAATATTTTTTTAATGTAATTATCTGCTGTTATTAACTAAAAGATTCTGTATAAAAACCAAGATATAAGAAAAATAACTAATTAATTCTTAAGTTATTGTGTGACAAAAATTAATAGAAAAACACTTTCGTTGACAATTTCAGCAATAAATAATTTTGCATTAGAACTAAGGCTTCCATTTTCCTAAATAAATTATCGTGGAACTAATTAAATTAAGGTAATTGGAATGAATTCAAAATATTTCATTCTTACATCTGCATAAAGCAAAGATTTTTACTAATTGCTTTTATCTATTAGATTGCAAGCTGTTGTGTCCGAATTACAGGATATATAAGCTCTGCCTGTAATAAATAATTCGTAAGCGAGCATTCCAAAAGAGGCTTTCTCAGTTTGTTTTACATCTTTGGGAGATTATTTGACATTCACATCCGTCTTTCTATATAGGCTATATTTCAATTAAAAATAAATTAGTAAATAATCCTATTCAATTTAAGTTAGTAATTAAGCTTTTAACTTATAATGTTTTATATTATTATGTATAATTATTAAATTATTATACATTATTATTTATAAATAACATTGCCATTTATACTATGTGAATTATAAGTAAAACCAATTGTAATTGAGCTATTAAAAGGAAAATTCACAAGAGAAATAAAAATAAATCAAACAAATTATCATAAATCATATGAAAATGTTTGTCTGCTGATAAAACACGTGTCTACTGAGTGTATGGTTATTTAAATATGTTTATACCTTAATATCATTTAACTAATATTATAAGTATTGGATAAATTAATTGTTAATGAAGAGTTTTAATGAAATAAATAATTCAAATAAATAGGGACAATGTGCAATGTGGATTGTGGATATACTATCAGAAATTAAAACACAAATAGCTGCCAGAAATATAGTCAACAAAGACAAAAACTATGTAATTCAAACAAATCAAAAGTTCGAATATATCTTAGCTATTCTAACACCTGTTGTTTTGTGAGTAGCTAAATTTTAATCTGTAAGGCAAATATCTCCATACCGTGGTAAATTTATAACATTAGTATTGTAAATACTCTATAGGGGATTACAGTTAAACACGTTACATTGAAAGCAACTGTTTATTAATTAACAATTATGAAACTATTTCAAAATTTTACCTCCTTATTCTTTTTATTGTTTTTAACAGTTATCATTACAATGAGGATAAGAAAATTATTAACAAACCTTTGAATATTGCCTTTGAATAATTTTAAATGACAGTTAAACTCTTAGTTTTATTGATTAATAATTTTTACAGACTTAATGTAGTGTCAACAAATATTACGTGAAAAGTAATATATAATCAATCTTAGTTATTTTAATTAAGACAACGTATAGTTAGTCAAGTTAATAAGTACTACATTTATGCTGATTTCGTAAGTAGAAAAAATAACAAAAAAGGAAGAATTTTTGTTTAAAACTGTTTATTGGATATATAGTTTTATAATTTTTTTAAATGCATAAACAAAATGAGTCTTAATTTATTTTTGTAACAGAACTGACGATTATTTTCATTAGAATAACAACAAATATATACGAAATTTAAAATTATTTTATTGGCACATTTTATATACCGGTAATATGTTTTTAAATTGAGTCGTAAAATAAATCAAAATTTAATTCTAAAAAAAATTGAGAGTTAATTAAAATATTTACGGAAGGGTTTCATAAATATCCATTTCAAAGTAATAAAGCAACAATTTTATTAACATTTTACTAACCATGAATTGAACACGCAAAGTTATTTGAAGTATTAAAGTATTGGTTACCCATCTCTCTTGCTATATGCATAGCCAATAGTCAGGCTATATCGAAATAAAAAACATTGTTATTTGAAAACTTGACTTTTATAATTGAAAACAAACGAGCTGATTTCCATATTTGCCGATAGCTTAGGAACCGATAAAACGCAAACTGACACTGAAAAAATGGACTTTTAATAGATTTAGTCAAACTATTTGTAGACGATAACGTAAGCCAATTTCGACAACTAAATTTATTATAGAGAAAGCTATCAGTAACATATTACTGATAATTAATTATAACAGAAAAAAGTAATATCCTACTACAACGTCAACATTATAGTAATTGAGAAATCTCAACTGTTTGTTTTGCTGTTTTAAATAACATTCGGCATATCTTCTAGATAATATAGGAATTAAAAACAAATAAAGACATCTTCATTTCTTTGGAAATGTGGGGTCCACTGAAATCGGAATCAAGTGTCAGACTTTTCAAATGCTCTTAACATGTTTAACGGTAACCTGTACAGCCAATAATTTATAGACTGGGTGTGTGTTTTAATCTATTTAGCAGATGTGGTACAAAACTAGTATTTAGTTACGCATCTAGTAGGATATACAAGCAACAATTATCTCTAATTACAAATCTGTGGAATCTCTGAACTAGGCGGTCTATTATTGCTGATAAGTTAATACATCGTATTATGCTGGTTCTAACAGACAAAAAGAATGATTTTCTGGAGAATTCGCTGAATTATAGAAAGAATTTCCGACTGAGACACGTTTATATTTCTTGAAATGTAACAATCGCAGGGCACAGATATAGTGAGCCCAGTGTACTTTACACAGAAGCCTAATAACGACACACTGAGCTAAAATTCATACACAGGTCATATTTTTATTTGTATTGCAAAACAGAGTCAGAGTTATATATCAGATATATTAATTCAAAACACTGATGGAAATTTAATAAACGTTTATTCCAAATCTAATCTATCAAACCCATTTAAATCAAATAACTTAAAGCTAATTTGATACTGAATATTTTGTAATGGTTTTTTTTCTGAAACAGTCTATGTTATCTGGATTAAATCGCCTATAATACCTCAAGGTAATTTAAGTGTACAGTACAGGATGTTGCATGAACACAATGAAAATAAAGTATTGTGATACCATTGAGTTGATTACATCTATATTACTTAATGAGCAAGTTCTACTGTGGGTCACGCCTTAATCAACATGCCATTACGTTTATACTCGTCCTTAATCAAATTATTGAGAAGTTGCATGTTCAAGTTAATATTGGTATTGCAGAGCAAATAATTCTCTCAGTTTCCTTATTTGGATACTCTGTGGAAAACCCATTTATCTAATATTAATAAAATGATATTGAGATTAAATGAAATATTAATTGGCGTTTATTGTAAATTGTAAGGACTATATTTAGTAAGTATCTGGATGTATGATTGGTTGACTTCAAATCTAATGTAAATGTCATTTTTCATTTATAACAAATATATATGTGATTATTTATTTTGAAAATCGTAGAGTTAATCAAAATATGTGACAAATAAAAATTTCATATTTTAAAATTGTTTCGTCTTTCGTATTTAATAAAATAAAATAATTATTATTAAATGTTTATTGTAAAGCTATGTAAAATCTATTAGTTTTCCACATAAAGAAAACGCCCGTAAATATTTTGTTTATATAAATATTTATAAGTGTTCTTGTTTAACATCAAAAAAATAATTACAAATATTTGAAGTGTACGAATCACCCTCGTTGTCAAATAATATCCTTGAATATGAAAACATGAAACAAAGGACGTAGGATTATTAGAAATTAAAACTAATAACATAAAGTGTGAAACAGGAATAATGAATTAGGCCTGAGTTGTTAAAATGACAGCAGAATTACAGATTGTACACAGGAAAAGGAAATGGCAACCGAACAAGTTACCCAAGGATATACGTATAACGCTTTCTGTAGAGTTTATTGTGGGGGGGGGGACAGTTAATTATTTGTGTTGAATAGTTTAAAATAACGTAAATTTCATTAGGAAAACTTACTGGCTTACCCAGAAGGTGTGGGGATCTACTTCTTGTAACAACGTTTCGAACACAGCTATTATCTTAACCTTAAGCTAAAAATCACACCAATTATCCAGCCAGCTTTACAAACGAGGTTTACAAATTATTATAAACTAATAGTGAGATAACGTGGTCGGATTGTGAAATGCGATCGGCCATATTTTAATCTTAAGTCGAAGTTAATGATTTTAAAACTCGATTGGCTCATAAAGAACACTATTTGAAAGAAAATTTTTGTGGAAAATATCCAAACAAGACACCAATATTCAAACTTCTTGTAATCACGTAATACTAATTTAATCCAGCGTAACTGATACAAGGAACTGATTGAAAGCTCTAGAAAAACTATAATGAGTTCAGATGTATATTGTACAAGGAAATACAGGGAGATGAATTTCATCAGAAAGTCATTTTAATTTAATTTAATTTAAATACAAAATGATGCCAAACTAGACCAATAATATCGATTTATTTTCCTAATTTGGAGTACATATTCTATTCCTTACGGGTGGTAAAGGATTTCATTATCAACCATCATTAATTTAGACCTACAGTACTTGTTTTTCAGTATCACATCACTTCATGCTCACCTTCTTGACTTCCAATTTCAATATTTGTTTTGTATTAATTAGGTTTATTAATGATAACAGTGTACTGATAAATGTATAATGAGATTGTACATATACAAATAACAAATTGAGAACAATAACAAAAATGGTTTTTAAACCCTGTGTCGACTTCAGGCCTACCATAAATAGTTGACTGAAACGAATTACTGAAAATATACAACAGCTAGGCTGGAAGAGAAAGACTTTTAATTTACTTTTAGGGTTGGATTTAATGATGCGCCATAATTGAATCATTTCAGTAAATTAACTCTTAACAATGGTTTCCGATTGGTTTGAATAACAAAATATTTGAAACAAAACTAATTTTCTACAGTATCAATAATTAAAGGTAGGACTAACTACTGTACTAGTTAGTCATTAATTACACAAACAATTAATTGTATTTTATAACGTATTTCTATGCATTCAAAATAAAATAATTGGTTTTCTATCTTGTGTAATTATTAGACAAGTTAATATAATAACAGTGCACATTTTTCAATCCTAAAGAACAATTTTATTCTAAATGATATTCAATTTAAAATCCGGTAAAAATATTTTTTTAGCAATTATTTACACCCTTTTTTTTAATGCTGTTTTATATTTCAACTTACTATTATATATAATTTTTATTACCAACATCTCCACGTATAAGCAATTTATTTACTTTTGTGACATTCTTTATCTATTAAAATTTTTTCAAGATTTATAAATTTAAAAAAATTACAATACTAAGGATAACCACCTTTTTATTAAATTTTACTTGTCCTTCAATTTGTCCCCGAATACTATAATTTTCCTATCTAACTTATCTTATATGTATTATAGGAATTTGTGTAACTGAGGATGTGGACTTATTCGTTGAAACGTCTTGTTGAAGTGTTTTATTGTTGTCATTCACGAGACTTCTTAGAAACTCCTTGATATCAAGAATTTAATTATTTAAGAATTTCTTGTAGACTCTCAAACTTAGTAAATCCACTTAGACGCTTATTAAGTATCATGGTACAACCGTATCTTAAATGGAATAATAGCATTTTGATTCCCACTTTCAAAAAATAACTTCTCAGAAATGTGGTTACGTTCAGGATTATCCTTCATCTATTACTACTATATCCTTGTCCATTTTATTGTTCTTAAATAAATTTACACTTTTTAAAATGAAAGTTTCACCTCTTGTAACACATATTATTAATTGTTTTAACAAAAATTATGTACAATGTAACAGAGACTTATAATAGTTTTATCAATTGTAGTCTAAACACTTTTATTTTTATTTAACTGTTAATTAACTATTTGATTTAACATGATCAATTTAATTAGTGAAGGGATTAACGACTTACTCTAACATTTTTTCTAATGTATATAATACATTTTCCCCTTTTTGCAATAAATGGTAAACAAATTAATAAAATGTTGAAAGGTAAATAAATATTCAAAATATGCATTATAATAAATGTAATTATATTTATTTTTTTACAGTTTAAATTATTACTAATCTGCGTCTATTCAATATTGATTCAATAATTATATTCCGAAGTTAAATGAAATTAGGAAACGTAAACAGTAAATTATTCATTTCAAGGAAATATAACAATATTTTTATAACTTATTTATTTTATTATAATATGTACATTACAAAAATACAAGGTTAGTAAATCAAAACAGTTCTTGCTTTCTATCAGTGATTAATAATTTTTAAGAACCTGAAAACTCAAAATCATTTATTGTAATATTTTATATATTTGTAAAGATAGTTGGTATGGTCTCGGTATTCATTATTATTCCATTTCAGTACTATTGTAAAACTATAACAATGATCGAAAAGAAAATATACAAATCTCTTGCTTTTTTGAACATCAACTTTAGGAAAAACTCACTTTCTCAACAAAATTATCTCCAGTTTAACATTTAGTTCTTATATTATAAAACATCAGCGCGAGACCTTGATTGTTTAACACTTGACAACTGCTCTCAAATTTGCTTTGGTCTTTAAGTATTAAATCCTGGCCTTATTATGTTCTGATTTTGGAATGTGAATAAATTGCTGCGACAGAAAATTTTGTGATGAAGAATTCATATTTATTATTTCATTTTTTGGGAAGTAAACATATCAGGATCACAATTTGAAACTTATAAGGAAGAGTTGTGTAACTCTAAACTACTGAAGAAAATGAATTATAAATTGAAACGTCGAAGTAATGAAAATAAACGCGTTGTATCTTTTACTTTTTGATTGAATGTTTAAAATTGTTATTCATTTTAAGAGGAATAAAATTGTTATTATTAATGAATGAAAATCAAACGAATTTCGCTAATTCGACGTAATAAATTGCTACGCTTTTGTACAGCCAAAGCCAGGTGTGTCCTGAAAGAAATCCTTTTGACATTACTGAAAGGGTTATTCATTATAGTTCCTTTAGCTGAGAGTGATATAAAGATTAAAAAACCCACACGAAAAAACGTAAACATAAAACAGCAAAATATAACAGTTTTTAAGAAACACGAACAATTTTCAGACATAATATCACTTTCAGTATCTAATTTATTAATTGTCTTTCACTTAAAATAATAATCTATTATTATTTAGGTAAATTATTATATGTTAAATCTTCTCCTAACCCTATTTCAATCATGATTTCTGTTTGTCTATATAATAATAATAATAAACGCAGATTAAAAAATTTTTTATTCAACTTCAATTTTAATTTAATTTATTAATCTTTATTTCTAATTTTATATTTATTTGGCATTTATTACAAATTCTCAGTATAGAACTTATCAATAAAGAAACTATTCACAGATTTGTATTAAATGTTGATCGATAATTTCTTTTACATATAAAAAATTTCTTTTACTATTTTAGAGTATTAATTAACAAAATACTCTATTTACAAGTTATATTTAAGTAGAATTTATAACACTTATGAAATAAAAGGAGGTTTAATCATTACAAATTCATGAAAATGGACAGACTCGCCGATACAATCGTAAAACAGTGTTCTTTGATTTCTGATCAGTTCTACAGTGATTCACAGTACCTATGTCCCCCCCCCACACAAATCTTTCCAGAAGAGTAAAATATTCTACCACTTTCTCTATTGTTCATATTGGTGGTTTTAATAACATCTTTTATAATGTCTCGTGTAATGACCAAAATATTGTTAAAACAAATTACTTAGTAAACTAAACTAGGCAATATAGCAATATTAAAACAAACGAATATTAAAAACACTTTAAACTAAAGCAGGCATGTTCAGAGTTTGAACCATTCAATTCCAAAACGGATATAAAATGATCTTCTAGTTTGAATTGATTTTAAAAATAGTATCCACCTTTCGACCACCATGAATATTTTTTGTTACCCTTTCCTAACTTGTATATTTTATATCTTGTTTGAAATATACAACATTGAGTCTCAATATTTTAATCCAATTTTATATTGTTAGAATATTTTTAATTATCTACTCTGCGTTACCTTTATTGAACGATTTTACCAAATTTTAGAACTAAATTAAAACAAGCTATACAAATAACAAAACATTATTCCTATTTTAATGAATAGAAAGTTATTACACATGTTCACAAATACATGACGTACAGTATACAGATTTAAGCTAAAATATAAATAGATCAACTGAATAAGCGTCAGTTGCTCAAAAATATAAAATTGAGGAAAGTAAATTTGTTCCCCCGATGTCCTTGGCATATTTGTCATGTTGATGCTATACTGTAAAGTTTATTTCATACATGAATTGACATATAACAACACATTAATCAGAACTCTTCGTTTAATACCTCATGTGTCGAATCTACGGAAGTAGTATTACTACATTTTGTTTCCTTGATATTAATAAAGAAAGAAATAAATATACAAATTAAGATTAAATCTGTCGCGATATTATTTTATTTGCAGAAAACTGCTAGCTTACATAATTATTTATGTTGTTTTTGTTTTAACGTAAATGGTGATCATCCGTCTATCTAGCCAAATGAATGAAAACACAATTTTCCACACACACAAAAATCACTTTATTTGTTCAACACAAATACAAGACGACCCTCAGCTGCTACATGCACAGTGGACTGTCAGTACAGTAACCAGTATTCACTAGCAATCGTCGCTTTCCATCTATTTACTCCCACGGGTTAGAACACGGAAACTCTTGCACACAAGGCGAGAACATTAACCACTAGTTCAATCAGAGCTCAGCTCCTTTAAAAATTTAATAATTTTATTTATTGAATAAAACCATTTAAAATATCTTGGTATTTCAATTTTTCAGGATATATTTAGAATACAAAATGTGATTTCTTAGACCGTAGGACGTGATGTAATTTATTTAGCTTATCGAAATGTAGAAAGTAATACCAAAATAATAAATTTATTATCATTTCAAATTTAGATCTTGATAAATATTATGCACTAATTTTTGTTTTTAATTCTAATTCTAATTTCTGACCCGATTAAGTTGTTATAAGTATTAAAATTGTTGATTCTGATTTCTTTGATTAGCGAAACATTTACTTTTGTAAAAAAAAAAATATTTGCTTTGACCGAATTCACACACATAAGCGCAAAGAAAAATCTTTATGTTTGAAAGAAAATTCTTTAACTAAGGTCTACAAACTGAACAATTTAAATCACAAACATAGGACAGACTTTTCATTACCAACGATAATTACAACGTAAGTTGTATCATTTCACTGATATGGTCGGTAAATAAGCTATATGCTTCTTAATTTTAGACAATTTTGTATCAAATACAAACACTGTCATAGGTCATTTGGTCTTACTTCAACACTGAAAATTTCATTATTAGGTTTCTTAATCAATGGTAACCACTGATAAAATAAATATTATGTAATGAGACACACGTAGTTCTAGTTAATGTAGCCTACTTAATAAATAACTATATATATATATATATATATATATATATATATATATATTTTTTTTTTTTTTTTTTTTTTTTTTTTTTTTTCTCTTCAATAATAACAAGTAATTTAAGCATAATAAACATCATTAAAGAGAACAACTATGAAAACAATTTATAGACTATTTATACAATTAACATAACAAAAATTAACTATCAATCTTACAAACGAACGAGATAAAGTAATATTAACACAACTTTCGATTAAAGTTGTTATTTTTAAAATAAATTGAAACTTAATGAAACTCGTTACATATACAATTTAATATGAATAGGTTAGAGAGAGGAACAGAAATTCATGTCAACATCACTATTGAGTTCCTTACATTTTTAATATTGTGTTTTAAGTAGCTTTATATTGGCCCCAGAGATTTAATTTGTTATCACTTCAATATTTCTAAACATTAGTGAATTGAATGTAACAATTTTGAAATGTAAAGTACTTTTCAACTATTCGTGCATTTTAACGGTGTAATTAAATAGATAATTAATTTTATTATAAAACAGACAATATAGTTAAACTAAGGAAGGCCGAATAAATGTTTTGTATTATATATTTCCTTTTAATGATTAATAAAACTCTAGGATTCACTTAGTCTTGTTTTAAAAAAAAGAACATGCATTGAAAAAACAATTCTTTTCCTCGCCATACTATAGGTAGTCGTGACTTATTTGACTTCATTCCAGTTGTTTCTAAGGTGAGGTTACAGGGGTCTCGGACTAGATTCTAATTTCATCTTCTTTTTTTCAGTTCCAACCATGTTTTAAACAATATGCTTGTTTTACTCTCCATTGAATGCCTCCAAGAATCCTACAGTCCACCATCTTCAGACTGTCCTCCGATAAATCGAAACATAAATCAACCTTGAAATATTGTTTAAGAGACAATTTAAATTTAATTTTGAAAATTTTGAGCATACAGTTTACTTTTTAACATATTTTCAAACGATGTTTAACAACCACGATGATATTTGCTTTATTTATTGTTTTATTGATATTAGGTTTATGTTATACTTTGAAAATCAATTACTTTTAAAATTGTTTATTTGTTGATTTTTATGATAGGGTTACAAGAGAACCTAATTCAAACGGAACAAATGCTGTAATAAATTTATACCTTATATCAAAAAAATCCAAATCATCCATACTTTTAAAATTAATTGGCCTATTTATGATATGATTAATATTTTTTTCGTTTTCGTATTTGATTTTAAAATGATTTACTTTGCTGGCTGCATTTCTTGAGATTTAGGTTAGTTTTTAATAGTTTTCTATAATTATAAAATCATGGAATCCTCCTACAACTAATTGTCTTGAAAATTTTATAACATAAAGTAAATCAAATAAGAAATACTGCCTGAAGTGAGAGTGACAGTTGTTTACATTGTAGGTCTAAAGGCAAACAAAATAAGGAACAGTCTTAATGTCCTTAGGAGACAGGCTCAGAGACCGACGAATAAATAGCCTAATAATTGCGTTGTTTTGCTAACAGAATATAATCTTCAGTTTCATAGAAACAACGCTCATCTCTTACCTCTTTTGTTGTACTCTATATATCCACAAATACACTTGATATGGCGAAATAACTTTAAAATGCTTTACTTGTAGTTTTGGATTTATTGCTTTCCTGTAATAGATTTAAATATAATCAGATCGATATAAAAAATATATATAAATTGTAGTTCAGTTACTTTGTAATTTACTTAGATTGAGCGAGTACTACCAGCGGTAGTATGTACCATTTCGTATTTTACGGGAAATATGGAACAATACACCTTTGAACGCGTATAACAAAATGAATGTTAATATTGAAAAGTAACAACTAGCTAGAAATTGATTTCTTTGGATTTCTTTGATATGTCTTTGGATTTGCAAGTCACAGTCTGGAGGTGACAGGTCGGCTTAGTAATTGAACGCTAACCTGGACAACCAAATTTCCCGATTCCACTCTGGTTAGAGTTTACTTCTTTACTAACATATAATGATATATTTTATTCTACGTTTTAAGCAAATTTATTTAAATTGGCTATTATAATTTGGTTGTGAAATTTAATTTTGTATACTATTATTGATTGGTCATATAGCACATGATATATTCACATTTAGGATATATGACTCGGTCCACCTGTTACTTAAATGTGGCAGGTCGCATCTTTGTTTTAATAAAACCCTACCTATACAGTGTAATGTACACAAACGTTTTAATGTTAACTATCCAATAGTGTACGTATCGTATGTTTAATTATGATGTGTGAAATGTGTTTTTCAATATTAATTTTAAGTGTGCATAAAATGAGGTGCTTAACGATGTTGACAAAATGTGTGGCTACACATACAAGAAAGACCTACAGAGTAAAATAGAATAATTATATCATATTTTTATTAAGAATTAGAACGTTATTAAATTTTAAAAACTGTGCCTATATTTTAAAATAAAGTAATGTGTAATAAAAAGCAATTTACAATATAAATTTTATTCTAGAAATTAAATTTAGTTCAAAGATGTTATATTTTATCTTCTACTATTTTGCAAATCAGAAATTAAATTTAATTTAATAAATATATTTTTATACAAGTAATTCTACTCTGTCAGCCCACATGTAGGCCCTACACGTCGTTAATATTATGAGTCTTTTCAATGGCGTAGCGTGGAAAGTATTTTTATCGTAATGATTTTATAAATCGAATTTTCAACTATACCTCCACGACATTTAAATCGGTTCATCAATAAACCGCAATATACGTTGGACATAATCTATTATATATCACGTGGTATTGAGCTTGTTAAATATTCGAAACCAGAGTAATAAAGAATGAAACAGGTCGCGAGTTGAATAAATAAATTTTCACAATACGCTTATAAAACGACATCTATTGTTAGAACTCTCGTATTCAGTTCTGTTAACTGCTAGCTTAACTTCTCGAACGAAACTACAAAATACAATAACGTTATACAACAGAATTTTTATCGCTCCACTAAAACTGTTATGAGTATAATTTAAAAATGGTAGATTACTCTTTGAGCATTTGATTAGATAGCTCTTAAAATTGTATTTCTTTGTTTATATCACAATGTTTTGGCTTTACTTGTCAGTCCACCAGCTGGTTAATCAAGCTATTATCTTTATTAGTAATAATTTTCCCAAAGCTAGGTAAAAGTAAACACCTGTTATACTAAAAAACTATCTCGACAATCGCTTATTCCCGCAAAGATAATGCATAAGTATTATGGAGAGGTCTCTTGTTTTGACCGTCAGTGAAAATGTTCTCGAAATTCAGAAGGTATCTTGGACGGAGTGTTCTAGAATGGAAGGATAACCAGGTAGCCATATGGCTCCGACGGTTTTGTCAAACTCTCTGGAGTTGTCGATGGAGAGTATGTGAAACAAATCGAATGGATATGGATCCTTCCACTTCGAATATTCTTTGCTCCAGTTTATGACCACGATTTTCTCAACCCACCTTCCTACAATTTCTACATATCTGATTTTAAGGTTATATTATTGATGCTCATTAAAGCTGATTGTGGATGAGGTGCTAACAGGCAACCGTAGATTGATTCCCCTCTCACGTCATCTTTTGTATCACTTCTTCTCTGTAAGTAATAAATTAGTGCATTTCTAATTTCACGACGAACACTCTTCCACGTTCTTAATATTTAGTTTTGAGAACATTTTTTGGAGTGATAACTAAACGCCTTGTGGGAAAATTCAACTATTATTACGATAAATTGCATTAAATAACTTTTTTTCTCATGATTTCCTTCATAAAGTGTTGGGTTTCTTCATAATTAATAGGTAAACTGTCATGATTCCATGTGTAGTTTTTAATATAAAAAATATCATTGTAAAATATAGAATTATTTCCTGATTCAAATAGTATCTTATTTTCTTTATAACTTTTTTCAGTCAAAAGTTACAAAGGTTTAAGAAATGTCAAATATTTTACCACAATCAGGTTACTTTCTTTTTTTCTCCTTCATGTGGCTTTGTAACGCTTCTATGACTGGTTTCGGAGCTTTTACTCCTTCATCAGGTCCTTATTTCTTACGTGTTATAAATTCCTCGACTGCTGCTCTAACTTCATGATATTTTATTTCTTATTCTACCATTCAAAATAGTATTGAATTTGCATTTCAAGTTATCACGCATGTTTTTTTTTTGCATAGGACACCCTTCTAAACCACAGAGTTCAAATTATTCATAAGCAAAGTATTCTAAATGTTTTATAGGCGTTCTTGGTTTTTTTCAATGTTAAATAGCAAGAGACCAGTCTACAAATGATTTCTGTATCTAGTAAAAATCCAGGCTATATTTAGATTATAAATAAACTTTCAAAACAATAGTAAAGCATTTGTTGAATAGATGAAGCAGTATTTTTAATTTTAAATTAACATTTATAATTAAAATAATCTCCTTAAAATCTTCAAAGAATAAAAATATGATTAATTAAAATACAAGATTTAAAAGCAGTCCATTTGTAAAGGTCTTTTTATTAGAAAACATTTTTACAACAAATAACGCCTTTTAAAAAAAGATTTCCTTTACTCCATTGAAAAGAAAATTCATTATGAAGTCGTTTGAAAAACATTTTTACTTTCCATTTTTAGTTAATAACAAGGAAATGTATTTAATTTGAACATCTGCTTAAAAGTGAATTAATTAAGGAATATTTTTAATTTGCAGTTACAGAAACGAACTTTCAATCGTCCGTTAATAACTTGTAATTTATTTTGTTTAAAGTCTCTGGATTGTTTATTTTAAATATATTTTGTATTTGCCTTAATTAGTCTGTCTAAACTAATCCTTACTGGAATTTTATTTAATAATGTCCGTTTTGTCTGCAAAGAGACATCATCAGGCTTCGCACTTGTCACAATTATAAAACTACACACAATAAATGAACGAACTAGGTATGTATAAATTGGCAAACTTGATGAATTTTTAATTGTATATTGTGTTTAAATGTTCGAGCATTTATTGTGTGTATTTTATAATGGTGACAAGTGCAAAACCTGATGATGTCTCTTTGCAGATGAAACGGACATAGCTGAATAACAATTCAGTAAGGATTATTTTAGACAGACCAATTACGGTAAATACAAAATATATAAATAACTTGTACAATATACTGTTTGAGTCACTCTACTCTAATACTGTAATAGCATCAGGGTCGGAAGAGAACAAGTGTTAATCAATAGAGACGTAATACTAAAGATGAAAGAATGGGATCTAACGCAAGGCCACGTGAACAAAACTTGTACTCACTACAAGTTTTAACTTAAGAGTAAACGTTGAGATCTGCAATCGATTATAGACCTTCGATTTAAAAATAATCGAGGCAGTAAGCAGGGGTAATTTGTAGTGAAACATATCGTACACGATATTAAACATCTGAAGCCAAAGGAAAAACAAAACAATTGAATTGCAAAGTCTAAACAACAGTAACTATAAAGTGTAAACATACGTAGTAGGATTGTGTTGTAACTAATCAATCGGATAAAGAACATTACATAAACTGAACGCATTAACCTAAGCTTGACCAATTCCTGATTTGGGACAAATTAAATTTTGTTCTATGTACTTAGTTAGGGAGGTTAAGTAATCAACAATTTAATTAGTTTGATTGATTTGCTAAATTGATATATTATGTAGTTGTTTACTTTACTCTAAATGACACATTAATATAATTAATTGTTCTCAATGTGAATGTAAATATTTAAATTTTTGAGAATAGTAATTGTTTTATTTTTCTCTGCAAAAAAAAATTTTTTAAGCTTCGAATTCCAAAGTTTGATCTACATATTTTAAAAGTTTGGTTTCATAAAAAATTATTTTCTACAACTCATGTGAAATTGTAAATAGGTCTTACCAAGAAATGTTGTCATCATATTTTTGACCTGAATTTTCCTTCGATTTTTTCCTTATTGGCATGCCCCAATAATAATACAGTTTTATTTTGAAACATGAAAGAAATGAACCTATTTCTAAAATTTAAGACTTTTCATAAAAACTTTGTAATAAATGCTAGTAAAAAATATGGATCTCATAAATCTAGTCAATATTATAAACATCACACTATTCGTACATGAATAAATTTTATGTTAAATCATATTATTTAGGATTCAAAGAAAGTTCGACTGGGTTTTTCAGATGGAAGTAAATTATATAAGTTTTTATTACGGTAGGATAATTGGAAATTTTATGCTACCTACTTTTATTAACTTAACTGTATGTTCTAAGAAATACAACATAATTTTAACTAGCTAAATAAACTTAAAGATCTTGTTCTGTTCCGCATAAAATATCTCTCAAAAGAATAATTTAGTTATATGACCAATTTTCTATACCAGCATTCAATAGATTATTTTCCCTCTCCTCTTATAATTTTAACTTTTATTTGTCACTAATCTTTGATTAAGTTTTTAGTAGCGCCAATATAAAATAACAATTTAGATAAGACTATTATTTTATATTTGATAACACGATAAGTATTCAATGAATTATGTATGAAATGTAGATGGCATTCTTACATGACAGGAAGCGTTTTACTTGCGTGTACTGAGATCTTGGAAATAATATATACAGATCACCAGTTGCTCAAATAAACAAATTATACAGTATAACAAACACACAGAACACAGTTCTCATAAAAAATACGCCTAAGTATCAGACGCGTTTCAACGATAAGGTCGTCCTCTTCAGTGATACACGAGCTACACCAATCAAACAATGGTGTAGCTCGTGTATCACTGAAGAGGACGACCTTGTCGTTGAAACGCGTCTGATACTTAGGCGTATTTTTTATGAGAATTGTGTCCTGTGTGTTTGTTATACTGTACAATTTTTCTCATAAGTCAAGCTCAACATTAATTTAATATAGACAAATTATAAATCCTTGTAAAATATAAATAGAAACTAACTATCAAAAACAATTTCAAAACGCCGCCATTTAAAAGTTTGATGTTAGTTTTTTGCCAATAATATTCAATAAATTGAGAACACAATATTAATGTTAAACCTATTATACTACTTAAGTTTATTTTTATTTTTGAACTTTTGATGATGTGTATTCACATTAGTTTACAAATTAAAAATAAATCTTATTTTTCACGTATGAAAACCTTCGACCATAATTAGTTAAGATTTAAAGTTCCATAAAATGACCTATGGAGAACATGTTATGATTTGCAGATGAAAAATTATTCCTTGTAACAGTTTTGCAATTTTAAAAATCCGTCTGCATTTTAGAATTTATTAACTGATTTTTCTGATTAATTAACGTTTTCAATGTATTGTGAAACCATGTCTCTATAACAAATGTAGATAAATATGGGTACAAATTGCATTTGTGTTTGCTTTTACTAAAACATATGAATTTACACATTACTTTTTAGGAAAAAAATTAGTGAACGTTATTATCTAGCAAATATTTTATGTACAATGTAGTTTAATGAAATGAAAAAAGAACATTTTTCAAAATTATTTCCACGCTACTAAACATAAATTTTATGATGTTGAAGTTAAATCCCAATGTAAAAATCATTAGCTTAATCTGACACTAATCTAAATATAATGTATATAGGCTACCATTACCGTAATTACTGACATATATTTGTTATCAATTAATTATGAATTAATAATTACTTTTTAATAACATAAAATTTTACCTTAATGTTTGTGAAATAATTTAATTAAAAATTTTCAGTGTAATCAATTATTTGTATAGGATATTTAAAGCTGTATACATTATTATAAAAAACATTAAATTTGCATTACGACAACTGTTTAGTTTGCATGTGAATGAAATTAGTTTCGTTAGTTAACTTAACACAGGAAATGAGGTTTATTATTGGACGAAGCATTTTGTTTTATTTTGTTATTGTTAGTTATAAAAAAATCTTCGTCGAGGGGAAAAGTCAACTGAAATGGACATACACAAAATACTAAAAACTTTATCTATCAATATCATTAACCTACCCCTCGTTCTACTGTTCTAAACTACCATTTTTAAAGCTGTGCTTTATATTCAAGATAGAATAAAATTGCAATAAATTGTTACTCTCTTTAACAATTCAGTTATAATATAAATATTATAAATATAAATATAAAAGAATTAAGTTCAACAGATAACCAGAGTAAATTAGAAGCGGCTTGGAGTATTACGTTCACTTATTCGTCTGTACTAGTAAAATTACTGTGGAGATACAGTTCTCTAAACCAACTACAGCAAATATATTTATACCGAAATGAAACATTTAGATAATACGTTAGGAGGAGTGGAAAGTTGGAGGTAGAATATGTTTTATAACACGCCTTTAATTGAGCTTTTGAATCTAATAAAGTATTAGTTAATTAGAACTAGCGTAACTAGCAATGTAAGCATTACATTGTCATTAAATAATAATTTAACAAAAACAACCTATCTTTTCCTTATACAGGCTTTATTTTACTTAAAACTAATCTAATTGAAATACAAGATACATTTCATAAAGATATGTGAAAGTTATAACAAAGTATATTCGCTTAACTAACGCTCAGTAAAAATCAATATAAATATTAAATTGAGTGTTATACAATTATGGCAGGTTAATCAAAACAATCAATTTATAAAACAGGTTTTTTGTTTTTGTTTTTTGTCGACATATTTTAGTTGTATGAACTAGTGAAAATATCTTGATTTTGTTTATAAGTTTGATCGAAATAAGATAAGTTTCAGAAACGAATGTTTCACGTTCACGAATTTCATTTGCTTGGATTTCTTTCTAAAACACCTCGATTTTAAAATAAATATTATGCAAAAACATATAAAAAGTATAAACAAAACTAATTAGGTAATTTACAGTACTAATTTCCCATATTATGTAATAGTAAAACATAAATTAACCACTTAAAGAAACTTGTTGGCTGGGAGGAAATGAAAGGATTCAATGAGGAAATTAGTTTCTATCCCTTGATTATTGGCTGGCTTTATATTGTAATACTGCCTCTGGGAAATCTTTAGGTTAGGCCATTAATAAAATAAGGATAATGAACAAAAGGCGTTTTGTACCATTTGTCTTAGTAGAAGTGACGACTCTACACAAAATTAACAAGAAAGTAAAAGTACCATTGTTCCTAATTTACGATATTTATTCTAATAAAAAACAAACATATTTGAGGTGTACATCATCCCAGATGAAATAAGTTATTTTAAATATGTATTTTGACTTATTGATTTTAGTGGTTTGTTTGACGTTTTGTTAATGTTGTATTTATTATAATTTGTCAAAGTCAGCTGTTCGTGTAACAATAATTAGCATGGGATAGAGATTCTCTTTTTATAACGGACGTAAAAAGTGTTCTACATAAATGTGCGACATGGAAGGGGACAATGTTTATAACTTGTACTAGTTACTAGTTTTATTTTCAAATGGCTGAATCATACAGTGAGGAACATTTCAAATCTGTGGAGAGTATAAGAAAGCATAATAAAACAAGGAAAACGGTGGGGCGGAAATTTGAGAGGAAAGTAGCGGAGTTTATAGCAACCAGCCGAGTCATAAACAATTACGTTAACGAAAGTCATAGTCCCGTGGAATTGTTTTTAAGTTCTCGAAAGTATTTAAATATAAAATTTACCTGTGTTAGTAACTTATTCTAAGTGAATCACGTAATTATTCATATTTTGCTTTTTTTATTGTTTCGGAACTCTACTTACACAATTTGTCGTTTTCTATATTCAGTCCCTTCAGGCATGTTTCTGAATTACACGTCTGATGTTTTATGCCTGCGGCCAAAATACCAAGCAGTGATGGAATGTGTGCTGTGATAATTAATTATTTAGCGAGTTAAGAAAATAAGTTATTTTTTGGCATCTGTTATGTTTAATTAAACTATGTATAATATGCATATTACATACGGTCTGGTAGTTTTATTGTCAACTCATATATGAGAAAATATGAATTAAGAAAACAAATCCGTTAATATTATCGTAATAGCGAATAAAATTACATATAATATTTAACATTAATTATATCTGGAATTATACTGAATCACTCTACTACAATTTTATTCCTATTTTAAATATATTTTTAAAAGAAATTTCGTCTTAAATTATTTCCTTAAGACACTAATTCCTACGTAGCCTATGCTTATAAATTTTTAATATCATTAGCTTAATGAGTTTATTATTATTATTATAAATCGTATACCTACTTTGTAATTTTGTGACGTTTTCATAAACGTATCAATTTCGTTGGATATCTACAGTCGAAATATGATCTATAATATTGTGTCATTCTTGATAGAAAGCCTAGCAATCATATATTTCACCAGTTGATTTAATTTCAACGTGCAAAAATGTAAATTGCAAAAAACATTCTAAATATGATCCAATCAAAAAGTCAATGGTCTGCAACGAAGTTTAAACTAGGTTTTAACTTTTACTTTATTCTAGTTACGCTTTTTCGTCAAACAAAAACAAAGTTCCAATTTTAACTTTGTATGAATTATTTTTAATTTTACGAAACTCTTATGTCTGCAAGTAGCAGGTTCTTTCACCAACTATTCACCATAAAACAATTTTTACACACCCTGATATTAAGGTGATTTTTATTTACAAGTGGCTATAGGTAGATAAATTGTAACAAGTTTATTTTCTGTTAATTTAATTTATTTCCTTTTTTTTTAGGAGAAAATTCAGGTACTCATATATATGTCTATCCTAAAACATCTTAATCTAACCAACAATATATATTCTTAACTCTAAAGCAGAAATAGTATTCTTTTACAAAAGCACAAATTTTAAAGAATTTAATAATCTAGTTGATAATATTTATTTTAATTAATTGTATATCCACTTATGAAATGATTTACAAGTTGTATGAAGTCGGAATATATTTAATTCTACAGCCCAATCCAAATACTTTAAATATTTAAAAAAATTAGAAAAATCAAAAAAAACTTTGTTTTACTAAACCAAAATTCAAAAGGGTGAAATCTGACCTTCCTCTATTATGGGGAAGTCTTCAGATGATCTTGAAGCAGTTTCAACTGGATGGCTGGAATTCCCTGATGTGTATGTTGACTTGGAGTCCTTTTTGGGCAAAGAAGGTGTCTTGCTTGTAGTGTAGTCGTATCGGGATACCCTGTATTTCCTCAAGTATTTATGATGATATTATAACAAAAAGCAATTCGTTTGTTATATAATATTTTTGATTAATCTAATTTTAATTTAATTTTATTTTAATTCTCTTGAAAACTTTTGAAAAACTATTATGATGGTTTAAGTAAATTAATTCAACAAAACAAGTTTTTATCCTTTAACTAACTTTAGGATTTATTTGCAAAAACAATTATTTATAACCACAGTATCAATTCAATTTATCTAATCATTGAAATATCTTAAGGCTACTTCATTCTCTCACACTTGCATTCTTTAAAAACTAATTTACTCTAATACACAATATTATTGATTACAAATTTAAAATCTACAATTGATTATTCAATTTACATAAAATCAAAACTCTACAAAATGTTCAACAGATCTTGTCCAAATTGTTCTTATTAACTTTATCAATTTTATAACAAAAACAAGACAAATTTCTTTAATTAACTGATATTTCCAAATTTACTTTAGTTTGCCGGCTAGCTCAATTACTTTACTTTTAAATTAATTATACAAAAAAAAAACTTGACTCTTATCTCGGGCATGGGAACTTTTAATGACTCAATTAAAGTGAAATACTAACTCTAATGATTATTTATTATGAAATTTTGTACTTATCAACAATTCTCCTCGTCCGCTATAATTTTGGCACTTTTACACAACACAAAACACTAACTATGCACAACAACACAACGGATCCTTAGCCTGTGAAGTCGGATGCTGCTAACACTGGTTCATTGACTGGTGGTGAATCTCTGGTGATACTCCGCTAACTCTATTTAGTCTCCTTACTAGTTCTTGATTACTATGGACTTTGACGCGATGATCTCTCCTCTTCTTTTATGAAATTTAAACTCTTTGACTCTATTGAATTTATGAATCTAACAAACTTCAAGATAATTTACTAAATTTTGTTGCGGCTCTGCCTTTAAATTAATCAATGACTTAGAATTAAACCCTCAGGTTAATTCTTAACACTTAACACCTCCTACTCTGATTCCTAACTGTAAGTTAAGACTTACACGCTCTTAACCCCAGTTCTAGACTGAACTGATTCCTAACTGTAAGTTAAGACTTACACGCTCTTAACCCCAGTTCTAGACTGACTCTCCTTACTCTGGATTTCACCTCTCCCGAAATTCAAGTGTAGCGTCCTCTTCGCTTATTGGTTAAATCTCATTTTTTTTAAAACTCAGGCCTCTCCGGATTGGACCTCTAACTTTCCAAAATCGTTGGTTTTTTATTACACGCGCTGGCTTCACCCTCGGAGATACCGTTAGGAATTCGCTTTCTCATTTTTTTCTTGGTTCCCATTTTTTTTTACAACACGCAGCTGCGTTGAATAGCAAAACTCCGTTATGTTTTCTACTAAAGTTTTATTTGTGTCGGCAAACTTTCTTCTCTTAAGTAAAACAACAAAACAATTACAAGAAGAAGTGTCAACACTTAGAAAGGAGAACTGTGACTTGAGGAAGGAAACTGCTGGCACTAAGGAAAATAAACAGCAAGATGATAACGAGTTCTACACAGATGAGGAACAATTAGAAAGAGAAACTAATTGGATATTGGAGAGGAGGAAAAGGCCACGCAAAAAAAGGAAAGCAGAGACCTCGCCTCAATACACACAGGACAACAGCAGTGGACAAGTACCACCCAGCGCTGATGGCAAAAAAACAACTAAGGTTCAACTACCACCGCCAATAAACATAGTTGGATTGGAACGCTATGGAGAATTACAGGCAGTGATGAAATCTGTAACTGACAAGCAGTACAAAGTAGTTGCTTTAAATAATAATGTGTGGAAAGTGAACACTCCGGATTCTGACACATATAGGGCACTGACAGCTAAGTTGAAAGCAGAAGACATGCAATGGTATACTTATGAAAATAAAAATGACAGGCCTATAAAGGTCATGGCAAGAGGACTGCATTCAACATGTTCTAAAGAGGAAATCATAGAAGACTTGAAATTAAGGGGTCTTCAGATTACAGATGCTAACAACATATTGAAGAGAGAAAGAAAAGAAAATGAAAAAGGGGAGTTGCACTTTATAAAAAGGGGACTTCCTCTGTTTATGCTGACATTCTCCAATCAAGAAAAAATAGAAAAAATATACAGCATCAATGATATCTTAAACATGAAAGTAAAAATTGAACCACTAAGGAGGACAAATAACTTTATCCCGCAATGTAAGAGGTGCCAGGGATTTAATCATACGCAGAAATACTGCCAGAAAGAGCCTCGATGTGTGAAGTGCGCAGGCAAACACCTCACATTGAACTGTACAACAAGAAGAGAATCGCCACCGTTGTGCATTAATTGTAAGGGAGCGCATCCTGCAAGCTACAGAGGGTGCGAAGTCACAAAAGAACTACAGGGAATGCGAAATAGACTGTATAGGACCCAAATAAATAATAGAAGAAGGGTAGTACCAGATATACAACCTAGAGACACAGACAGACAGAACCCACACGATGCTGCTCCCAATCAAAGGATAGTTACAACATATGCACAAAAAGTGCAAACCCCGCCAGCGACAAAACAAGTTTTAAGAACACAAAATGAAGTCCTGGAACAAATTCTGAATAAACTAGAAACCCTAACAGAGAAGTTAGAACAGCAAAGAGAAATAAATAAGAAAACTTCTGATAAACTACAAAGCCTGGAAACCAGGATGGGCAAAGTAAAGAAACTAAATAAGTAAGACACTGCGTATTGTTACATGGAATGCTAATGGGCTCCAGCAGCACCTGACGGAGCTAGAGCTCTTTTTAAACACAGAAAACATAGATATATGTCTAATCTCGGAAAGCCATTTCACCAGCACCTCTTATGCTAAATTAAGAGGCTACTGCTTCTACCATGCAATCCATCCTTCTGAAAAAGCTAGAGGGGGATCGGCTATATTCATTAGAGAAAATATTAAGCACTATGCTGACGTAAAAATTGAGAAGGAAATTATGCAAGTGACAACAGTTGAAGTGAAGCTAAGCAGAGGCCGAACATTGAGAGTCTCGGCCATTTACTGTCCTCCTCGGTTTAATCTAAAGAAAGATGATTACTTAGATCTTCTCAGAGCAATGGGCAACTACTTTATTGTAGGAGGAGATTTCAATGCTAAGAACATATACTGGGGCTCCAGACTGACGACACCGAAAGGCAGGGAGTTGTATGCTGCAGGAGTTGGGTTAAAATGCGACTTCCTTTCTGGAAGAAAACCTACATACTGGCCAACTGATGTTTTAAAAACTCCAGATTTGATTGACTTTTTTGTTGTGAAAGGACTCTCATCTAACTACATAGAGGTTGAGAGTAGTGACGAACTTTCGTCAGACCACTCTCCAGTCATCATGACTATCAGTGATAACATCATAGTGAGAGAAAATTTGCTGGGGTTGGTTAACAATAGGACAAACTGGAAACTGTTCAGAAGGTTAGTAGAAGAAAATGTTGACTTACTAACTAAAATGAAAACACAACACCAGCTTGAGGAACAACTGGAGGTTTTAGTGCAGCAAATACAGCAGGCGGCGTGGGGTAGTACCCCTGATCTATCTGCAAACAACAAACACCACAACTCATATCCGAAGGAGGTAAGGGAGCTAGTTTGGAGAAAACGAAGAGCAAGAAAAGCCTGGCAAAATACAAGAGCCCCTGAAGACAAAACTCTTTTTAATTCACTTTCTAATGAACTTAAAGAACTCATCATAAAAGTTAAAAATGTGACAATGTCTAAATTTCTGCAAAACCTGACCAATCAAAAGGATACAGAGTATTCCCTGTGGAAGGCCTCCAAGGGATTTAAGAGACCTAAGGCTCAAAACCCTCCAATAAGGAGACCAGATAACACTTGGGCCAGAAGCCCCAAGCAGAAAGCAGACCTATTTGCACAACACCTTGCAGATACCTTTCAACCTCTACCTAGGCAAACAGCTGATGAATATTTGATGGCTGCTGAGAAACTTGATGAGAGGGAAATACAACCAATAACACTTCAAGAACTAAAAACTGAAATTAAGAGCAACCTCAAACCTAATAAAGCACCTGGCTATGATCTTATCACAGGACAGGTACTAAAAGAATTGCCTGAAAAAGGACTCAAAAAACTGCTCCACATAATAAATGCCTGCTTTAGGCTAAGGTATGTTCCAAGGCAATGGAAGGTTGCTGAAGTGATCATGATTTCTAAACCTGGTAAACCCGCTCATGAAAAGTCATCCTATAGGCCAATTTCACTTTTGCCAACGACAGCAAAGCTATTTGAACGGCTGTTACTCAAGCGCCTTAAGACAATAATAGAAGAAAGAAACTTGATACCTCCTCATCAGTTTGGTTTCCGAGAGAAACATTCTACGATCCAGCAGATTCATAGGATTACAAATGTCATAGAAGATGCACTTGAGAAAAGGAAGATATGCTCTAGCGTATTCTTGGATGTATCCCAGGCATTCGACAGAGTTTGGCACCAGGGTCTGTGCTACAAAATGCATAAAGATCTCCCAAGGCAACTATATGAAATTCTTAACTCATATGTCACCGAACGATACTTCAGGGTGAAGTATGAGGGAGAGTACTCAGAATTGAAACCAATAAATGCTGGTGTCCCGCAGGGCAGCGTGCTCGGCCCGGTTCTTTACCTGCTCTACACTAGAGATATACCTGAGCCTGTAGGAGTGGACATTGCAACATTTGCGGATGATACTGCAATTGTGGCAGTAGGAGATACTGTAGAGGAGTCAACAAGCAGTCTACAAAGAGCCCTGCATGAAGTGAGTCACTGGACCAAAAAGTGGAGGGTCAAACTAAATGAAACCAAGTCAGTGCACATAAACTTCAGTAATAAAAAAATTCAACATCTCCCAGTGGAAATAAATGAAAATACTGTTCCTTATAGCAATACAGCAAAGTATCTAGGCCTAACGCTAGACTGTAAATTGCGCTGGAAGGAGCACATCAAAATAAAGAAGAAGGAGCTAAACATTAAATATGGGAAAATGCACTGGCTAATTGGAAGACGTTCAGAGCTGAGCACTTACAATAAAGTTCTTCTATATAATCAGATATTGAAGCCAATATGGGAATATGGCATTCAGTTATGGGGTTGTGCCAAGCCTACAAATAGAAGTATAATCCAAGTTTTTCAAAACAAAGTACTTAGGGGCATAGTGAATGCACCATGGTACATCAGAAACTCAGACCTGCACAGAGACTTGAAGGTCAACATGGTGGACGAAGAAATTAAGAAGCATGCAAGACGACACCTACAGCGCCTTCAGGGACACCCGAGTACAGTGATCCGGAGGATGTTGGATGAACCCAGCCCGCTTCGTCGGCTCAAGAGGACCAAGCCAGCTGACTTGCTTATATAAAACTTTCAGATTGTTTACCAAATATTTGTTTATTTTAATCTATATGGGAACAACCATTGGGCTGTTACTCATCAAACTGTGATGTAATAGATTAGAAGTTGCTAAATGAGCTAAGCTCAGTTGTAACAGTATGTGTATTAAAAAAAAAAAAAAAAAAATTAAGTAAAACAGAATGTCTTCTTTCCCTTGTCCTTGTCACGTTTGTCAATTTGTACAGTTATTTTCGAAACTTAACCTTGCAGCTGCTCTTTCGGTACGATTTGCTTGTCCACATGTGTTCTGTTTCAATTTACACATTTACACAATTATTTATCAATGTTAACTTTTGATTGATTATTATTATTTTAATATTTGATATTAGGCCTAATTAATTGTTTATCCATTGTGATCGTTTGAGATCGTTATACTGTCCCCAGATAAAATTTGTCTTTGAAAAGCTTCAAGATAAATTTTTTCTTACGCCCGTTTCTTTAACAATAGGTTGTAAAGAACCTTTTTCTTACAATGCCCTTTATGTTGCGGTTACCCACTGTTTTACAATAGACCTTTCTTCTATTGTTCCTCTTGTGGTCAACCCTAGTCCCTTTTATGGTTTTCCTTTCACTCTTGTTCCTTTATTGTCTATGTTTTGTTTACTGCCTAAGTTTATTCTAATGTCCTTAATTATAATATTTCTTTAATAATCTACAATTAAATATTCCCCTAATTTTATTTTTATTAATGTGTCCTAACCTATATATGTCGTATTTCCTAATTTATTTATTATTTTATAAGGTCCTTCATACAGCTCGCAAAACTTGTGATATCTTTTTATTATTAGTTTTGAAGGTATGCATGCTCTGACCAATACTTGCTCGCCTATTTTGTACTCGGTGGGTGGGTGCTGTTCATTAAATTTTCTTGCATAATTTTCTCTTTTGCTCTTTATACGTAAGTAAATTTCCGCGTCGCTGATGATTGGCTCCTTTTGGTCATCTGGTTTGATGAGATATCTGGCCCAACTACGTGTCGGTTTCCTTTTAAACTGCGCCTCTACGGGTGTGGTTTCAATGGTGTCATGATACGATTCATTGATGCATGATTCTACTACTTCTACTATCTTTCCCCAATCTTGATGCCTGTCCTTTAATAATATCCTGCAAAATTGTCCAATTTGTCTCATAATCCGCTCGGCCATGTTCCCTTGTGGATTCCTGATCGCTACTGTTCTTTTCTGTATCCCTAATTTTGTTAATCCTGTTTCCCATTTTGGTGAAGTAAACTGTGTTCCGTTATCTGATAATATGTATTGAGGTACTTGTATTTCCTGTATATATTTTTCTATTTGTTTAAGTGTGGTGTTTGTAGTAGTGTTCCTGACTTTATACAATTTCGTATATTTTGTAAATGCGTCGATCATTACAAAGATGTATTTGCACCCTCCTGTTGACTTTGGTAACGGTCCGTAATAATCCACACAGATTAACTCTCCCACTCCTTTTGGTATGATCGGTATTAGCTCCCCATTTCGACGTTTCAGATCAAATTTACATTTCTGGCATTTCTGACATTTTATTAATTCTTCCCTTATATACCTAGCGATTTTGTTTCCCGTAAAATCTTCTTTAAATATTTTATAACATTTATTTATACCAATGTGTCCATACATTACGTGTATTTCATTTGCTAATATTTTGACATAATCCGGTGGTATCATTAATTTCCATATTTCTTTTTCTTTCCTAAATAACTTATTTTTACAGACCTGGTAATGTTCCTTAAATTTTTGATTATTATTATTTAAATTCTCAATTATATTTTTACAATTTTGATCTCTTCCTTGTATTACTTCAAAATTTGTTAATATTTTACCTATTTCTACACTAAACCCTTTTGCTAATAATAATATTTCGACCAGTCTTTCGTCACTTGTTTCTTTGACTTCGGCGTTATCCTCAGGATATCGACTCAAGGTGTCTGCTACTACGTTCTCCTTTCCTTTACAATGTTGAATTTGGATGTTGTACTCCTGTATTAATAAAATCCACCTGGTCATGCGTGCATTCAGTAATCTACAATTATTCATAAAAGTAATGGCTTTGTTGTCGGTTATTACTGTTAACTTTTTCCCTAAAACATAATTTCTAAATTTCCTTAAACATATTACGACGCTATATAACTCTTTTTCTGCTGTACTGTAGAATTTCTCGGCTCCTTTAAATGTACGACTGGTGTACCCTATTACACCGATCTCCTGGTTATCCCCAATTTGGTACAATTGTCCACCAGCTGCGATTTCCGAAGCATCTGTTTGCAAATAAAACATTTTATCCTTATCTGGGTGCCGTAATGTGACAACTTCTACAAATTCCCTTTTAACCCTATTGAAACTTTCTTCAACCTCTGTGGTCCATTTAAATTTTACCCCCTTTTTTAGTAGTTCTTGTAACGGTGCAGTAACTAAAGCGTAATTCTTCGAAAACTTATGATAAAAATTGGTAAGACCCAAAAATCCCTTCAGTTGCCTTGCTGTTTTTGGTCTTGGAAAATTCCTAATTGCAGCCATTTTGTTTTCTTGTGGTTTGATTCCCTCTGTCGTTAATAAAAAACCCAAGTATTCTATTTGTTGTCTGCAGAAGTTTGATTTATTAAGGTTAACGGTTAAATTTGCATTTTTAAATAATTCTAAAATCTGTTCTATTTGTATTAAATGTTCCTTCCAGCTCCCTGCTAAGCATAAACAATCATCGACGTATAATGTTAAAAATTTCTTCACCTGTTCATTTAATATGGAATTTAATCCCCTTGTGAGACTGGCTAAACTGGTGCTTAGTCCAAAAGGTACTGTTTTGTATCGATAACAAAGGCCTTTATGTAGAAACGCGGTGTAGTCTCTGCTTTCTACATGAAGTGGTATCTGCCAAAAACTACTTGTTAAGTCAAAGCTACTCATCCAATTAATCTTTTGTTCTATTGTTAATAACTCTTGAATCGGTTGCGACCCCTCATAATCTGGAACTGTTCGCGCATTTATTATTCTAGCGTCCAGGCATATTCTGACACTTCCATCTTTTTTACACACTGGAACGATAGGATTAATATATGGGCTGTTGCATCTTTCAATAATTCCGTAATCTAGCATCTTTTTGATTTCCAGATCCACGCTTTCCCTATACTTCATCGCAATCGGCCAACTTCTCTGACAGTATGGACTTTTATCCGTTATTTTCAATTTATGCTGGTATGTACTAATTAACCCTGGTTTTTTACTAAATACCCCTTTATATTTTATTAAAATTTCACTTAATTGTTCTTTTTGAATTTCCGAAATGTGCCCTAATTCATTTACTTTTTGCATAATTTCTTTCTGATCAGTTTCGTAACTTTCTATTTCCATATGTTGTATTAATTTATGTTTATAATGTTCTTCCGGGTCCTCAAACATGATCTCCTTCCTTATTTCACAATTTTCTTCATTATTTATACCTAATTCTAATTTATTGCTGATAAAATCTACGACAGCCTTATTTTTAACCAAAAAATCTAACCCTAAAATGCAGTTTCTTATTAAGTCCGGTACAATGATAAAATGAATATTCATTACCATATCTCCCACATTTGCTCCAATTATTATTTGTTTTTTAATATTCTTCGAGCGTAAGCCGGTTGCTCCAATTACCTTAACTCCTGCTACTGGTAATTCTTCGTATGGTCCCATTATTTCCTTATTCTCTAAATAAAACCGTTCCGACAAGGAATTGAATTCACACCCTGTATCCACTAAAGCCTGTACATTTATTCTATTAAAACCTATTGTTATTTCTGGACATTTTGTTAAATTTTTACATATTAAATCTGAGTTATCCTGTGCTTCTAAATAATCTTTTAAATCAGTAAATAAGGTGTTCATAACGCTATTGTTTTGTATTGCCCCTTGTCGGTTGCTTACGCCCTCGGCTAACCTTCACTTTTCCTTTCTATTAGGGGTTGGTTCTCTAACAAACCGCCTGTCCGGAACTCTCGGGTCATTGCTCGTTCCTTCATTGTTTCCCTGTCTTCTCCACTCAACTGGTTTATGACCTTGTTCTCGCCATGGAGTCACATGGTCACTCGGTCGTCTACCCCAATTATTCGGTTTGTTGTTATTTACTTGTTCCCTAAAATTTCCTCTATTGTTGTTTACCCTTTCCCTTTCATTGACTTCCTCTATCCTAGCATGTTCAAATTCCATGAGCAATTTTATAAATTCTGTTTTCTTTTTAATCCCCCTTGTAATTATTGCAATCAAGATATTTGGATGGAAATGTTTTCCCGCCTTATAAACTAATTGTTCCTCTGCTAACGGCGGACTTAACTCGGAACATTGTAGCATCAACATTTCTACATATGCAATTGCCTCGTCATTCATTCTGCCTCTAAATTTCCCAAACTCTAAATGGTCCCTAATTTTCGCCTGTATTATTTCATTGAAATACTTCTCCCTAAACAATTCCTCAAATTCCTTAAAATTTTTAACACTTCTCCTATGTAACTGCCACCATATATAAGCCTCGTCTTTTAAATATCGGTCAATCCAATTCATGCCGTTTCCAATTATCTGCTCGCTTATCTCCTCCATTACATTTAGAAATTGTATGGGAAACCTCTCTTTTCCCGAGAAACTAATATTTCTTACTTCTGGCTCGTGACAATATCCTTCCCCTGAATTCCTGACCGTTTTTAATCTCCTATCTAATTCAATTAACTTTTTAGCGACCTCTTCCGTCTTCTTCGCATTCTCCTCAATTTTCGCGATGTTAGTTTCATTATTTTTCGTGCATATTTCCCCGATTTCTTCGTCTTTCGCCGCGAGTTCTTCCAACCGATTGTTGACGACTACGCCACGGTTTTCGAGTTCTTGCACGCGACCCTCCGTTTCCGCGCGATATCCCTTGATTCGATCGCCGAATTCTTCGTCCGTCTTCTTCAACCTCTCTTCGACGCTCGTACGAATCTCCGCGACTTGTGTTTCGACCATCTCTACTCGACTGTTGACTCCGTCAAAACGCTCATTTATCTTCCTGTTAAATCTTTCTTCTAATGCGGTTAGACTACCCGTAACTTCCCCAAATTTCTCTTCCATAGTTTTTTCAAATTTCTCAAATTTTTCAAAACCCTTCCGGTTCTCTTCCGCCGTTTTTCGGTTTTCTTCCGCCATTCTCCGTATTTCCTCCGCTGTTTTCTCCGTGTTTTTCTCGGCTTTTTCCGCGATCCTCCGGTTCTCTTCTGCCATCTTTTCCGCCATCCGCTCTAACATTTCCTGTATCATTGTCATACCCACGTTTCCTAACTGTACTGCCGCCGATGTTGTTGGATTGTCTACTTCTGTCCCCGCCCGTGAATTTACGTTACTCTCTATCTCTGATTCCCCATTTTGATTAATTGACTCTAATTGTTCCCCTTCTTGACTAAAATTTAAACTCCCACTATTTAATCCCAATTGATTATATATTTCACTTTCATTTGCCATTTTAAGTTCTAATTCCCTCTTTTTACTTCTGGTTAACATAAACAATACTATTCTAACCTATTATCTACCACACAATATTTCCTGTAACAATGTTAATATTCTTATCCTCTAACAATTCTATAACTAGCAATTTAAATTTCACTTTAATGAGCCACGCGGTAGAGCGCCAAATATAACAAAAAGCAATTCGTTTGTTATATAATATTTTTGATTAATCTAATTTTAATTTAATTTTATTTTAATTCTCTTGAAAACTTTTGAAAAACTATTATGATGGTTTAAGTAAATTAATTCAACAAAACAAGTTTTTATCCTTTAACTAACTTTAGGATTTATTTGCAAAAACAATTATTTATAACCACAGTATCAATTCAATTTATCTAATCATTGAAATATCTTAAGGCTACTTCATTCTCTCACACTTGCATTCTTTAAAAACTAATTTACTCTAATACACAATATTATTGATTACAAATTTAAAATCTACAATTGATTATTCAATTTACATAAAATCAAAACTCTACAAAATGTTCAACAGATCTTGTCCAAATTGTTCTTATTAACTTTATCAATTTTATAACAAAAACAAGACAAATTTCTTTAATTAACTGATATTTCCAAATTTACTTTAGTTTGCCGGCTAGCTCAATTACTTTACTTTTAAATTAATTATACAAAAAAAAAACTTGACTCTTATCTCGGGCATGGGAACTTTTAATGACTCAATTAAAGTGAAATACTAACTCTAATGATTATTTATTATGAAATTTTGTACTTATCAACAATTCTCCTCGTCCGCTATAATTTTGGCACTTTTACACAACACAAAACACTAACTATGCACAACAACACAACGGATCCTTAGCCTGTGAAGTCGGATGCTGCTAACACTGGTTCATTGACTGGTGGTGAATCTCTGGTGATACTCCGCTAACTCTATTTAGTCTCCTTACTAGTTCTTGATTACTATGGACTTTGACGCGATGATCTCTCCTCTTCTTTTATGAAATTTAAACTCTTTGACTCTATTGAATTTATGAATCTAACAAACTTCAAGATAATTTACTAAATTTTGTTGCGGCTCTGCCTTTAAATTAATCAATGACTTAGAATTAAACCCTCAGGTTAATTCTTAACACTTAACACCTCCTACTCTGATTCCTAACTGTAAGTTAAGACTTACACGCTCTTAACCCCAGTTCTAGACTGAACTGATTCCTAACTGTAAGTTAAGACTTACACGCTCTTAACCCCAGTTCTAGACTGACTCTCCTTACTCTGGATTTCACCTCTCCCGAAATTCAAGTGTAGCGTCCTCTTCGCTTATTGGTTAAATCTCATTTTTTTTAAAACTCAGGCCTCTCCGGATTGGACCTCTAACTTTCCAAAATCGTTGGTTTTTTATTACACGCGCTGGCTTCACCCTCGGAGATACCGTTAGGAATTCGCTTTCTCATTTTTTTCTTGGTTCCCATTTTTTTTTACAACACGCAGCTGCGTTGAATAGCAAAACTCCGTTATGTTTTCTACTAAAGTTTTATTTGTGTCGGCAAACTTTCTTCTCTTAAGTAAAACAGAATGTCTTCTTTCCCTTGTCCTTGTCACGTTTGTCAATTTGTACAGTTATTTTCGAAACTTAACCTTGCAGCTGCTCTTTCGGTACGATTTGCTTGTCCACATGTGTTCTGTTTCAATTTACACATTTACACAATTATTTATCAATGTTAACTTTTGATTGATTATTATTATTTTAATATTTGATATTAGGCCTAATTAATTGTTTATCCATTGTGATCGTTTGAGATCGTTATAATATGTAGAGAGACCTTCTCTGGACGAATCGGAAAACACCAGTACTCAGGCTTCCCCGAAGTTTCTCTTTTATAGTCTCCGGCCGGCTGGCCCCTTCCTTTCACCCTTTTTGAATACTTATTAGCTATTGTTTTATTCAAAACCGCCGTAATTCCACTTCCAGATCTGTTATTGAATTTCCCAAGGTGTTTTTTTGAAGCCCGTGATGCATTCTATCTCCACGACTTCGAATGAAATCCATACGAGCTTTGGTTCTCATATAAACGGCATTCGAAAAATCGCGAAGGTAAGCCTAAAAAACTTCCGGAGTTTCTGAACCGCCATATTGAAACTTTTTGAAAATGTTGCTCATTATCCTAAAGTTTAATACCCGCAGCACAAAATCGCTCCGTCATTTTTTCCGCGTTTTTTTCCCACCTTGAAAGATTCTAGTCTCGAAATGTCATTCCTTTGGCTTTACAATTAAAAATTCTTTGAATTGAGCTTTTTACAATTTTAAATTTTATTCTAATTTACCACATATCTCATTATGTTTATTATTTAACTGCTTTTCTTTGACTTTACTTTTGAAAACCTCTTTTGTTTTCAGAATTAAATTTTAATTTAAATTGTAATTATTTTTACTGATTGTTCTAAACAAGTTGTCGAAAGTGTACAGTTCGATTTTGTTAAGTCAGTGGATTTTTGTCACCTTCCAGGCATCGAACATAACACTTGCCGCTAACTATTTAGTTATGGATTTTATCGAAAGTTTTCCCTCTTGATATTCGATTTATTTTTCATTTTTATTTCTAGAAATGTTAACAATTTACAGTTTTGATTAATTTTGGAATTTTTTATTAACTTTAATCTTAAATAACTACGTGAGAAATCAAAAATATGATGATCTGATTCGATATTTATAAGAATGCACGCTTTCAGGACTGCACCCTGTACCAATTTCAGCCTCAAATTCATATTTTCAAATTTTTAATTCATTTTAGAATAAATTCAAACTAAAAGAATAATTTTGAGATGATTTAAATTCTTTCAACAAACCAATCCCTTTTTAAGGGGTTCTTGGTCTTTGCATTCAATTTACAAAAGATCGGACGACAGTCAAGGTCCACTTTCAATAGGCTAAAGTACAAGTTGGCTTGGTAACAAGAAAATTTATTTTTTTTGTCCAGCAAAACTAGACTCAACCTTTGAAACGGATTTAACCGTTTCAGGTCATTGTAAATAATTTTGCAACTTTCGTTATACACCTATTTAATTATTTTGGAAAAATAAAACAATGAATTTACTTCTTTTTGGTAGTTTAGTTCTACATTCCTTTATTTTGAACAGTTTAAACATTGTGAAGAAACTTTCCATGAACTTATACCAATATCCTCTCTCTATTATAATACCAAAGGGAGGGAATAAAAGAACCTCAATTGTACGTCCTTTGATTTGAAAATATTTTACTTACATGTTTTTTATATATTTAAAAAGCATGGTGTGAAGGGAATTCCTACAATTTATAAGAAATGCCAAACGTTGAACTTAGATTTGGGTAAGTAAGCAACAATTTTGGATTCGTTTTTCCAGAAAGATTTTATTTTCACTCAACGAACTTTAAATAATTTTCTTAGCTTACAACAGACATTCTAAACACCAATGTACCGATCACTCATCCCACCTCTTCTCTTATGTAAATATACATCTTGTACTAGTCTGATATTAAAATACAAGATTGCTTAGGCTATTTGTTACTATAGACAAATACAAATAATTGTCTATAGAAACTACTAATTTGTCTATGGTATTACTTTTTCCAGTATATAAAAAGTTTCGAAAAATATTTTATAACAGGAGTATGGTGACTCTATTTTCAAAAAAGGGACTTTAAAGATAATTTTTAAAGTCCTCAAACTACCACATTTTCAACGATTCTTGAAGACTATCACAATAATCGATTTTTATTTTGTGTATATATTTACTGTGTATTTTATATTTACCCAAGATAGTATACGGCCAAAGATTGGGATCACATTTAATTAAGTTGATAACCATCTCTGGTAAAAAGCTCAAACTAAAATATCCCAATAACATACATTCGTTTTTTATTATCCTAAGTAATTGAAGGACTACACAAAAATGCTTATGAATTTAAATTGATATATTATTGTCAGGCTTCGTATTCTAAGATAAGTAGAAAATGCAACAACTAAATTTTATATAACTATTACAATATTGGTTAACTTTTAACAATAAAGTATCTACCACTTTTTAGGAGTAAAATATTAAAAATTAACCATATTTAGCGACATAGTTACTGTGATATTTTAATACATTTAAATTGAATTAGAACGTTGGTTTTAATAATATATATTACAAAATATTCAATTATGATATATATTCAATGCTAATTATCATAATAGAGGTAAGCCTCACTTGTAAAACGTATACTAATATTTAATATCCATGATAATCCTTAAAGTTTTTAAATTAACAACACGCCTAATTATAAACACTGGAACCAAACTGGTTACGAATTTTACGATTGTAAATTATTAACTAATCACTATTACTTACACACAGATAGAGTTGGCAACACATTTTACGTTGATTAGATTAAGGAGTACAGTATAATTAAATAAGGATGGATTTTACGATTGTAAATTATTAACTAATCACTATTACTTACACACAGATAGAGTTGGCAACACATTTTACGTTGATTAGATTAAGGAGTACAGTATAATTAAATAAGGATGTATTTTACGATTGTAAATTATTAACTAATCACTATTACTTACACACAGATAGAGTTGGCAACACATTTTACGTTGATTAGATTAAGGAGTACAGTATAATTAAATAAGGATGGATTTTACGATTGTAAATTATTAACTAATCACTATTACTTACACACAGATAGAGTTGGCAACACATTTTACGTTGATTAGATTAAGGAGTACAGTATAATTAAATAAGGATGGATTTTACGATTGTAAATTATTAACTAATCACTATTACTTACACACAGATAGAGTTGGCAACACATTTTACGTTGATTAGATTAAGGAGTACAGTATAATTAAATAAGGATGGATTTTACGATTGTAAAGCAAGACGCAAATCACGATTCGAGCTAGATTACATTCGCAACACCTCCAACAATGACTTAATTGCTCTTTCTATGTTTAACTAAAAAGTTATGTCTTTACAGGTTTAGTGTAACGAAATCACGTCAAGCTGCTATGTAATAAATATTGTCCATATGCTAATGAATAATGACACCTTTGTAGAGGTAACAAAGTCTAAATAAATCATTTTAAATGAAAAACTTTAAAATGTAAAAAATTTGTTTTACCAAATTTATTACAATTTCTTTCATAATTTACCTATTTTATACAACACTAATCCTTTACAAAACTTAGGCATGTGAAGCCACTACTCCAATCCGTATTTAAGGAATTATTTGAGAATCATATTCTACTCTCCGTTATTATTATTTTGTTTTGAATTAAATCTAATCATTTTGAAAGTCATTTACATTGCATTATCTGACATTCTGTATCCATTTAAACTTGCTATTTTTCAGATAAGAATTTGCAGTTGACTTTCACAAAAGTTGTATTGCAAATCTATTCTTTAAGCAATTAAATAAAATATTTTTATTTTTTAAATAAAAATGAACATATTTTGAACTGTTAGAAATTCTATTTGGAGTTGTTTAATAACAAATATCAAAAACCTCATTATAAAAAATTCTAAATTCCTATCAATTCATATGTGGCTGTAAGCGAATTAATTATCAAAGCATTTACATTTTCTCTTTTTACCTACAAGATAAAACGTAAAATTAACATCTCTTTGGCAATTTACTTAAACTTTATTTATTTTTTGCGGCACTAATATAAACTTTGAGTGAAACCTTACCATGTTCGGTAGTTTAATTTTTAGAGTAACACATAAATCTTGTCAAGTGTTCCACTAAGGCAAATTCTATAAATAAAATTGGCAAATGTAACTTTTCTGTGCCATAATTCAACAGAAACTATCTCCAATACCTCCAATAATGACGTCACAGTAGACCGATTTACTTCAATCACAATTTAATACTTTCGTTACATTGGTTATTTGGCCAAGTTTTAAATTTAACTGTTTATAGCAATAATATTGGACCTGCAAGATTTCTTATCACCATTATATAAAAGGAAAATCTTAACGTAATATTTTATTTTAGAAGGGCAACCATCAAAGACAAACCTGCGCTGGAATGCAGTGTTTATTTTCATTTCAGCGCAGTGTCTACCTCTTACTACATCAAGTCTACGAAGAGTGAACATTACTTTGTGCCATTTCTCGTAATATTCTGAAGGCAACATTCTATTGATTGATTTTTCTCAAGACATATTTCCACTGTATAGTTAATCATAAAACATATTTTTACTGTTTTCTCTTCATTATATCTTCCTACTCAAACCATTACCGAATAACATTTTATTACATGTTATTAAACAGTTCGCTATCTAACAACTGAAATGTGGCTGAGAATATTAAAACTGTATAAACATGTGGAACAAACATGCAACACTAAATATTTATTCAAATCTTACAAAGTTGAAATTTTCTTAATTTCTAAATAACCATATTTGTTTGAAAATTGATAACGAAATGACTTCGATTTTGTAGATGATTAAGTCCTCACGATATAGTTTTTTTATTCAAAGTTACATTCTACAGTAACTTTAAATGCAACACTCCTTAACACGCATCTATCCTGTTGAATACTATTGTAAAGTTCAATACAATTTTAATTATTCGAATGTGTATGAGCAACAGAATTTCATTTTATAGGAAAAGATACCAGGCAGATAAACTTAAATCAAAACCATTGTTAATTTTTATAAAGAAACAAAGAAAATAACAATAGTAATAAATATTTATATTAGAAATAAATATTAATTTGCAATCTAATTTTGCACTAATGAAGTAAGTGATGAAGATTGAATCAAAATAGTTTTAAATCATGCGGTAATTTAATTTTTGTCCAGTTAATATTCTTTCTTCCTTTAGATCTACTAATTATTTTGTTGTTTGTGTTGAAATTGGATTGTGATGTGCTGTCAGATATTTTTGTTATTTATTCATTACAAGACTTCCAAAATGGACGTCAGTCCCCTTGAACAAATCTAAAAACGTGAAGCCACCATTGCCATTAACAATATACTCCTAAATAAAATAAAAAAATACCAAGAGTCACATTGACAAATTTGATGAAATTTTTTCACCCTACGTGTCACGGTAAATAAACTTCAATGTGAGGCTATTGAGAAACGTCTACGTGTATTTATTACAAATAAAGCTATTATAAAAATGTTATGAAAATGTATATCTTGTGTATTTCTAAATTCTGGAACAAAAGAGTAACTCGTGAGTATCCCTAAAAATTGAAGTCCTAGTGAACCTGTTGAATACCAATGAGTCTTGAAAAATACATGGCTGGGAAATTAAATGTATAATATAATAGAAAAACGTTTAGTTCCACGATGAATAAAATTGGTAATTCTTTCTGTTTTATTTTTGTTAGAGTTATCTGAGTAAAAATAACGATGCGAAGGAGGTTCTTCACTTGAGAGCAATACTGGAGTTTAGTTCGGTTACAAAATGAATCTAATACACAAATAAATTGCCGCTATTCCTAAAAATGTATTTAACATATATACATGCATGTAATATGAATTAAAGTTTTAAAATGAAGTACATATATTGAGGCTAAATAATTTGAGTGGCAGAAGAATACACGAAAATCAACTTAAACACGAAAATTAAAAAAATTAAAAGTTTTATTAATTTGATATTGCAAAGGTTATAAGTTTAAGTCTTAGGAATTGTTATTTTATTAGTGAACATACCAAGAAAACCAGTTTGATATGTACCTTTAGAGTTACTTTTGAACTTTTGGATGAGTTAATTGAAAAATATTTCAAATATAAGAAAAAATATTTTATTTTTAGATAACTTTCACTCGAGCATCATACAATAAAATATGTACACAATGATGCTCGAACGTATTTTCTACAATTTACAATAAGAAAGTAATTATTAAAAATCTTAAAAAAATTGTAAAAATTCAAGAAAAAGAACTTGATGTGGGAATTTCATTTTAGTTATATTTATAAATATTTAAATACTATTTTCTGTATATATTTGAAAAATAGTTTACGAAAAAAACTTTACAATTATGACCATTTGCAATGGTTTTCTCACCAAGTCCTACATGAGCCTGTTATAGCTTACAAACTACTTACAACTGACAACTTGTATATCTAAGAACTGATCATCAACATAGTGTAGGCCTACATTCTTATTTTTTCGTTGTAATGTGATTTAGCGTACATTTCTTAAGACTCATAAAAGCTGGAATCGTTCGAAAAGTTTTGCCGCTGTAAACGTAAATGAAAATTAATATGGAATTTGTGTTGTACTGTCATGTACACATCAATATGGAATTTGTGTAGGCCTACTGTCAGAACTGTGGACTGTTTGTGTGGATTTGTGTACTGCGGCTTTTGTCAGAACTTAACGTAGCTGTATTTAAGAAAATTACCATTAAATAATTTTCAATAATATATAAAATACAAAAATAAAATTTTCAAAATAATAATCAATGTAAATGTAATTTTGTTATGAGTTCGTTTGAAATAAATGCTAAAAGGTCTTTAAAAGCTTTCCGTGAATGTAGGTGAGGTATGTGGATGACATTTTTGCAAATGTGACAGTTTTGTGACATGATCAATGGATTCGACCCAACTAAACAGTTTACTATAAAGGTAGGAAAAGATAATAATCTTCCATTTTTTGATGTAAATGTGTTTAGAAGAAGGAATAATTTATCGTTTAGTGTTCATAGAAAGCCTACACAAACACTAAGCCTATATATATATAACTAAGGATTCACACCATTCACCCGCGCATGAAAGATGAGCTTCCAAATCCATGGTTCACGGGGTAATAAACTTACCTCTGTCTAAAGAATATTACGAAATAGAACGTCAATATATGGTGCTGTTATTTTTATTGGTTATCAAAAAGAAATAATAGATAATGTAATAAAGAAAACTAAATTTAAATAAGTTAAGGAATCGAGAAGTACTCTTGTGGGCAGTATGCCTCGACAAAGGTGGGTTAAAACTACATTTGCTCCTCCTATGTCAATTATTGTAAAACAAAATCATTATGAAAATATGCAAACTTAAATGTAGCAATGTCAGCCGAAAATAATCTTTGTAAAATTTTAGGAAATCCAAAAAATAAAATTCAAGAACAAGATAAATCAGGAATTTATTGTATAGATTGTAAAATATGTTGGAAAACAATATAGACAAAACTAAACGAAATGTAAGGATAAGAGCAAAAGAACACTTTGCCCACTTCAAATATAATATACGTGATAAATTAGCTACGGCTATACATTGTTTAGAGGAAAAACATTATTTCAAAATAGAAAACTCTGTATTGTTGAAAAATGTTATTAAATTAAACACAATAGATGCATGGGAAACTTTTTTATATTACGAGTGAGAACCGTAATATAACTGTAAATAATGAATTAGGACCGATACAAAATTCTATATTAATGTAAAATATAAAATGTATTGTATATAAAAGATTAGCTACGAATATTGTATTAGTTAGAAGTTAATTTTATTTAGAATGACGCGAAGCACTTGTTAACGCCTTATTGTTATAAAGTAGGTTTAGGGCACCACCCTTTAGTTTCGTGGGGTTGGCGCAGTGCTAGGTTAATTATAGTTTAGTTAATCACATAAATCAAGCTCATCATTTATTTATAGTTTATTGATGTTAATATTACCTCACCGAAATTGATACACTTATGTTTAGAATATTTTATTTTAAGTTTTATGTAAGGAGTGAACCATCACTGTTAACATGTTTTGCATCTATTTTACAGAACCCTTGAGTATGTCCATCTTTGGCATCTTTTACATTGAGGTACCACTTTTAGTTTTCTTAATGCCACAATTTTTATTGTCATGCCCGTAATTTTAATATGTTATGCATTATTTCTACTATTCATCTTTTTTTAAAACAAAGCCTAAATAAAGGCGAAGGTTGCTGTGATTTTCTATTTAAATTGGTACTATACTTTCTACCTTAATGTGTTTTCCTGACAAATCGTCTAATCAGGTTTACATGTTAGTTGCAAATGTCAAGCAATTACCTTGATGGGTCTATCGTTTTTACTTTCGTATATGAACCGTTTAAAGTACTGTATTTTTGGGACCGTTATAGCGAAGTTAGAGTATAAAGTACAAGGATTATTATTTTTATTTACACTAAATACTTATATGAATTTACTTATTTATAACATATGGGGCAGAATATGTCAGTGTAGGCATAGCTTAAGAATTATACTTCCTCTATGTTGTTGTATCCAAGGGCCAATTTTCGAGAAACAACTCGAATTAGTTTTTAGTTATATTAACAATACTCAGATTTTTATTGATTATTTAATTAACTATAATTTTAACATTTATTTCTCAAAACTTAAAATGTTTTATTTAGACTTTAAAACCTACCAAAATTAATCTTACTACGAAATGGATGCTGATTTAAATAACATGTAAAACAAAAAACTTTCTTAAGGTCTTTTAGTTTCTTCCTTTAAATAAAATTATATTTATCTTTATATTTCCTCATTAAAACTATTATTAGACGTGGTATTCAATAGTTAGGAGACCTAGAGTGGGTTAATGTTCACTTTTATTCATTATTAATAAATACTTATTATAATAGTTTTTGATGACTTACTGCTTTTTGACGTTTTTATTCTTAGTAGTCAGGACTACACAATGAAGTTGATGCCTTCAGCGCGTCATAATAGTTTACAATAAGTTCACATCATATACATGAACATAAAAACTCATAACAAATTTAACGTCAAATAATTTATCATTTCACACCTAATGAGCTCAAGTACCTTGTATGACCTGATGACGTCATTGACAATGACGAAACCAGTAGGTATAGCTTTGACTACTAAAGAAGAAAAAGGCGGTGAGACTTTTTTTTTTTTTTTTTTTTTTAATCAGACGCTTTATGAGAATACCCAAATAAATACTCGTTTAAAATAATTTTTGTTGTTTATACTTCATTTCGAAAATTTGGTTTAGTTTGTACAAATAATTATAAAATAAATTAATTCTAATATGTATAAAACAAATACGATTATATATCGTAAAATAAATAAATGTTTATATTGCAGTTGATATTCTGCTATATAGTTAATTTTTCAGGAATTACTCCGGTAGGCGGTATTATATCCGATATTACATTGTTGACTTTAGTCTCCACAAAACTCAATATTGATAAACCTATATTTGTATTTTGTTACTGTGAAACCAAGTGTTTTGTTTCACTAGAAAACAGGAATATTTATTCACAGTTTATTGTTTATTTCACACCCAAAGGCGTCAGTAAAAAAACACATGAATTTCCACTGAGTGTTATTACTTCAAAGTATATTGTACACTATTCCTCTCGTACATACAATTAAATACAAATATTTTTAGTTTAAATTACTTTATACACAATATTGTAAATTAATATTACTATCACAATTTGTACGTTAATACGTAATTTCATTACATTATGAAAATTATTTAATTTACCTTTACTCTGCGAGAGCCGTTATAAAAACAAATATTTTACTCCTTACCTGATCATATATATATATATATATATATATATATATATATTTATTTTTTTATTTATTATTTTTTTTGCTGAAGACAAACATATTGACCTTAATCTATAATCATGAAATGTGTGAAGTTTATTATTGAAAAAATTCCAGTTTATCGTCTCCAATGTCAGAGTTGGAAGCTACATATAATGGAAGTTTTCTTATGTTTGAGAAACTCTCTCTTTACATCTAACAAAGAGGAAAGAGTTGAAGCTGTAAATGCACTTAGTGATAATAAGCTATAAAAGTATTAATGTGAATATAAAGTGTGTAGAGGGGCAGTAATGTTCACAATGAAACTATTTTGCCTAGAGCTTTTAATACCTGTATTAACACTGTTGATCTTGTACCTATAACTAAATGGTGATATCAAATGATAAATTTGACAAAGAGAGATATAGTTTTAAAGAGTTATCTTTATGCTCTACACAAAATATACTAAGAATTTAATCAAAACTGAAGTTGATGTTTAGGACTGAAGAATGAGTCAGTTTTCATCCTTAATATGCCTTACTGCCACCCTAATTTCAAGAAAACAAAAACAGTGTGAGCTAATTTCATTAAAAATATTGACGGTTTTAAATAAAACTCCGAAATAAATATACCTGTAGACATTGATTGTACCTGTCTAGATTTTCCGTCTATTATCATGCAACATTCCATATTACTAATGTCAAGGAACAAAGTTTCATTTGTCTCAAGGACAAGGTTTTTTTTTAATATTCCCACTAATGCAACGAGACGAAAATCATCTTACTTAAAAATAGGTATTGAAAAAAATATGTAACTAAATTTAGTTAAATGTTAAGAAATAATTGAATAGTGTTGAATATTTATCTCAATATGTTTCAATTCTTGTCTGGAGTTAGCTATTGTAAACTAGTTCTGTAAAATATTTCATTTTGTAAAGTAATTGAGAAATACTGTTTCTTGTCACTTGATGGTTCCTTTTGTCTAAATTTTCATTTAAATATAAATCATAATCAAATTAATTATAAATCATTTGAAAAACTGAGTAATATATGTAACATTTCATTAATGAAATATTTTTAGAGAGATAAAAAGGAAGCAAAGTTCATCCCAAAAACATGGCTGACTTTAGATAGTTATGTAACCAATTTTTGAAACTAATAGCACGACAAAATCTTAAATTATTGTTGCTTGTTAATTTTATTTTATTTTTTTGCTCACTCAAAAATAAATACAAAATTGTAATCTGAACTGATTAAAACATATTGATATTTCGTGATATTGTAAACTGGAATAACTAAAAATTTAAATTCAATTTAAAAAATATAAAACCTATATTACACTAACTTTATTTATTAAATTTCGTAGATTTCATACATTTAACGTGCAATGAACTGTTCACGCCCATTTTCTAAGCATGCAGCACAGAGAACAATATAAAATATTGATTGTTTAAATCTCGAAAAAGGTCGTAATCTTGTCTTTTAAATTGTAAATAATTTTTATATTAGTCACTACGTGAGTGTTTTTTTACAATAATTCTAGTTGTTTAATGCAAATTACATTAAATGTGACTTCATAGCTTGTTTAAATTACGCAAGTACCAAATTGTATGTTTAGAGTTATTCTGGTTCAAGCTCGGTGTAAGTAATAAAAAATGTAACCAACCTTCTGCAATATAGTCACCCTTTCAAAATATAATATTATCCCTCATAATTTACTAAATCATATTTTACAACATAAACAATGAACGTATACAACAGCAACCCACTAATTAAACTTCACAATTTTTTTAAAAACATTTTCGTCTTTACAAATTTATTAAACAAAAATAACTCTTTAAACTTAAATTATGTATTGAAATGCAAAACCAAAATAAAATCTAATTAAAAATATTTATTTTATATTATTAATAATTGTGCATAATGCTAGGGTTGTATTACCATGATATGATTTCTTTATTATTACAGTTTTTTTTTCTTGTTATCTATATACACATTCAAAAACATAAAAACACAAAAAAGGAAAAATATAAAACACAAAACCCTCCGATTTTTCCATCCCTTACCTCAACTATTCTTATGTAGTTTTGTATCAATACGTAAATTAATTTTAATCATTAAATATTTCATGTTCAATATTCTTCAAAATCTTTTGTTTTTTTATATAGTAATTGCTGTTTAAAAAATGTTTCAAGTTAAAATAATAAATAATTAAAATATTATTTAAACGATATTATTATTAACCATAATAAAACGTTATTTGGACCAAAAAATTGTTGGGGTTTTTCTTTGAAATCAAACCAAATTAGTCGGCTACCCTTGTTTGATTTTAATTTCAGTATAAATTCTGAGATCACGTCTGCATGATGGGCTTAGTGCTTGAACTAATTAAACAATTAAATTTATTTGTTAATTCTGTTGTTCTTTCGTATTGTAAATTTTTAGGGAAGCGTGACAAAATGTGTTTTGTCCTCTAAGTTGTTAGCAAACGTTAGTTCAATAACTAAACTTTCACTTGTCATAAAACGTTTAGTTTCGTTAAACCGACTCAATGATGATAAATTCAAATAAATATTGTAATATTTCAAGAACTTTTCACCAATTCTGTGAAATAATGACATCTATTAATTATTAATTATCACCAACACATTATTAATAACAAAAAAGGAAAGCTGATAATTTAAGAGTTTAATAAAAGAACGGGTACTCTTAAGATCACTAGTCTTTTTCTAGGTTATGATACATTGAGTAAAATTGACATTTGTAAAATATAAATATATGTACAAGATTTAACTCTTGGCTACTACGGACAATAATTGCCCCACAACTACAATGGAGGGGTCTCTCAGACCGCCTTTTAAAACACATGTTATTATACTAAAAACATAATTAAAGGAACTGAAATGTTATAAACTTTCTCTTTAGCTTTGTTTTATTACCTATAAATTATAATATATTAAAAGCTCATGTTTCTGTATTTTTTGTTTGTTTTTATACCAAGTAAAAGTGCAGTACAGTAAATAAAGATTTTTATTTTTATTTATTTATTTTTTTTTTTTTTTTTTTAACGTAAACTATTATCAATGTTACAGTTACGTATAGTAACAAAAAAATATTTTTGATTGTAAACGGTCACATGTCTTTAGTTTTATAGACTAGTTTTTGGTTTTAAATTTTCGATTACAAAATGTTGAATAGGTGAAAGGAAAATCAAAACAAATGATGTGCTTCACAAAACAAAACTATATTACATGAGTATTATGTTATTTACATTGGAATGTCTTCATCAAAATCAATTTCATCAAGTGTGTCATGAACCAGATCATACAAATTGTCATGGAAAGAGGAGGACGAAAACTTCGTGTAACCACCCCAGTACTAGTAGAAGATTCAGATGACATTTCTGAACAATGCTCGTCTGTATCCATGTTAAAGTATTACAAATACAACAAATATACACTATATACAAATATTTAAACAGTCCTGTAAAAGGGGACATATAAACTACGGAACCTCTTTTATTGGACTGCCAGCAAACTAACCTAAACACTACGGAAAGCCTTTCAAACCGCAATAGATAAATAACTCAAAACCGGTTAGGCAAAAGCATTCACGCAAAAGCACTCCACAAATGACGACCCAAGGTCAGGAAGGTACTGCTGAAATTTCCCGCGCAGTCTGAGAGACGGTCCGTAGTAGTTGGGGGTTAATAATATGGTTTATTTAGTGCAAAAACATTCCTCCTTAATATATTTTCATCCCATTCGAACAATTCACAATATCTTTCTTTTTTTCTTAACACTATAACATATTGAAACTGGGATTTTTGTTGTCCACTCTCACGATGGTCAGAAAGATATGATTAGGAAAGCAGTATGATTAGTAGAAAATCTCTTTATATCGTTGATTTTGCAATTAATTTAAATAGTTCTGCAGGCAAATTTTGTGACTATTTAAATTTTGTGGTTGAACTTTAAAACCAGCTGAATGAGTTTGCAGGTTTGAGGGGAAGTTCTAAGTGTCTATGTACAATAATATAGTTTATAAGTAAATACTCATGTTTCTTAAACTTTACTTAAGTTTACCTAAGTTTATACGTGTGAAACATTGAGGTTTACATACCAATACATTTAAAGGCGGCGAAAGATAAACATACATGGATAAAAGGATAAAAGTAATTTTTATATAAATGAAAATTTGGAGCAGAATTTGAAAAACTTCTTTTTAAATGATATTTACATTATGATATGTTGCTCTAGATGGGTTAATTTCACTTAACAAATAATATTTCGCAAATAAAATTAAATAAACAATCAAAACTACTAGAATCATAATAGCTGACCTAGAGATAACAGACCTGGGGGTAGGATCTCTACATCAAGGGGTTCAGGTTTCAGTTAATCTGTATTTTTTTAATAATAGTCCTAATTAGTTTCAGGAGCATAAAGTTAAGACTGTAAGGAAAAATAAACTTGATGTAATCCTATTCAAAATATTACTTACCGACAAAACACCATGCACTAAATATAAAATAAACCCATCATGTTTTATAGGAACTAAATATGAATTATACATAAAAGGTATTGTGGAATGGACAATGTATTTAGTTTTATAATGAAATCTTACTAAGCAATATTAACGAAGGTAATGTGGAAACCAATTTTGTTATTGTTGTATTTTGTAAAATAAATAAACTATAGATATTTTCAAAGCTTTAAAATATTTAATATCAGCTCTGTACTATAATTATCATACATAAATCATGTAACTATAACTGGCATTTTATCAATTATTCCATAGATCGTCTTTATTTTCCATTTTATTCGTTGACATATTATTTCCTTGTTAAATGAAATGAGCTTTTAATGTTAAACAAAAATATCTGGTTGTACCAAGAAATAAATTAATCCTAAGTAATAAATTACAATTTTGCCCCTATTATTTCGTCTATAATTTCAAAACACATCAGTAACATTTTAGCAGTTTTGGTGTGCCATGTGTTATTATTTCCAAGACTTTGGGAAGGAATTCAATAAATAAAATTATCCAGGAACTGATGAAAGTGCATAAAATCCAAATTCACTATATTAGTACACGACACCTACAATCCAATGGATTATAAGAACGAGTACATTCTACAATGAAAATACATCCTACTTTTGAATAATTAATCGAAATTTAAAGAGAAGACAAACAGAAGAAGGGTAAATAAGCCGGTAATTGCCTATGATAATTCTATTTATCCCTGATAAAACTAACACCCCCAGTATTATAGGGACACAAAAATACGAACTCTATTTTAGAAGTAAATTTGGACAATATAATTATGAGTGACTATATAAACTTACATATATATACATATATGGACTTATTAAGGAAACAAATTTGAAGACGAAAAGAAATATTCTACAAAAAGGGAACAAAAATAAGTATAACTTCCAAATATTCCAGAAAAAGTGTATGTAAAAACTGTGAGAAAGCAGAGCAAGATAAAAAATATTTATAATAAGGAGGAAATTTCATTAGTTATTCCGGCGAGAAAAACAGCTAATATTAAAAAAACAGGATCATAATACAAAGGAGATATTTTATTATCCAACATTAAGAGGCCTCGAGAGGTTAAGAAAAATATTATAGTAATCATTTTCCTGTTCCATTTACGACGCATTCTATGAAATAGCAGTAATTGTGCCTTAGAAAATAAAACTATTTCAAAGAACATAGGGGCGATCCCGATCGGGTAAAGCTCGAATAAAAACATCGTACATTTGTGCATAACTATTATATAGAAAGTGTCTTTGTACAAGTAGATAATATTGAAAATTATTATAATGATCTATTTAATCTATTAGGTTGTTTTTAAAAACATTGACAAAATTGTAATTCAAGTGCCTATGATAATGCTTATAAGAAAATAGACTCTGTAACCGATAATGGTAATATGGTAGTAATGGATATGTTTAATTTTATTAAATATGTTAACCATACCAGGAAAATATTAAAGCAAAAACTGGAAATAAAATGGAAATTTTAGGAGTAAAAGAGTTGTGGTCTTGTTAATGGGTTAGGACGACTGTAAAATTTATTGCTGGAAATGTAGACTCATAATGGAGAGGAATGACTTGCAAACTAACCAAATATTATTTTGAATCACAATACTAAATTAGTGTATATATTATTAAAGAAATTTAAAAAAATGGACTAAAGTCATTGGAAATAATTTTGATGAATTACAGAATAAACTGTTAATTGTGAACAAAAAGATAAGCGGTGATATAGAAAATGAGTATTATAGAAATATCTTGAAGAAACTAAATTGTATATAACATTATCTTACAATTAATGAAAGATATTGAAATTTAATTAATATTTTTTTAACTAGGCACTTTGCATCAAGTGTGACTTCAGCACAAAAATTTTACTAGGCTATCAGCAGGGTAATAAGCCAATATCAGAATAGATTAGTCAATGAATGAAGTAAATAAAAGGGAGATTGAACAATTTAACTTCATTGGTTAACTTAAGATTGGCTTTAACTTCGTATGTAAATCAGCCAACCCCTGAAGTTCTATTTAGGGATGGAAAAGTTATATCCCGAAATATTACTTAGTTAGTAGTATTTATTGTTGTCATACCTAGTAAACATAGATTGTAAATAGAGGTAGTCCATTGTATATTTAGATCTTAATTCAGTTAAACCTCGGTAAATTTTCTCCATGTACTTGAGTGAAAATTATTGTTAACACCTACCAATAATATTTGTTATATTATAATAATAGAATATTATTGTATTATAATAAATAAATAGGTCTTTTGTTAAAAGAAAACTTTTTTTAAACTGAATGACACGAACCTAGATCATAAATATATATCTATAACCAAATAATTGTGTTGTTTTAGTCTCATTATACATACATATAAAGTATATTTACACATGCAAGTAAATATTACCATGTCGTGGATTTACGGTTTGGAAAGATAGCAGTATAACAAATTAAATCCTTGGGTGTCTGTTTCATTCCTGTCGCATATTTGTAAAAAAAGGAACAATTATTCAAGACAATTAATTAGTCTCCTAAGTTTATTCAGACCGAGTTTCAATATAAATTACTGACACATGAATACTTGTTACTCTTTGTTAAATATATACTCTAAATAAATATATACTCTTTGTTTGTGTAAAATAAATAAGAGGTATATTTTGATAGGAATGAGTATTAATTTTTGCCTTAAAGGTTTAATAAATTAGTTCTTTATTTGTCTCAATAATTTACAACAATGTATTTTTAGTATACAATATAAAATGTACCTGTAAGCTTGAGTAACTTCAAATATTTCTTCACTTCATGTGCAATGAAATTCGTTTCAATTTAATGTTTCAATGTTTATGTAATAGTCCAGATACCTACAGTAGTTAAACAAGATAATTTATTATATCAGGACAAAATCAACCTACTGAAAGTAATTCCACAAAAAGTGTTACCAGAGTAAGAGAGGACATGAAACTTTTATGAGGTGTAGCAAACTATACCTTTAAACAATTCCAAAGTAAGACTCGACAACGTTTTACAAAAATCCCCTTTCAAGGTAGACTAGACGTACCTTAGCTATATTGAAATTTCTATCAATATTTTAGATTATAAAACATGTATAGAAAGATGAAAACACCAATAAATCTTACATAATTATATATATATATATATATATATATATATATATATATATATATATATATATAACCAGTAAATAAGTAAGAAGAAACATAATATCTATAAGACTGTGGTCTTCGAAGAATTCACCAAGTGATGTCTTCTTCGAGTGAATCTTCAGAAGTCCTTTCTATCTTCTTTTCTTTCCAAGTTCCGTAGATTTGACAAAATTCTTCTTTAAATATATTTTTCTTCTCGGCGATAACGACAAAATATTTACTTTGATATTTGCCGAAGTTCGCACTAACTTCGCGTCGACAAGCTGAGCTCGGATGTAGTGACGTCTTCTCTAAGGCCGGCCCTTCTTTTGGTAATCGAATTTTACCTCGAAAAGTACTAGAACACTAACAATTTTCTTTACGACGAGTTCCGTTTTCAGTCTTCCGAGAAACGTGGTTTTTTCCTTGAAGCTAGTACAAGACTAACGATCTGACTTGGTTCCAAGCAAATAGTCGAATTTTAGGCTTTACACTATAGCCAACTTTTAGATAATTTCTGTTTTTCTTTTCCTTTTATTTATTTTGGTTTTCCGACTTGGTTAGTGCTTTTATTAACTCCTTCTTCTTTAAGTACTCTGACTCTGTCTCTTTTGTTTTTGATCAATTTTTCCTTTTATTTTAGTTTATTTAGATGTTTAGATTTTACTATATTTTGCATGGTCGGTGGCAAGCCTTCCCCCACTCCGTCCAGCATGCTACCATGGGCGTCATATCCGGGGGACGGGGGGGACGTGTCCCCCCCAATATTTGAGATGTAAAAATATTTTTGCTAAAAACGAATGATTTACTTAAAACCTTAAAAGGTAAACATCGGGCTTTGTCTTTACTAGGGTTTTTAACATTACATTTCTGTTACAAACGCATAAATAAATGCATAAAAACGATGTTTTGAGAAGTTTAATTTAAAAAAAAATCCATAACCCCAGACCCCCGGCATATGTCCCCCCCCCCAATAATGAACTGGTGATGACGCCCATGCATGTTACAACACCGCTTTGTCGTTCTATTCCTGCTAGAACCGGAAAAATGACTTTTTTACCTTCAACTCGCCATAACTCACGTTTGCTTCGCTCGATTTTCTTTTGGATTGACTCACTTTGAAGCCTCTTTCTTCCTGGTTCTGTCCAAACTTATTTGAACTTGTGCGACATTCCTTTCCTGAGTTATGGTGATTTTAAGATTTCGTGAATTTTCCTAATTTATTTTCTTTATTTTCAAAAAGCTTTTTTTGGATTCATGATCATCATATTCCAAAAGTCTCAAAACCGTTCCCCTTTCTTCCTCTTTTTCGAGTTATGACACTTCCTTCCTATTGGTACTCTTTCTCCTTTTTATTTTATTATGTTTAAATAATTATTAATTTGGGTTAATTATTATTATTTATTGGTCTTTTGAACACGTTACTTTGTTATTAATTTTTTGATTTGCAAAAGTTTTACGTTTTTACACCATTCTTCCGACTATAACTTTTTAATTATTTATTTTACAGTTTTGGTTTATTATTATGTTTTGTTCTATTTTAAATACTCTACAAAATAACATTACTCTTATATCTAAATTAGAATTTTGAAAATTTAACATGGCCTTTTATGGAGCTTTGTAAGTCGTCACCTGAAATCTCGGATTTTCCTGTCCGTACAATCTTGCGTTGCGGATAGCCTTGGCGAGTTACATTGCATTTCCCTATACTGAATCTAATTATTTCTCTTATTACTACTACTTTTGGGTTATTTTTGTTGACTTTTTGAATTTTGAATTTTTTCAGTGTGTGGGGGTGTGTGTCAATAATACTAATCTTATTTTTTTTAAACATCTGTACACAGATTTATAACACGTATCAAATTTCGGTCCTGCTATACAACGCTACAATGAGGATTCTCTACAAATGTTTCTGCAACCGCCATTTACATCTCTTCAGTACTAGCTGTTACAGGACACTGCCAATTTTTATCCGATTCATAACACCTTCAGTTTCTTTAGATGTCGATATTGTTCGGGAAACTGTACATCTTCAGATACCATTATTCTCTTCATGGAAGTCAATTTAGAAATGTATCAAACGTCTGTCAAAGTACGTTATCGTCACCCCAACCCCGAATCATCAGAAAACATATTATTTCATGTTCTGACAATATAACTATGACTGAATATAAATTAATGTAATTGAATTAAATGTAACTTCCTCCAATATTTTTGAGACCTATAGTAAATGTCCAATTACGAGTTTATTATTCCAACCTAATGAAGTGTGAGGTAATTTGAAACTTGGAAAAATGATTAAATTAAAGTATTATATTTAAAACAGATAAAATAAATGTGGAACTATATAAATCATATTTGTTAGTTATAAACTCAATACACCAAGCTTGTATTGACAATGTACTAAATTATGTAAACAAACATGTTTCCACCCATACAATATTTATTTAGCAAACAACGTCCCGATATTGAGGTAGAATGCAAACATAAGTTTTATGCAAAAGTTTTTAATTTAACTGATATAAACATTGATAATAATGAATTGAATGTACTACAGGAAGGACTAATGTACAATATACTTAGATTCAAAAAACACAAGTTAGAACGAGAAGTGGTTAGGACTGAAACTGTTATCAAAACTTTACCCACTCCACAGGCACAGAATGATATGAGAATTCTTGTTAAGAATAAACTAATTAACATATTAAAAAGAAATATTAAACACGATAATGTGGGAACCAATTATTCAAGTAACATAATTTATTTGAAACATATTAAATACAAACTAGAAAAACGTAACGCCATGATAAGAACGGACTCTTTATTGAATATTTAATAATATATTTCCCAGTCGAATACAAGCCGTGTAGCAATTCTGGTAAAACTTTAAACTTAATTTTATTCTGATAATACAAAGGGCCTAAAAGGGTTGTAGAAGGGGCTGAAATGAAACATTTCTCTAAAGAATCAAAATCTTGAAAATTAAAATAAGGTGTCGACATCACGATTTATGCTAAACAGGCCCATTATGTCTTTTTATTGGACCTACGAAGTGCACTAGAACTCTAAGAGAGGCCCTAGGGCTCCATAAGAGAGCTAAGACATATTCGGACGTGAAATGTCCTGTGGAATCCGAATTTTAAATACCAATTCCCTACTGAAATTTCAAATTTCAGCCCAACGGGAATCTTTTAGGAACCTTCGGTCCAAAATCTAATACCGCCAATCGATTCGTAAGAAACAATATTTATAAATACGTTTTCTCTATATTTGAAAATGTGTGGATTCATGACGCTCAGGTGTTCCGACCTTTTTGACACATCCTGTATAATTTTCGTCAATATGAAAATGTAAAAAAACTTTAAAGTATATGCTTTAAGTATAGTAAATTTTTGTATATGCTATTTGGACTTTACACCTTTTAAAACGTAATTTCCAATTATGAAAGTTTCATTCCATAAATATAGTTGTTATAAAATCCCTTCCCCCCTACAATTTATATTTAAAGAGATTTTCAATGATACCATTCATTATATAGATAGAATATGTTAATAAAACTGTAACTTTTAAGGTATTCTAAAATACTGGGAGTTACCTGAGTTCTAAGATATAGGAGTCATCTTCCGAATTCTTTATGAGAAGATAATCATGCGACATGCCGATTAATACTGCCTTTCCCCCTGAAAACTATGGTGCAATTAAAATTCTAAAGAGTTGTACCGTTTCTAAGAAGTCAGTAGATCAATGATGCAGGATTCGACTTAAAAGTTGTAATGAGAAGATCGTCATGCGAAATGTTGATTAACAATGCCTTTTTTCTCCTGAAAAAAAATACACTTCACTTGAAAAAAAAAAAAAATACACCAATACACAATAGTATAAAAACAATGTCCATGTAATACAGTAATTATAAATATTTTGATTACTGATTATAATGAACTTAAACGCCTGCTTTTGGACTGTGTTGTTAGGTTTGTTTCTTCTCGTTAACTTCGCTCCTCCTATGTATACATATATATACTTACCTGTATATGTACACAGGGCTATGTGTGCGCGCGAGGAAGTGCAAAATTTCGTTTGAGTAACACGTTCATAGAAATACCACTTTGAATAGATATATTAATTTTTTAAAGAAATATTACAATATATTTTTGAGTAAAAATTCAATTTTCATAAAAACATGTGAATTTTTATGAAAAATGGTTATATCTTGGGTTAATAAAACAAATGTTATGCCCTTAAATTTGTTGTGTTTAATTTTGCCATCAAATGAGACCTATAACGTAAACAACAGTCAAGTATAAGCCAAAAAATATTTAAAAAACCTGAAAAAACATGATTTTTCTAAACATTTACCTAAATTGATCAATATATCAGGTCTACTCATCTAAATTCAATTTCGAAACATGCAAAATTTTCGTGCATGTTTCTAAAACACATTCTGATAGGTTGTAAACATTTTTGATCGGAGGTATAAACGTTTCTCAAAAAAGAGTTAAGCAACTTTTTTTCAAATTTAAATATACCCTAAATTTGGATTAAAAAATAAAATAATATCAAATCTTTCTAACATAACATTGTTTACGGCTGGACCTTAAAATGATATACAAATAGTTGACTTTCCCCCAGAGAATGGTCAACAATACTTTTTCTGTACAAAATAGCACTAATTTTTTTTTTTTATTTTACAAGAATTGGCCAATATTTTGGGTTTATTTAGGCCAACAAATTTCTAAAGCCCCTCAAAATGTTTGTCTAAGTTTTGCCATTAAAATGAGACGAATAACATTAAAATCGGTCACAAAGAAGTCACATATACGTACAAAACCATTAAAACAGCGAAATGGTCAGTTATTCTAATTTTTGACAAAGGCATGGTGTCGGAAATTTATCGTATTCTACGCAAAAAACTACAACTTAAAAACATGATAAAAGCTCGGCTTCATGAAAAACCTGTTGTTGTTTTTCTATTCCGCCTGAATCATTTATGTTACCACTCATAAATAATGTAAAAAGCGCAAATTTTAAATTCCAAATACTGAAGTAATACGAGAGCTGCTTCAAGCTTCAGTGAATCTGGAACAAACTCAATGGAACACCATTCAAAGTTTTACTTTCTTATGACATAAACGGGTTAAAGTATTAGGTATTTGAAAACTTATTGAAAAGGTATGTTTTCTAAATAATTTATCTTTTTTAATGTTTTCAATTATATTCTAGTTGAATAATATATACAAGATTAGGTTCAATACAATCAGCACACATGTACAACAATAATTTACTAAGAAAATATGTTGTATTAAAAATATATTACAATTTAGGACTTTGATCTTTAATAAGTATTTGTTATAATTGCTTGTAAGTAGCATTACTGCTAGTTTTACAATGGATTAAACCAATTTAATCAAACATGCGGTTATATAATTGTAGGAAGAACACTTTGACAGCACATGAGAGATTACAACTTAACAAAAGCGGTTGGAATATTCCTATTTAATTTCATCCTGGGATGTAGATACAATCAAGTAGTCTTATCTAAGATAAAGTCTACATGAGGTAGTTTCGATTCCTTTCTGCAAGAAATGGCTTTCTTGCTGAAAAATAATTCCTTCGTGCTGAGTTTCCACTACTAATGTATCCGCAGATATAAAACTAATCGGGCCTTTGATAATTTAAAACACTGGTTAAAATAAATAAGTATTATCTTGCATTAAAGGACTTCATTTTCTTTTTAAATAACACCATAATTCGTAATTATTCGATTGTTTAAATTCTTCTAGAATTTAGTTGAAATATCTATTTGGGTCATAATGCCCAAAGTATTTTATATTTACATCAACATTGAATTTCTACGTCTATATAAAGTACACTGTTTAATTTTATATATTTGAATGTGAATGAGGATGTATTTTCACGAGTCAACTACACATTTTTTCTCGGAATATAAACAAACACAACTTCTAATAATATACTTGACTCATTCCTTCAAGAACAACAAATCAAATAACACAGTTTTCTCTGAAAACATTGTACGTGATATGATTAAACGTGAATTAAAATATCTACTAAGTTTTTTAAAATCATAACTATTATTATGTATTAATATTAAGTGGTTACCCAAATTCAGTTGGGAAAACAATATGCCCTAGTACTAACTTAATCAAAACAAGACACTTAGTTATTTGCATTAGTAATTTATTAGATACTTTTTTTGGAAACAAAAGGTTTTCATGTAGGTTTTCCTATGATAGGCTACTTGTAGTTTTGTTGTAACTTCATTTTGTTTTTACTATTTATAACTTAATTATATTTTTCGTTTCGCTAAGAGAAGTTTATTACTACTACTGTTCAAATAACAATGTTTTTTTTTTTATTAGTTTTCAAATAAAACTGGAATTACTGAAGAAATAAATGAGATTTACTTAGTTTGTTGCTATGGTAACAACAAGAGGATTTCATTAATCTACAGTCTTATTATTAAGTAAGGAAGACTCAGGATTATTTTTAGAACCATTTGTTTAAAACAAATTCTAAACAAAGATTTGAAAAATTGTAATTTTTTTTTCGTTCAATTTGTTTTAATAAACAAAGAGTATCATCTGAAAAAATAATTAAAAACTGTTTTTTAAACAATTTAAATAAAACATTTAAGTCATAATTTCATTAATAAAATAAATTACAAAATCAAAATAAACATTGTTACTGACACTGTAATAGAAAAGTGTTCATATATCAACTGTCTAACCTATTGTACCACTTTACCACCGTTGTAACACCGCAGTTTTAAATTGTGCCCTAGTTTTAACACTTTAACATTGGTACTTTTATGTTCATACATAGCAAAAGTACACTATTTCACATGAAGACTGGAGATTAACTAATAATTATTTAAAGATTCTAGCTTTTCAGTGTTATAAACGTTTTGAAAGGTAAAAAATTTGTAAATATGTATATTTTCGTCAAATAAGTATTTTAAAGTTTCATGAAAATTATGATATATTTTTTTTATAAATTCGTTCAACATATTTTGGGTTTAATTTTTATTTAACACTTATTATATAATGTTTTACAACCAAAAGACAAATATTTTATTTGTTTTAATTGTTATATTTGTCCACCTTATCAATCAAATTTATGTGAAATCAAAATGTATATAAAATCACCTATTGAGCCAAACTGTGGAGAAAAATAATTACGATTGCAATGAATGTGAAAAAATCTAAATGTATCCGTATTTATTTAGCGTGTAATACTGTGCTTTCCAATTTACTAGTCACATGTTCTATCTTCTAGTATAGAGATCGTATTTTATTTCCATTATTTTAATTAAAACTACTCAATTTTATTATCGTTAAAGATTTCTGACAATACGTTTCTATCGAGCTAAATGTTTTTGAGAAAGTCGGAATATCGTGTGCAGCTATTATGTTATATGTGCAAGCGTTTTAAGTTTTCAAATGATTCCGAAATATAACGTCAAAGTTTACCAACCAACCCAGTAAATTATAAATATAAGGTTTCCTCCCAACATGAGCGACGGGCAGTTGGACACCTAAACATATTTTATTTAACAATTTAACGTTTATTTTTTTCCAAACACTAAATACATTCGATTATACTATTTACTTGAGTTTTATGTTTCTATATTAATGTATAACTAAAAATTGTCTAGTTGTATCTTTAAACCTTTAAACTTTTTCTGAACATATAAAGTATGAAAACATTAGTATGGACAAAGTATATAGTATGAAAACAATTTATCACCTACTTGTCCTCCAGCAGTGAGACTTTCTATGTTACATTTAACAGTAACAATAAAAGGAAACCTTTTTAAAGTAATAATAAGTTCAACGTATTATTGTATACAAGTGTTGTGTCGATAGCAAAATATTATCAATTAACTTTACCGATCTAGCAAAAGTCATTTGTTTATTGAATATATTATTATTGTTATTTACCATTTTCAGATTGCTCAGTTTAATACAACAAACATTTATTTCCCACTTTAAACAGAATAAGAGGTGATGTTTTGTCGCTAACTTACAACTGAAATATACAAATAACTTTTCAATGTATTGTCAGAATCAGTCCTAGTAAAAAATACAATACTTTGCAATTACAGTGTAATATTGTAAGTAGAAACATAATAAACACATTATTTTCTGTAAAAGGTAACTTCTCTGCAGAAAAGTTGTAAGGCTTCCAATTATGACAACACCAACAAAGGCAGAATTTATTTCATAAAATCAGAGAATCATTGAATCCTGACTGATACAAATGAAGGAGTGCGATTTTAGTCTCAACATAATTAGATGGCTTTCTTCTTACTTTCATTTTAAATTAATGAAATAACACTTTATATATATATATATATATATATATATATATATATATATTCAAATTTGTGCTTATAAGATTTTTAAAACATAAAGGTGTTAAATTAGATAACCGTAAAAAAAAACTCTCATCCTAATTTTTGTTTTAATAAAACACCTCATAGGTTTAATAAGTTCCCTCTGAGTGATGATGATTGAAGAAAACCGTTGTTACATTCTATTTAAAAACAATTCATAATAAAAACCAAAGAACGATGTTAAAACAACATAAGATAACTTATTATCTATTCTGAACCTGAACTTTATCGCTAATGAATTTAGAGTTAATTATAAAATTAGCCATATGCTTCAGGTGATCTCATCTATAAATAAATATTGATCTTGACTTGTGAGATAATATTGTGTAGAACAAAAACTCGAAGACATGATCTCACAAAAATTACGTTTATTTAATTAAACGAGTGTCAACGACAAAGTCGCCATCCTCAGTGATACATAAGCTACAATAACAAAACCACAACTGAACTAATTCAGTTCTAACTAGTTCAGTTGTGGTTTGGTTGGTGTAGTTGGTGTATCACTGATGAGGACGACCTTGTCGTTGAAACGCGTCTGATACTTGGGCGTATTTTTTTATGAGAATTGTGTTCTGTGTGTTTGTTATACTGTATTGTTAATAAACGTTTACTAAACTCTTGAGATCTTTGTATAAATCAGGCTGAATCTGTTTCATCTTGCATTCTCAAAACTTATTTGATATAAAATAATTTTAAAATGTTCTTTTCTTTAAATAATAAATATATTGATATTCTATAATGTAATAAATTTTAGTATTTAAAGATAATAAAAATATGAGTATCTTATCAGCTAGTTAAATTTTCGGCTCATAGTCTTAATGATTTTTTATATTTATTTTTTATCACAGTTGTACTTTTATTTCCTTAAATTTGAGATAAGCAGTATTGTGGTTTCAAAATCTGCATGTTCGTGTTTTCCTTCAAACAGTGCAGTGTTATAAAGTTTTCTTGTTATATTATTTATTTTCTCAATACAAAATCACTTTGACGTGTACAACTCTTTTCTGGGCGCTATTAGCTTACGATGCTACGTTTTTTTTTTTTTTTTTTTTTTTTTTTTTTCATTTTCATTTTCATTTTCCTTTTTTGTATCATAAACAAGGAGGCGGGAGTTGAGAAATAACCGCAGATTGACTTGTATTTTATTTATTTATTTTTTTTTTTTAATCAAAAAACCTATGATCTTAAACTTGGGCGAGGATCTTAATCAAGATTATGTCATACTTAATCTAGTAGGGCAGATGGCATATGACTAGTTGGAGCTTTCTGTCTTTTGCGCCAATTCTGTTAGCAGCGAACACGGCCTCCAATTGAATGAACCATAGTGTTAGATCTTCTTCCCAGAATGGGGGTAGGAGTGCTGTGAAGTTGACGGCGGAAATTTGGATCTGTGGTTGAACTCGCTGATGGTTCTTGTGACATCGTTCTGTCTTGTAATCACGACGGGATCACCAAATTGTAGGAGCTTTATAGTTTGTGAATGAGGATAGAGATACTATCTCAAAAATATTATAAGGGTGTCAAAAATATGCGTGTTTAGAAGAAATTATGTGGTAGCTATTTAGAAGGTATGTTCGTCCCGGAGGGGGGGTCAGCCCTCGGACAAAGAACAAGTTAGAGCTGCTGGGATCAGCCGACTGACCACTTCGAGTTTGGAACATTCGTCCAGAGGGGATCATTCCCTCACACAACGAATACGACGCCTTTACTTTCGGGATCAGCCGAAAGACTAGGGAGGCAACCTGCCATACAGGCTGTAATATAATCTCTGGGACGTGGTCGATTGGTATCACATAGAAATTATGTTGATCACCCACCACTTATTCTTGATAAACAATTAATTTACATCTCAAAAGACATGTTTTTAATAGGTAAGCCTAATCTGTTTGGTAGGAGAAATGTATTTTATGGGCGATATTATAAGTCCAGATTTGTCTTAACGAAATGTGATGCATAATACTCTAATGAACAGAAAAACAAATATACCATTTCGTGGTATAATTACATTAGGTCCTAGCATTAGCCTAATTAGTATAACTAACAGTTCCAATCATCAAATATACAATATATTTTGAAATTCCTCAAATTTATAAAACAACATTCCCCAATTAAATACTGTATATTATTATGTACTATAATCCATTATTTTCACTTTATTTCAAATATGCAATATAGTAGTATCTGTTAAAAGACATGTAAATGTTATACATGATCCATGCATAACAGCTACTTTTCAAACACACTGGGCTTTTACAAGATAAGCTGAAACTGTTTAGTTGGTGAAACATTGATCAAGAAAAACATTATAAATTCAACACATTAATATGAAAATACGAAGGAAAGTTTGTTGTCGATATTAGACGAACTACATTAAGACTTATTACTTTATTGAAGGTAATACTTTAAATAACAATAATAAAAATAAAGTAATAAATATGAAAAGGCAAAACAAAAATGAAAAAGCACTTATAATTTCACAAAAAAAACAATTTATTGCCAACTTTTTTTGTCGAATTGAACCTTTTACGATTTGGTGTAAATGAATGTTTGATTTTATTATTTTAAGTCATACATAATAGGAAATACGGTGGATTTTAGCTATTTCTTAATTAGTCGTAATTAGATGTGAGAAGAAAAAATTTCATGGCGTAAATAAGATTGATAATAAATTACTGTCACTTTACTCTCCTTAAGGTACTTGAGGGATTTTAAATTACTTGCACGATCTCTAGCGTTGGTATATATTCTACACGTGCCTGGCTTAACTTTGATCGTAAAATCTGAATATAAAACACACTCTAATGGAATACTCTCATAACTTTATCAAACAGTAACCATAAACATATTGGCAAATTTAAGGTTACTTAATAATTGATATATGTATTTTAAATGTTTTTAAAGCAGAACCAGCTATTATTCCAGTCTATTAATTTCTTATTCCAGTCTTTAATAAACGAAAGAAAACATTTTGATTAGGAAGGATTAATTATGGTAAACTAAAAATTGAACAATAATTTAAAAGTCAAATCATTTCACCGTTCAAAACTTACAAAAACAAATTCAAATAAAATATATTTCAAAGATATATGAATGTGTGGAGACTACTTTTTTACTTCCTTTACATGTTTATGTGCATCATCTAAGGCACACATATCCATCATTTACAGTATACATACATACACACACACACACATGTTATACCAAGTGTCCCAAAAGTCCCCCCCCCTATTATTATTTTTATTAATGGAAATAGACAGATTTGCTTTAGGGAAAGTTCAGATAACCAAAGGATGAGTTTTTTTAGGTATCAAAATTTTCAACCCTTACCCCCAAAATGGGGTGGTAAGTCATGAATTTTAAATAGCAACCCCTATTGAGTGATACCTCATTTTAAAGGTCTTTTAAAAATAAGAATAATGACGTAAACTAGAGGTCTCTATGTTCATCCTATCCAACATAGCGACCAATCGAATTGTGGGTAAGGGTTGAAAATGTCGATACTTCAAAAATCTCCTTTGGTAATCTAAACTTTCCCCAAAGCAAATCCGTCTATTTCCATTAATAAAAAAATAATAGGGGGTGGGACTTATGGGACACTTGGTATATAACTTGTATGGAGACCTTTCTTCCGTGTTGGTTGAATAGGAACCGAGGATCACACGTTAAGCTAGATGTAATACAATTATGCTTAAGTTGCTAAACTATTGTAACATCATTATTAGTTATACAAACTATACAATTATTGTTTACATAACTTATTAACTTAGATATATACATAAGTAATAATATATTTTCTATATTAATGAAAAATATGAAACTTGTCAAACTTTTGAAACATTATTAAAGAAATCATTCCTATAATATTACTTGGTATAATATTAAAAAGCCTTAAGGCCTGATAGAGATAGAAATTCTTATATTCTCTTTTGTGAGGATGAAGTACCCTACAAAGTCTTTGACATCAACCAACAACAATGTTTCCTTTCATAATATGGAACTGTCTCAATTTATTACAAACATACAAAAATGGTAAAGCAAAACTTTAATTGTTGAGTTAAAAGATTGCTTGCGCTGAAGTATCCTAATATTACTATGTGCTAATATATAAAGGTATATATAGGGAATATACTTTTTTTTAAAATATATGACTTCATTAATATTCGTTAATTTTTTAATAATTGTGTAATGTGTTGTTTCTAATTTAACCTTTTGTCCAATACAGTTCCAAGATATTGTCACTGCATACTGTTTCGTTAAAACTGACCAACTACAAAAACTTATCAGACAGAAATAAATAACTACATTTAAGTGGAGAGTCAATAAAGCTTATTCCGTCCAATTTAAAACTTAATTCGTGTGGTTTTGTAATTTTATGTTGCATACCGTATCTGTTAAACCATTATGTACAGGTACATATTACGTCAAATTGCAATTAATTAATTTCAATGTTTTCATTGAATAGCACAATGCAGTATCGTTTGCATTGGCTGTCATGATAGAGGGAAATCAGGTACTGCAGAATTCATTCATGAACTATCTATTATAAAATAATGCCATTAAAATCCCTACAGCACTCCAAAACTCACTTCTTTTTTCTTTTCTTTTTTTCTATCTGAAAGACACCATTCACTCGTACATATTGACTTCAGTTAGGTTAAGTTCTCTGAAACTGCCACAAAAGAGAGCAAAGTGTAAAAAACAGAATAACAATGGTTCCTATTATACACCATTGAATGTCACAGTTTTAAACATGTTTTATTAAGTTAAGATAAAATGATGAATAGTTGTTATGAGATCTTGTGTTCGAATTTTTTTTTTATCTAATAGTCTATTACCTCAAAAGTCAAGCTCAATATTTACATACATGTTATAAGTTAACTTGTTACATGTAACTTGTTGCAAGTATATTTTTCTGCTTATATCATGTAAGTTACAGAACATAGTTCAACTTATAACTTTCATAGTTCTGTAGTTTGTCGTCAAGTAGTGTCCTTTCTAGCAGTGATATTATTGCAGAAGTTATTTTATGGTTAACAAAATCAACGTAGATCAATATTATCAGAGTGATTCTCCTCTATAAAAATTAACGATAAAATGAAACAGTTAAATTGTAAATGAAGATAATTTTCAAAAACATTATATCGGGGATATTTTGTTATAGCATAATTACTATTTTTTAACAGGAACAAGTTTTGAGAAATTTATGTGGTTGGAAATAAGCCTCTAAAGACCAAACGTGTGAACTGATTTTAACGAAATTTGTTATTTGGATTGTTTTCTTTGCCGTCAAGGGTTTATTGTTTTATCAAAAAAATCAAAATTTTAGAGTAGTTGCCATAAAAAAATAAAAACTATGATTTTCACAACATCAGTTCAAACGATTTAGAAAAAAATTTGTTCAAGAGTGGCCTCTAAGGATTCAAACAAAATGTTTGCATCTTCCCAAAAATGCATAGTGTAGCATACACTAGCATTTCGTAACGTAGTGTAGTGTAATTTAATAAACATTAAAAAAGTTAAGATTATTTCGATCTCGATATGAATCACTAACCGCTTATCAGTATTTACAGTTATTGTTTTAATTTATTAGTAGTTTATACAGAGTCAAAACATATACATTTACTATTTTTTTATTATTATTATTCTTGATAGATACACGCAACATGTCCATAGAAAACACTGAACAATTTATTAGAGTTTTTATAATAGCATATAACTATTGTTGCCTAATCACTTGGTTTTATTGCAACATATTAACATTTATAAAACACTTACTATTAAAAAACTTTTTTTTGCGGATGTTAAACATTGACGAAGTTTTGTAAAATCAAAGTGAGACGTGATCTGAAATAGCCGCCTATACTTTACTGAAAGGGTTAATCTTCTCAGATCCTTTAGAAGGAGTGTTCCTAGAGTTATATGAAACAATTTCAAGAATAATAGCTTTGGAAAACCGATAAAATATGAGAAACCACTAGCAATTTACAGACCTAAATACAAATTTTAATTTTGTAAGACGACATCCAATATGTCAACAGTAACGTATGATCTATTACTAATAACCAAAGGTTGCTTAAACTAAATAATATACTCATCTTTGTCCTAATTGTTTTATTCATAAACTGTGTATTAATGAAAACAAATTCTAGTTTTTATTAAAAATAAATGCCACAAAAAGAGACTAATGTGGCATCGAAAGATCTGTTTTGATTTTCGTGCAAATGTTTATATGGTTTGGACATAAAATGGTGTGTTTTCTTTTACTTCAAAACTCTCATTTCAGTTATAATTAAAAATCAAATGAATTGTTTATACAATATTGCGTACTTTCTACAATAAGTGTACCAAATCACAAGTGAATGAAAGTTACGATTTGTGTTTAGCCTCCCTTAAACACACCCCATCGTTTTTGAAGAATATTTTAGTTATGAAACAAGAGAAATTATTGAAAGCCAACTAAATATATTAAACTATAAGCGATCCTTATATATATATATATATATATATATATATATATATATATATATATATAGTAACGTAAAAGTTGAGTGTAAAACTTAGAGAGATTTTGCTTAAGTTCAACCTGAGTTGTGTTCTGCTTTTTCTATAATGATTGTATGGAAGTATCAAAAGTTTTTATTTGATATTTATATTTTACTTTTCCCTCAAAGCTTGGTACAAAAATATAACAGAAAAATATGTGATAGTTTTAATTCCATCTTTAAATAATGTATGATGTGTCGATATAAATAAATAACTTTTAAAAATCACCCTCTGAAACATATTAAATAATTAAATTCTAGCATCGTTAATTTACAAAATCTAAATTATAACGCATACATTGAATGCCTTTATGTATTTAATACTAAAGCGAAAATAAATATTTTTCCTTATTTTTTTTTTATATGTTTCAAAAGTAAATGAACCCAATAATCAACTTCAAAAGAACAGCTGTGGAATTATTTAATTTACAGTATTAAATATACTTTTCATAATTATGTACTGTATTTTTATTATATCCTATAATACATTTTCCATTTATAAATTATTGTAACGTAATATATTTGTTATGCTTAAGCTATGGATTAATAGTTTGCCAAAAATGTATTAAAACAAAAACCAACGATTTTAAGGAATCCATTCCGTATAAATTATTCATGTCGTATTGCATACAAAGGTAAAAATGAATTATAAACAATGACTCCTTATTACGGACTCACAAGTTCTGATAAGTTTTTGTAGTTATTAAGTGAAAATATTTTATTGGGAAATAGTTGAATTAAATGTTAGTATTTGTTGGTAGTAAGATATGTTAAGTTGTTTATTTTGCTAACAAGTTTAAAGTCACTAATGTGATAGCTAAATCACTTATGTAGATAATGATGCAATGTTAATAACTGGTGTATTAAACTAGGTAATCTAATCTTCCTGTTTAGTCAAATATGTGGGTTTTTTTTATAATGTAGGTGAGTATTGAAACATAAATCAAAATGAACGAACAATCATAAAGTAATAGATGATGAGAGTTGATTTTTATTTTTTTAATTGCGGTTTAGAAGAAAAAGTCTCTCAGTCATCACCGCCTTATAGTTAAAGAAAGAAAGTAACATAAATAAAAAAACACTAGTCCTCGAATATTCTAATAGCGTCAATGTCGGAAAATAAAAACTGTTGGTTAAGAGAGACCTGATAAGAAAGATTAAGGAGAAGGATCTAACCAAAGATTGCAAGAAAAAAGGTGTAGATCCAGCTAGGTTTCCTTGGTATTGCGAAACCTGTATTTACAATCTCTTACATGAGTCTTTTAAGCTGGGTTTTCCTAGCACCGCATTTTGTGCGGAGCGCACTGCGCAATGCGCAGTCCGCAGTGCGGAGTCTACTTAACAACACGGAATCAGACGGCATCGTTTTCCTACACCCCTCCGCGGTGCGCAGTACGCTCTGCGCAACTGGACGACTCCTTTGAGAGCAGTCAAGTGCGGACCACGCTACGCAACAGACGAGTATTTGGGCAGTTTTCTCTTGTGTATAGTGATACAATGGCTAAGTTTACGGCCAGTGAGGATGAACAGCTTATCGAGCTAGTCGGTGGTCATCCAATATTGTGGAATATGGCCGATAAGCAGTTTAAAAACCCTCTCAAGAAGGACTTGGTGTGGCAGGAGATTGGTCAGTTGGTCAATAAAACTGGTACGTATATTTTTTTAGGTAAATAAACCAAAAGTAGCCAATAGGGGCTAGATTATGATAGCCTAAGCTAAGTTTATGCAATGATTGTTGTGTAATAGGCTAATTGGAATCTATTTATAATTAGTTAAATTAATTGTATTTCTTTTCAGATAGGCCTATAGACATATGTCTTTGAAAGTTGAAAATAAATTTACAGGTTTTGATTCGAACGACTACAGTCATGAAACATATAAACAAGTAATACAAATAATTCAGCAATTATTGACCACAGTATTAAAAAAAGTTGGAGATTGCTTTTACTTGAAATTGGTATATGTGTAAACAAAATTTGACTATTATATTTTAAATAGGTTATTTATAAATAAAACATAATTATATAAACAACGAAGATACACTAATTTACAGGTGTTTGGAATTCTCAGTGTTGTATCATTGTTTCCTTTTTGCATATTTGCCATCAAAGTATTAGGATAATCGCTCTCTAACTTTGAAACCTTCTGCTTTAGCAAACTCCCCACAACCTGCCAAAAGAATCATGTTCTCTAAGGGAAAATCGTGAACTGAGTCTAGAATTTCTCCATGATTTGGATTTCTTTCCATAAAAGCATCTCTTAAGAAGTTATGCAAACAACAACACACTACAATCACTAAGTCCACTGTTTCAGGTTTTACATTGATTGGTGTAAAGAAAATCCTAAACACAGAACACAATATACCGAATGCATTTTCAGTCACCCTCCTGACTTTACACAAATGGTAGTTGAAGTGTCGTTTGCGTTTTTCTGCCATTGCCTGTTTTTTACAGTACGGTTTCATCATGTGTTTGTGAAGTCTAAATGCTTCATCTCCCACAACAACGTAAGGCAGTAATATGTTGGAATTCGTTAAATACTTTGGTGGAGGGAAAATAATTGTTCCATTTTCAATCATTCGTCCTAAATCAGATTTTTTAAAGATACCGGCATCACCTTCCTTTCCATAAGACCCTATGTCAACAATCAAAAACTTACACTTAGCATCTACTAATGCTAATAAGACAATAGAAAAATATTTTTTGTAATTAAAAAACAAACTGCCAGTATTGTTTGGTGCTACAATTCTGACGTGTTTTCCGTCTAATGCGGCAACCACATTCGGAAAGTCCCAACGTTTCCAAAATTCACTTTATTTTTGTTCCCAGTCGATTTCTTCCGGTGGCGGCATATTCAGCGGCAACAATCTGTTTTTCAAAGCCTTGAGAACCTTAGGCACAAACGTAGAAATGTAAGCGCTGGATATTCTGTACGAAAATGCAAGCGATCGGTAGGATTCCCCTGTAACAAGAAACCTGGAACAAATAATACAAATAATGTAATAATAAGTATTAAACGCCTGAAAAATAAACACCGAAATTCCGATATCATATACATAGGTCTACATATAATTTGTATATACGAAAATATGTAAATATTTGATTTTTTACAATATGTTTATGTACACTCAACTCTCTATTTAACCGCGATAAACTAGGGTATTTGAATAAAATACGATACTAAAAGCGAGGGTGTGAATGAGTTAATCCGATTACGGTTAATCATGAGTTGAGTATATATAGAGAATATAAAAATCTTTTGAATACAGAACGTTTTATTGATTTCAGCCAATGAATGCAAAACGCGTTGGAGGAGCATCAAGGATCACCGTCAGCGTCAGAAGAAGCAAGATGCCAAGGTTGGGACAGGGTCAGGAGCAACCAAAAGAAAGGCGAGTTACTGGAACAGACTAAACTTTTTGGACAGAGTGGAGGATGAAAGAAGTACGTTTTCAAACGTCGATATTGAAGAAACCAATATTCCAGTGGATAATGAAAACGTCGACTTAGATGCAACACCTGATGAACTAGATCTCGTTCAGCCTTCCGTGAATCGAATTGATAAAAAAAATGGAAATGAAGAAACTACTACTGATACTGAGAAAAACAAACAGAACAAGAAAGCACGAAAGGATAAGGATTTCATGAAACTATTGAATTCGAGGGAAGAACAAAGGGCTGAAAACAGAAAACGCATTGATCAGCTTCTTTCTCAAGATGAAGATAATGAAATGTACTTGTTCTTCAAAGCAATGGCGGCCACTGTGAAAAGGTTCAGTGACGACAACCAAGTTGAAACAAAAATGCAAGTTTTCAATATCATTAACCAAATGGAAGTTCGTGATAAAAGATGCAAAAACATGGAAACATTAGGCACTTTCAACTACGTGGATGACTTCTCTAGTCAGACTACGTCTTCATCATCTTACGGCTCCGTGCCAACGAATGGCCCATCACCTGCTCCATCACCAGCTCTATCAAACGACTACCTTCTCCAATCAACCTTTTTCAATGTACATCAATTTTAGTGTGAAAAATATGTACATAATTGTCATATTTAAAAAAAATTCTAAAATAAATTAATATTGAGTCTGTACTGTAGATTTCTTTCTTTGCCACAAAATTCAAAAAGAACTAATTGAGTGTGTACAGTAGTTCTAAGTTAAGTTCAGTAACTTTGTCCAAAGAAACTACATTTTTTATCCATTTTATATTTAAAAAATTTTACTATCGATTTTTATTAAATAAAGAAATATTTTCTAGAATGATTCGCTATATTAACTATAGACGTATAACTTGATTAGACGTAGGCCTAATAAATTAGCTTGTTTAAATTTTCCAATAAATAAATTCTACAAACTTACCTCAATGTAAGCGCCAGCTTCTCCGCCGCTGATATCGGTATTGTAATCCTGTTGCAGGACTCGATTGCAAGATCATTTTCTACCAAACTAAGCAAGTATTCAAACTGACACCTAGTAACTCTGAAGTAAGATTTGAACTTCACTTCGTCGTCGAGCAAATGTCTGTGGATTAAAAGTTTAAACACTCCTTCTTGCTCTCTAGATGTGTACATGGAACTGACAGATTTCCGCACTTTATAAAGACGACCAACAATGAAGTAAATTTCATCTTCGATCTCTTCTTCCTCTTCTAATAACATCAATAACGCTATTTTTTTCTTGCTCAGAGGACGAGAGCCCATGTTCACTCTCTTGTCAGCAAACAACAAATGAAAACTTGAAATAGACACAGCGCATTGCTGAGCTAGGAAAACACTACCGCGCAGCGCATTGGGATGTGCGGAGAGAGGTCCGCAGTGCGCAGTGCGCTCCGCACAAAATGCGGAGCTAGGAAAACGAACCTTAAAGGTGATGTACCTTACGTGAAAGGTACATCAAATTTTAGATGAATTGAAGAGAACAAATCATTGTAACTGTTAAGGAAATAAATGTTAATTTGATATGATGTGAAACATGATATGGCATACAAGAAACCAGATAAATGTAACTTTTGAAGAAGTTTTTTAATTTTTTTGGATTAGATAAAAGCTTCGTGTGGAAAAAAACAAAAAAGAATGAAAAAAAGATAAAAGTTCCATTTTCATATTTAGTTCTTTAAAGAGAGCTCGTTAAAATCGTTTAATTTATTTTATTTAATACATGCAGCGCGCGCTTGATACCTCTTTAGGACAACCAAGTCCAAATTTTAAGAAGACAAGAAGTGTTTTAAATGAACGCAGTTTTAAATTTGATTTTTCTTCTTTTTTTTAAATTTTGTCAATATAAGTTCGGCTTAATTGAAAGGAACCTTATTCAAAATGCTGTACGTGTAACAGTGTAACTATGCAACAAACACAAACACAGACTTGAACGCCATGATACAAGTTCAAGTAGGACATTTGAATTCAGTAAATAAATTATTATAACACAACTTATATAACATGTTGATGGATTTGGACAATGAATACTTGACCTCCAATCCTTTATGTAAATAATTAATTCTCAATTTAGTGTCATATTTACAAAATGTATTGGTTTCTTACACCGGTAACGATGACAAATAATAAATGAAAAACGATTAATTTATTTATGCAACCGACCATATTATTTGAGCAGAAGTAATATTACAAAACGACAATGTACTTTGTTATTAGTTCTGAGTCAATCTTGCAAATATTTGAGTCGATAAACCTGATCTGGATTGTGTGAAACGGGTTGTATGACGTCATACCACAGTAGCGTTTCTCGCAGATTACTATAATAACTGTGCGTGTGCATTATTTAAATAATAACATAACATAACATACATTTAAGAGAGTAAAATGACAGATACATACCAACCTTTACATACTCTCAAGTGGTTTTGCAAAATCGCAGCTGTTTGGCCGTTTAATGGTACTTACAATCTCAAATCTCTGGATATTTATTACAGATTACTCGTGTTTTCACTGAATGTGATATCAACATTTTATCTAATGAGTGTAGTCGATACGACATCAGACACGAGCATAGTTTTAGCCACACGATCAATCTTTCTCTCTGTGTACACGATACAACACTTTGCAATTTTAATAATGGGTTTTATAAATAAGCAACAAATTGAAAATATAATGCGTGAGTTTATTATAGTTGAACAGGAGTTGTCAGAGATAGGATCACAGCCAGATATCAAGGCCACTTATGTGTTCCAGAGTACTATTATAATTATAGTTGTCACTATCAATTTACCACAATGGTACTATATTTTGTCTTATAATAAAATAACGTTTTTTCTCATTGTTAAAATGTTCACAGTAATTCAAAATGAATTTGTCCCTGTAATGGTTGCCGGTCTTGCTCATGCAATATTGTGTCAGTATCGTCGTACCAACTCTCAGCTGTGCGGTCTACTACAAGACTTACCTACTACTACTCCTTCTATGATACTAAACAAATTGAGAAAGTTAGTAAATATTCACAAAAATCTGCGTGGTATTGTCCAGGAAATAAACACCTCATTTTCCATACAAATAATTACTTTCATCATTTACACTGTGGTTGGAGTCTCCTTGTCAGTTCTATTTATCCTTCAGAATATACAGTCTGGAAAATCAATGGGGTATATTCAAATAATCTCTCTGTTCATAATCTTTAAGTATTGTATTCTGAAGGTTTTACTGACTGAACAATGTCATGCAGCGGCTATGGAGGTTTGTTCGTAATTTTCAATCATTATTAGTTTTATTATTGTTATTGTTATTATTGTGGTATTTCTAATGGATTATTACAGGATAACCTGCCTAAAAAATTTGATTTACAGAGTATGCATATCAGATATTCATCTTGAAATATAACATAATTCCATACAATTCTTCATTATTGATATAATTTTACTTATTATATTTTCATAATTTATTATAACCCTAGTTTCTTTAGAAGGTGTCGACTCAATCTGGTCGCTTGCTTGTCAATGGTATATAGCCTAAATTAAATTTAACAATATATAGATATATTTACACACAAATATTATGTAATTCAAAACGTGTCACCTCAACTGGTCTAGTATGTAAATCAATAAAACTTTATGTTATGTATAGTACATTATAAAATAAAAACTAAAGTTTTAATTGGGCTTATGTTATATTTTTAGATATATATATATATATATATCTTCTACATCGTTAATATTTCAGCAATTGCCCCATTATTTAAGATTTAAAATAAGTATTAGTTAAATAAATACATTAAATAAACTAATACAAATTAGTTTAAATTACACGTTTATACCATTTTCTATTTTCTTGACCGTATAATGAAAAATGATAAATTGTAGTTCGGAACTAGAATCATGTGTCAAAAACAATTCTTAACCTCATAAAATCCCCTAATGATCTCGTATTTGCTTAAAGTTATATAGTATACTATTTTTTAAATATTATTAAGTGTGGATGTTTGTTTCAAAATGCTTCTGTGTGTAGTTTAAAAATAATAATAATAATAATAACGTGTAATATATATGGCAAAATTACATTTTGTGGTTTTATATTTAAACTATAGAGAATGATAATTTCTTTAAAACTATAATATAGCATGGTACTATGAAAAATATTTTTTAGTGTTCAAATTTGGTTGAAATTACATAGTGTAGTATTTTGTTTCAATAACACGTTTTGGTATTTTTTTTTTAAATTATAACAATTGTTATATATATATATATATATATATTATATATATGTTATATAGTATGGCTGTTTGTTTTAAATTATATAATGTGGTAGGCTGTTAAAAATTACGTAACGTGGAAGATTGTGTAATCTTGCGTAGTGTGGGAGTTTCTAAAATGTATGTATTGTTGTGGTTCGTTTAAAAGCGTATATTGTGGTATTAAAAAATTAAGTAGCTTGGTGGTGTGTTGAAAAGTACATGGTGTGGCGAGTTTAAAAAATTACAGCGTGGTAGTTTGTATCAAATTACTTAGTGTAGTATTGCTTTTAAACACACATAATTTGTTGGTTTGTTTAAGATTGTAAGTGTGGTAGTTTGTTTAAATTTATGTAATCTGATTGTTTGTTTATAATTACAACGAATGTATAGTAATACCGTAGTTTACATCCCCCTGAAGATGGAAGCTCTATTACCGAACTGTACACACGGGTTTCTTTAACTTTCTAACGTTAATTATGTTAGTGTTTTTTTTGTGATTTTGGAATTACTTCTATTATATTGTTATTACCCATGAGGTTTGGCTTATTCAATATGTTTCTTTTAATGTTGGTTTAACACATTTGTTAAGTTCAGAATCCTTACAAAATTAGTGGAACATCTTCATATTTATTGTCCACGTTATTCGTTAATTCAATAAATATCTCTTATGTAAAATTGATAGTAATAACCAAAAATTAATGTATAATTAGTGCTAGACAGCTTTTTGTTATAAATACTACAGATTAATACAAACGGTGATTACTAATATTTAAAAAATTAAATGAATTTTTTGTTTACAGGGAAACAAAAGTGTTCTTCTGGTACATTGCCTACATCAACGAAATATTCACTTGGGAATTGTGAAAGAAGTAAGCTTAACAATAGTGTCTTTAAAAACCGAATAATAATCGAAATTTATATCCATAATCAGGAAAAACTAGTTCATAAATTTATCACACATTCCATTAAACAAATCATTGAACTATAAAAATATTAAGAGACAAACTCACAAATTACCCACAAACTTAAAGTACCATGCACACACACACACACTCACACACACACACACACACACACACACCCACACACACACACACACACACACACACACACACACACACACACACACACACACACACACACACACACACACACATACGTATAATAATCCACTAAGTGTCCTGGACAAGTTATCATATATATATATATATATATATATATATATATATATATATATATATATATATATATATATATATATATATATATATAGTTTATATCATAATATAAATTTCGTATGTAACCAAATTAAAAATTATAAAAGTTTTTGAAAATCTTTCTAAATTTTTAAATGAATTTAGACAATTCTTAAATTGCTTTGAAAACAATACAATTTTTATTATTTTTTGTATTTTATTTAAAATTATGTAGTTTAAATATAGATTATTAATAGAAAATAAATGATTATGTATAATATGAGTCTTGAATATGACCCAGGAACTTCATTTCTGTAGAAGTAACTTTTCATTACGTTTTAAAAATTAAAAGTACTTTTACCCCCAAAATATTCAAAAGTCTCTGATGTGACACCTACAAATGGATTCGTAAGGTGCACAAAACTTCATTTGTTATTTGTAATATTATTTGAATATTTACCATATATATATATATATATATATATATGTCTCTCTCCAAGAGTTTAAATTAGAATCTAGTCTTTATAATTCTACACAACAACTTATACTCTTGAAGGACTACATTTTTTTTAAGTGGTCTTACTTTCAAAGTATTTCTTACGGTATATCTGTACCAACTAAGATCAGAATCGATAACTAAAAAAAGATACTTAAATTGATCAAACTTAGAATTAGAAATAAAAAAAAAAACATGTGCAATTGTTTTTATCGTAATAAGTCGTTACGGGAACTAAGATGACAGGTTATTGTCGTCGTCAGTTTAAAAATAAACTTTTTTTTTTTATAAAACCAACAAATTTGAATCACCCCATCAAGGAAATAATTGAATATCTTCATATGTAAGTAATATAAAGTATTCAAAACTAATGCGAATATAAAATATAAATTATAAAATTTAAAAGACTATATCTTTCTCCACAAAATCTTCAATGACAAAAATAAAAAATATCTTGAAAACCAAGGACCCTTGGGGATGACCGCATTTTAACGCACAATCCCATAAGTAAGAATGCCTCGGTTTTACCAACTTAGTGAAAATCAACGGGTATCAGCTTTCCACAATTTATCTAAATTAAATATGATCAACCATGTCTAACGCTTTCGATATAAATTTAAAGTGTTACACATGTTTTTATTTCATGTGAAGGGACTTTGGAATGATTTATTTTAGACTTACTCTTATAGTTGATGTGTGTCACTGTTTCAAAAATCATACTCACAATGCTCACAATCCTATCTTGATTCTACTCCATAAGGTTATTTTTATCTTCAAAATAAAATTGCACACGGATAATATTATATACATAGCGGTACTAAAATAAATAACAGTTTTATATAATCTGCCAATGATTATAATATTACTACTCAAATAATTATAATTGTAAATATATGTAAGAGTGTTTGATAATAAACCACTAACTAAGGAAACAGATATTTTAAATACGAAACACGTTTACTTCACAAAATGGTAACGGTAAGCCAACTGCAAAGTTCTAAACATAACATAACTCGACATGGTCGTAATTTAAGCACTATAAGTTTCTATCTTTCCTTCTTCTTTTCATCTATTAAGATGAAAAGAAGAAGGAAAGACAGAAACTTCCTGCAACCATTCTTCTAAATTATATTGAGCACGTAACGTGTTTTCTGAAATTCACTTTTAATTTATACCTCCAATGGATGTCTATATACGGATAACCCTCTTGTATAGTCTGTGTAATATGCTTATGTGAAATGTGGAGAAGTTTATTTATATTTTGTTTTATTTGAAAACGTTAAGTTTCTAGCAACACTAGGTTGTAAAACATGACAATACCAAGTAAAGAAAATAGTATAGAGTCACAGTTAACAGAATAAACGTAATTCATGTCTGTGATCATGATTAAATAATTTACATTATTTCTCAGGTGATGTATTTTGAAAAATAGAGATCAATATTGTATAATGTATTTTCAGTAAATATCAAAAAATGAATAAATTCAATATCATTTATAGATCGAAAATTTCTCTTTTGGAATGACGAGAAACTACATAAAGTTCTCTGCATGTGGCTTTATGGACATTGACAGGAATCTCTTGATGAAGGTAAGAGTTAGGGCGTAGTAATCATATAATTTTGGATTGAAGCTATTCGTATGTACTAATTAAAGGAATTTTGAAATTTTGTATGGTTTGGGACATGATTGACTGTATGTATGAGAATGAACATAAAAAAATTAAAACACTGTCTAATATTCACGTTAACTAAATTTCAATGGCATGAAATTTATTATTCTTGTGATTAAGTTAACTGTAAATATTATAATTTGCTGCGCCTTTTAACAAAATTATTTACTTTCGTTAGAAACCCATTATTTTTACTTTTTTTAGTTTGAAAGAAAAATATGAGGTTTCAAGTTCGAACACTTGTTGATTTAGTTGCAGTATTCTATTTGGTGTGTGAGTGTATAAAAAGTTCAAGCGTTTTGTTAAAAATCATCTCATACATTTCTAAAACTGCTATTTCATTAACATTATATTACATTACTACGAATATGCTATTAATAATAATAAAATATAGGTATTCTTACAAACATGTATGTCCATTATTCTTTAATATAAAATTATATGCTTATCTAAGGTAACGTAACTTGTATTCTACATTATTTACAGATTTGCGTACATGTCACTACATACCTAGTGATTAGTCTTCAAATCGAGGAAGTGAGAGATGCCGAAATATCAACTTCACTATTTCAAACCTCAGTGTATAACACTACAACACATTTGTAAACTCATTGTACAAATATGTCTCTCTGTTGATAGGTTCTCTACAACACTACTACACAGGATATTAAAGGAAAATTATTAATTAATATCGTGACTTTAGCCTTTAATTTGCCTACTTACAGTTTTCGTTTAAAATTATATTATACGATGCCTCAGTATCTATTAACAAAATAAAAATAAATTATCTGCGTCTTTTGTTTGACAATATTTCGTAATAGAAGCACATTCAACATATACTTAACCTATCAAGTAATAATGTTAATCATAATTTTCAACAAAGGTATGAATACAGCAGAGTAAAATAAAGATCCGAATATACTACTTAGCAAAAACAACAACTCATATTAACTTTATTAATGATGAAAGAATTCTATCGTACTCATTTGCCAACTGCAGGTTTCGACGAAACAAACGTTGGTGTTAAAACTCACACAAATGTTTCTTTTGACAGATTCATAACTTTGCATAAATTCAATATATCGACATTGTGCAACTATAGCTAAACATGGTTTGCACGGTCCCTACTTTGTTTGAAAAAACAGGCGGCTGGGTTTTATCGATATAACCACGATACAACGATGAACTTTGTACACCCATGGTGGCCTCTTTCTATTCAAGGTCGTCTGTACACGATAAGGTGACAGCAACAGTCCGGATGAATCTTCCATTGGTATCGAAGGTGTATCTTATTAGATACAAATACAACACCTGACCGCAAACATCAGGACATTTCTAACGACTGCATCTCTCCGTTACCGCATCTGTCAGCAATCCGAGAGCAATATTCCTTAAGAAAATAGTAGATCATAAACAACCTATTAGTTATGCTTACAAAAATATGGCCCAGCAAAAAATAAACATTCTTTGGTATGTTAAGTTAAGATATCTAGTTGTAATTTTATCTGTATGTTTGACATTGTATAATTTATTACAATAATGACAATATATACTCATCCAAATTTTGAATATACAGACAGACAGAACTTTTAATGATATTTTTGGATTATTTTTCCTATATCATTTATATAAGCCCCGTGTTCTTATATTGTTTAGATACAACGTTTAGTCGTATAAAATTTCTTAAAATTATGTGTTAATCTCCAATGTTAATACACTTGTCCATGTGTACAGAAGTTATAAGCTGTCACAATAACTGCTCGGTCGTACTTTTATACCCTTTTAAACATTTCCTATAGGTAAAATATATTTAGACTAAGAGATATGTTTCATGAAACAATATAGATTTCCTTACAAATCCGTTTGATAGTGACAAAGAACTGTACACTACATCATTTATACATACATTTACAGCTCTACATAAAAACCTACGTGTTACGTGTAGCCAAAAACTTAAATTGTCAATACTGTAATTGCAATATTTGAACAAGATTAAACTGTCTTTAATTTCCAATTTTAGAAACTTGTCCAAAATCTGGTTACTTTTTTGTCTTGTGATTATTATTGACCTTAAAAACATAACATTATTTTCATGGTTTTTTTTACTATTTTACTAAGTCATATTTCAGCATATAAGACATCTAGTTGAATCTGTGCATTGTTAAAGTATGTAAAAAACAGTTTACACTTTTACATCAGCTATTACCTATTAGTAATACAATATTTTTATGTAAGAACTCTGCCAGATGCCTTGGACAAATACTATGTACAAGAGTTTCATTATTTTTATATAACTGAGTTCTCAAAATATAGAAAAGTAATTGTTTATTAAACTAAATTACTTTTAAAGTGTCAAGGCAAGATTATTAGACTTACCAAACTCACCGCAGTTCCGTACTCAATTTTTGCTGAGTAAGACATTTCTCTAGTTTAATGTATCGCAACAGTGAACAAAGCAAATTAATTTCTTAAATATTATTTAAATTATTAAACACCTTTAAAATTTTTAGCAAATAACTGTACACTTGGCTTTGAACATGTAGAGAAAACATTGATTTTACATTAAATTAGATATAAAGAATTGCAGTTAAAACCGTCTAGAAATTGGAATTTTTACCGTAGAGAAGATTTTGTTTCACTTAAAATGATTAACATGCTGAATATATATCAAAGAGGATTATTCAATTTACCATATAAAAAAGCAGTATTTTTGGACATTCGTTGAACAAAAAGTATTCCCTGTAAGAAAATTGTCATTCAAGTTACATACTGTCAAACATAGTCTTAATACTTGAATCTGAATTATATTAACTCATATATTTAAATAAACTCAAAAGTTTACTAGAACATAAAACCTTCGTTTACAGAGTATAAAATTGAAACCTTAATTCGAAGTTACACTTACACAATAAAAGAGTTTAATTAGAAGCTAGAAATATGGTATTTTTTATAATGGTTACTACTTGTTTACCGTGAAAGCTTCACACAAATAATAGTATTTTAATACGTACATAACTTTCTGTAGTATGTTAAAATATAAGGTTATAAACTTGAAATGTGGTCTTTTATAACAGTAAAACCACAAATAGACATTGAACGCTTCACACGAACAACTATGGTTTCAAATGTACACACTTATCTATGGAATAATATTAGGTTTTGAAATGTGGTGACTACTGTACACTCAACAAATGTATCTTAAAATGTCTTTTCTAAACATTGTGCATTTGATTATTTCAAATATACGTATTTATCAAACTTTGTGAAACGATTATCTACACAAATAAGACACCGGGCCTATATAAATGATATCGAAAGGAAAAAATAATCCAAAAACATCATTAAAAGTTCTGTCTGTCTCTATATTCAAAATTCGGATGATAAATTATACAATTTCAAACGTATACAGAAAGACAGAGCTATAGAGTGAAAAGTCTACAACTTGGCTTGATGAATAATAGCTTTTTTACAGATAAATAAGCCTTATCTTGATAATTATCACAAAACAAACGTTTAGAAAATAAGTTCATCTAAACATTCCTCATTTAAGTTTCAAGTAACTTACGTTAACTTCAGCCAATATGTTTTGTTGACAGACTATGGAACATTTTTGACGTAGAGAATATTTACTTTCGAAATGTATAGTTCAGGTCTAAGAAGCAACATCGATGCGAAAGTGTAACTTCATGTTTCCTTTTACGATATAAATTTTCATCAATAAATCAACTAACTTCTATTTCCATCATTTGTGAAATGTAATTCTTATTTTCCACATTTTTATTTAATTACATAATGCATTGATAGTCGTGATCATTTCCACTTACCCTGTCACTCCTTCGTAGTAGGTCATTTAGGATTGTAAAAAAATCAATTTTAACATCCAATAATAATTTCTTCTGTTACATCTTTTTGAAAGATTCTCCAACAAAGTCCGAGCTTTCAACGCCTTTACCGTTATTAAATCTGGCAAAACCCCGAAGTAAGATATTTTCTTTCTTTCTATAACTAGTACGTCTCATGTGATAATTAAACGTAAACTTTAACTTTAAACTGCCAAGAAATCCGACGAGATTACACCATGATCCTCGTAGAGTTGAATCAATTCTTAAAATACACAATCAATACTCGGACAGAGAAGTAACCTTAGCCAACAGTATCAATGCATTTTAATTTCACATTTTTTAGCTTTTGATTTTGTCCCAAAAATAATTTCAGACATTCTATCTTTTCAATACTCTCCGCAACTTTTCTTCAGTGGTCAAGGGAATAATAATGTAATTATATTCTCACCACATATCATTTCCGTGGTATTTTGCCTAAGAAATTGGAAATTCGTTCTTACGGTAGCAATTCTATATACTGTGATGAACCACTCTCCTGGTTTCAATCTAGCATTTTTTCTCCCTAATTACAAAACTCTTAAGAATTGACCTTTTACATAAATAACTACATTTGAATTGATTTACCCTTCAACTTATCGTTCTTATTAATGATCTTCTACCTTGGTACAATCTGGAATCTTAACATTTTTGGTGAACAGATGATTTACATTATCTTATGTACCTATCATAGAAAGTAAAGCAATGTAATGAAAACCGACATCAATTTCCTTATAAAATTGGAGATACTCTTTGGTTAAAAATACATCCCGTAAGTTCTAAAGTATACTAGTGAGCTACCTAGTTGATTTCTGGCGTCTCAGTACCTGGTTGTTCAGTAGCGTCTAAAATAATGCATTTTATCAGTCCTGTGACCGTTTAGGATTCCTCATAACCCAGTTTATTAGTATTACAGCAAAGCTAGGGCACCCCTGAACGTTTCTCAGATAGGTAATCTTTGTAAATTTTGTTTTCATTTACTACAGTTTTAAACATGTTCGCGTACAAATTGCCATGAGACTAGCTTAGTGGGAGATAAGTCTTAAGACTGGTCTTTTAACATCTTTACTTATCACCACTGTTGGTTTTGTGTTCTAAGGCAATAACCCAATGTAGTATGGATCTTAGTGAAAATCATAGTTGTAGAAACAAATCTTAATTACATGTATTTCATGTGGATTCTAATTAAGCCGACTCTCGGATAACTAACCAATCATTATCGCATAAGTCATAATTTTCAACACAATCAGCCAAAATAAAAGTCGTAGAAAGTATTGAGACATATTAAATATGTCAATATATACAATATATACAATATAGTGTAGATAGTAAATTAAAGCATTCTGTGTTTAAAAGTTCCTTAGGTGCTGTATTTTCAATATCTGTAAAATTTATGTACAAAATACAGAATGTTAAAAAATCAAAATATGATTTATGTGTAAATATTCTTTAGATTTTGTTATATACCAATTCTATTTTGTATGAAAGCTGTAACTAATGTTGTATACTAAACTCTAAAGATATTATATTATCCTAAATAAACTGTATTACCACAAATAAGATTATACTTTGATACAAAATAAGTAATACTGTTTTTTTATGATTAGAATAGAAATATACTCCTATATTTATTACAAATTTTTAGTAACACTAAGAATTAGGGTGTCCCGGAACTCTCTGGAACATTTGATAAAAAAATGTTCCTTAGGTCGAGGCAAACATATTTCACAATATAAATATGGGTCTCCGATGACTAGTTTTCCGTCTGTCGGTCTGTATGTGTTTTTTACAAAGGATTTTATAACTCGAGATTTATTTAAGATAGAAACTTAAAACTTGGTATAAATATGTACCTTAATAGGTAGAATAAGTGTATAAAATTTCGTTGCTGGAACTAAACCATTTCAAAATGGCGGCCGTTTAAATGTTTTAGTGTCAAATTCCACGAATACCGCTATAGCTATAAAACATTATTAGGTTAGGTAAAAGATGCACAATTAAAATACAAATCGAATGACACCTTATTTACTAAAATCGAATAATAAACAACCAAGTTGTGACAAATCTTGAGTTATAAAATCCTTTGTACAAAACACATAGAGACCGACAGACGGAAAACTAGTCACCGGAGACCCATATTTATATAGTGAAATATGTTTGTCTCGACCTAAGGAACATTTTTTTATGAAATGTTCCAGAGAGTTCCGGGACACCCTGTAAATAAAGACGAAGGTTTAAAATTGAAACCGTTTTGTATAATATATAACCCCGCTCGGTTGGTTTACAAATTATACTTCTTGTTTAAACCGTGTGAAATGGTAAGTTGGATACTTTGATATGAAACTCTTTTTGTAATGTTGTATATTGAAAAGGAGGGTTTGTGTAAGTACTATGATTTTTAAAAACACTACCGTGATATTGAATCCACCTTGACCGGGGGTTTGGGTGAATACCTTAATAATTACGTTTATAAATAGTCTATATTATTTGAATATAAAACACGTTGATAATACATATACATAGAACATACTTTTTATTTACACATAAATATTAAAATTAAAAAAAAAAAGTTGTTTCTTACCATAAAATACACTTATATAAACGTGTTTTGGGTTGGATAAGTACTATGATGGTACTTATCTTTTGCACAGTTTATTTAATAACCCAACTAAATCTGGAATAAGATTAAATTTTAACTGCAGTTTAAAGAGAAACACATTTATATTTTCCCATTTAGTTTGAGCATATGTCACAACAATGAAAGAAGATAATAAGATGCTCTTTGCACAACAGAAAGACACATTCTTCTTATGAATTTATCTGAAACATCATTATCTGAAAGATTCTGTTTAATTTTTTAATCAGGATATATTGAAAAAGTAAACATAATATAATGAATGACCTTACGGGACAACTTTCTGATTTCCGATGTGCCCATCAAGATTTAAAGTTTTTGTTGTATTTAGTGGCCCGAGGTAATCCGACTAATTCAAATGACAATGTGGTTATCAGATCATGGTTGAGTGCAATCGGAGTTGACTAAATTTAAGACATGGCGATGACTAAGATTAACTATTAAAAAATAAAATCTCTGGAAAAGTCAATACGAGGTTCAGGAATACACAAATCAGGAAGATCTTCAATAAGTCGTTACAGTTGTGACATGGTTGGAACCAATTTCGAATCCCATAGTAATTTCGATCTAGTAATCATAAATTTGATCCCAACTTCGACGAGAGATCACGAAGAACCACGAAGCGAGAATACACGATAATCAGAAAAAATGTTTCTAGTCGAACACCCGGATTCAAGATTCTTACCTCTTGCACTCCATACTTATTTTTTTATTTCATTCAAGAAAATCAACTTAAATAATATAAAAGTTCGTACTAGAAAACAGATTTTTGCTAACCCTACATACACAACTCTACAATGTCGTTTCTGTTTTTAAAACAACTGTAAGAGATGTCTCATTATTTTTTAAACGGGGTTAAATTTTTTAAGTGGATTGAAGGATTTATTTTTCATTAATCTTTCTTTTTTTTAAGAAATACACAAATGCTTTTGACTCTTTTGTATTTAAATATTTACTCTTTCTAGAAATTCTATTATTTTTATTCTAATTACATATTCTTTTTCACCTATTAGTACTAAAGTACCATTTCAGTATATTTTTACTAACTGAAATATATACCTATTATTTATGTTTAAAAAAGTAATGATATAACATTATGTAATATGATACAATTTTTATGTACCAGAACTACACGAATAAAAGTAGATTAAGTATTCACCAAACATCATGTTCTCGATTTAGTGATGCTTAGTTTAATAGGTGTCAACAAAATGTTGTGAAATTTACACAGTCTGTCAACAAAACGAATTTATTTTATTTGTATCTTGGATTGAATGAAATATGTTAAAATTCTCTAAAATACAACACGCATCTTGAGTTAGTTATTTATATATAATCTTATAGGTGTAGTTGTATTTGAAATGTTTGTTTTTTCGAAGGAAAAATAACTACAATAATTAGTTATATTGCAGTTTATAACAACACTACTCTCAAATGTCAAAGGATCAAATGTATCCTGAATCTAATTTCCGATTTCAACCAATGCTCTACTAGACATCAATACGTTTCGTTAATACTCTACTACAAAACATATTTAATTTGTGATTTTTATTAGATTTATTTTGAAACAGAAGAATAATTTTGAGAAAGAGTTGCTAGTTAATCAATTGGTGAAAATCTTTGCTTTAAATTTGATCTACACAATTGACATTTACATAACATTTTGGACATCAGTAACAAGAGAACAAACATATGTTTTTTTATAAATTACTCTACAACACCTATAATTGTGGATAATCACTGTTTTGAGTTAACTTTTAATGGCCTTGTTAATTTTATATATTTTTAGTATTTGTTTCATTTGTGTTTGACATATGTTTACTGCATCGAAACGGTGTTTCAGTCTTTCTTATCCTTAATTAATTGTTAGATTTATCAATTTAGTTGTTTTCGTAATATTTGAATGGTAGCTAGCAAATTATGTTATTGGATCGTAAGAATTATGATCAGATCTCGGAGATAAATTTTAAACTACAATCTACTTATCTACTTACACTTTCGATAAATCAGATAGGACAATAATTTCTAAACTCCACATCTAGGTAAATTGCAAAGATGGCAGCAATTTTACTTTTTGTTGGGTTTGCAAATCAGACTGAAATTTCAATTCCAAAACTAAATTCTTTAAATTAATTATAGTTTAAATTATATATTTCTCGCTAAAGAAAAATATCTCATGGTTTTTTTTTTTTTTTTTTTTATATATTTGGTTTTGTTTGGAGGTATAGTTTTTGTTTCTTTTAAGTTATAGTAATTTTTGAATAGTGTTTCGTTTATCTAGACAATCGAAATATAGGCATATGCGTTATAATTTGAAAAATGTATTATAATATTTACACTTAGTAACAAACAAATCAATTATAACTCAAAATTAAAACATAAAACAAATACAATTACTAGTTTACTTTGTAACATTGAATATTACAATTTTCAAGGAGTAAATGTATATCCAAATTAATTCATCGTGTTTTTGTGCAAGGTAAAATGAGCGGAAAATACCAATATTAGCCTCCCTCAATAATTTTGGGAAACGTAATTTTCCTCATTACAGCTGAAACGTAATTTCATAACTAAGAATATCAATGTCTATTGAATCCATATCATAAAAATACAATCAAACCATAGATAATATCACTATAAACGTTCATAGAAATCATACAATAATATATGTACTATGCCTTGTTTGCCTTGAGCTATCACAGAAGTTTCAAGGATAATTCTTATTTAATTACAATTTCATAACGTATGTTTAATTTAATTATTTATATTGAAATTGGTTTTATTCACTTGCAATAAATGATTTTAATTAAATTATTGACTGCATAAATGCTGTTTGGTTTTATTAAAATAAACTTGGGATATTTGTAAAATATTTATTTACATCTAGTGTAATATTACTCTATATATTGAAATAATTTTAAAACAATTATTACAAATTTTATTTTGAAAATGTGTAGTTCTATATAAAAAAAAATCCAAATGAGATTTGTACTTCACATATTTTCCCCTGAACATTATACGTGTTATGAATTATTTTGTAGAAATAAAAATAAATTACAAAATCACGCCAAACGAGAATAATTAAATAAACTTTTACATGAGTTTCTCTCTCACAGGAATGTAATGTATGCATGAAATGATGTAGCCACTGCTTCGTTTTTATGTCCGTTTTATAGGATTCAGAATATCGTTAGAGAGAGAAAACTTTGGGAATAATGTACTAAAATGTTTTTACATATTCAATATTGAGAAAATATAACGAATATCATTATCTTAATAATATAATGTAATATACTTAAAACATATATAATTGAAATAAATATAATTTAATTCCGTTCCAAGCCTAATGTCACATTTACCTAATATGTATAAAGCGTTGTTATTACAATAATATACTTTACGATAATCACCAGCAAGTTAGACTACAATTGATACTCTTTTGTCTGGATACTATTGAGTACTTAGATTTTTTCTTATATACTCGTGAACGAACTTCAACGGCTAAAGAAAGACCATGCTCCTGACCTTTTCTGTTTAAATATGGTTATTTAAAAAATATATCATAAACTCACCTTATGAATATTTATATACAAAAACATTAGCACATTATTATAATTTAAATTTTAACATGCATTTAATTAGTTTCAAACAGTGTAGAAAAAATATTACTTGCGAAAAACTTTGCCTAATGAACATATACAATGAACACAATAGAGAATAAATACAAATTAATTTGTTGTGTATATTTCTACTCCTGGTTTTATTATTCAGTCATATGTGTACTCTTTATCTTTTTTTATTTATTGTTTTTATATAAATCTAATAGTAGATGAATTACCGTAAAACTGCCTTTATTTATATAAACCTTTTTGGATAAATCATATAATATATAATATATACTATATTGAATAAATCAAATATATATATATATATATAATATATATACATGGTTTTTCAAAAATCTCTGCCATTATTTAAGGCATTGTTTCCAGGTCAAAACAAATCTAAATATCATATTGAAATCATGCGAAAGTCCCCAGTTACTCACACCGGCGCCATTTGTTTCACTTATTATTTTGTTGTTAAAAAAAAAAAAAACTTTGCATACAGTTTTACAACAGTTAGAAAAACCTACGAAAATATAATCTATATTTTCCTAAATCCAAAACAAAAATGGCGGAAATTAAAAACATTTGTACTGGAATAACTTTAAAATGGCTAATTGTATCAAAATTTTACATGAATAACTTTTGAATAAATGGAGAGATACATTTTCCACTAAACAGAAAAATAAATTATATTCTTTATAATCTTATGTAAAACTATAAAGTTTATTCGCTTTTTACGAATTGCTGATGTTCAGTCTCCATTCGGAAATACAGAAACTATGCCGCGGCCAAGCCAATATAAAGTTCATATGACATTTAACGAAGAGTTAACCTCTGATAGATTTTATATTGTTTTTTGTTTCGTGTTTTCGTGTGTGTTCAGTGTCGTTATGTGTTTTATTTAAGTGTTAGGCCTACACCTGACGAAGCCGGCTGTGAACGGCGAAATAGCGCTGTAGTGTTTCTACAACAAAATAAGAATTGCTCTGACTACTAAGAAAGGTAACTAATACATATAGTAAAATAAAGACAGAGTTTCAAAAACGGATCAGTATAGATACATATATACTTCTTAAGATCTCCCCAAAATAACTCAAGCTGATATATGTACATTCACATTTATGTAAGAATTCAATTAAGTATAAATTTATAATATTTAAAAAATAATTACAAGTCTGCTAAGTCTCTATTATAATGTTTTCAGTAGAACTTAATTACAATAATAATATAATTTTTAAACTTACTTGATACCATGGTATAAGGGAAATCTCACAGAGCTGACAACACTGTTTACTATACAAACAAAATTACCAATGTTTAATAAAACGATAATGTATTTTACTATTGTAATTCAAAATTCAACAATCACCTCTATAGATGGATTACATTTTATCCAATAACAACATCCCAAGGTTGTTCTTATTGAACTTAAACACAAATATACCGAGTTTAAGTTGAGTAATATAACCAAGTTCAAGAGAAATTTCTAAAGCCAAGTTGTAATAACTTGGATGTTGTTGGTAAGTTTTGTAAACATCGTGACCATCTTACTGTAAATTTACAAGTTCTACAAATCGAAATACAACAAGATCTGTTTGATTCTTCCGTAAATGTGGGACAAAAGCAATGGCGTGTTAACGAATGTTTAACATTCTCTGACAAGAAATGGGAAAAATATGTTATGAAAACATAGCGAAATGGTTTTAAAACATTTTGCAAAATAAACTTAGTTTCAAATAAAGTCTGCACGAGTTTGCAAAGTAAATTGCACTAAGAAAATATTTATTATTGAAAAAATATTACATTTAAGGACATTGATTTAAAATAATTACCAGGAAGTACAAAGAATTACTGTTACTGCCATTTTTACACTGAAATGAGATAACCTATTGAACTTTACAATAATTTACAACTGTTCTTTGATAATTGATTGGAAAATATTTTAACATGAACCTACTGCGTGATAAAATAGGTAATGAGCTTTCGTCCTAATTTTCTGAATTGATATTTATATATACAAATAGGCGTAATTATCTAAGATGTTCGCGAAGATATTTTCTAATCCTTTGTAAAAATAAGCCCTCAGTTTCATAACAACTGACGTATTAGTTAGCTAAAATCAGTTTTCGTTTTTTGAGGTAGAAATGTGAATACCTTTTCTTTAAATTAAAACAATTTGAATGTCATACAACAATTGGGATTAAAATGTGTATTTTATACTTTGTGTTTTCTTTATTGTATGATTCGAGTGATGTGAGTGTGAAATTTATGAAATGGTTAATTTTAGGTTTTGAAATACGATTCAGGTGATGAAAATATTTTGTGTAAAAATATAGTGAAATTTATTAAATAGAATTGTGGTTAAAACGTCTAGATTGTACTAATTAAAACGAAATTTCAAAACTGCAGGAGAAATATATTTTATATAAAACAATTTTCATATGAGCCGATTCTTCTTTGTTATGTAATTATATTTTCTAAATTGAACTACTTGTTAAAGGAAACTTGAGCTAATGGTGACAGAAAACCATTGAAACAATAATAATACTGTTTTCAGAAAGATTTAATGGGACTTCATTAAATTCATTAAATTAAACTTATTTAATCATTATCCCAAATGAGGTTGACAAAGTGGAACTTCAGATATCTCTTTAAATATTTATTCTTTCATGCACTTTTCCTAAGGTTTTTCATTATTTTGAATTGTATCTATCTGTAAATATTATCTACTTGAAGGAATTTTAGTGGCAACTCTCTTCATATTGAATCTCTGTAATGTATTTTTTTTATAATAATTCATTATTACTAATGATTTTTCTAATAATGAAAGACGAAAAATTACGTTTATACTTTTCACTGAAAATAACTAAAAAACTTTTGTCCATAAAAAAGTTGAAAACCACCCTCTCTAACTTTACAGTATACTTGATGTTTCAAATGTCGCACACAACCTTGGATCTATCTTCCACGACAGCCTAGTTTATTTTCAGGTTCCAAAGAAAAGTATTCAAAATTGTACTAATTCTAAACCCTTGATTCTGGTTTTACTTTACTACATACAAACATACAAAAGTTATTTATATGTATGAATATTATTGTTCTTACAGGTATCATAGTTTTTTACTGGCGTGAAAATATATTTTTAATTACATTTTCGTGTTTTGTTTCAAATTATTCTGAATGCCTTTCTGATTTGATTTTTTTTTTTTTAACTTTCTAGTCGTGAATGTAAGTCAACGTCATCATTTCTTTTCGCTTTTAAAAGGAATGCTAATAATTAATTTTAAAGGTGAGTTTTTACATCACTTTCATCAACTTTTGATTGACGAGAACAACAGAACGGCTCTGTGCTGAGTACTATAATAGCACTCATTGTAAGAAAGCAGCAGCAAATTGTAATCAGACTTACACTCACAAACTTAATATGGCCTGCTATATCTAGTTTTATTATGTTTTTATTGTTATGGCCAGACTAAAAATATTAATGATCTTTTGATCAGTATAATTTGGAAGTTCCTACCAAAACGAACATGAAATTTTATTGACAAATGCAATATCCTATCTATGTTATCTTAATGTTATGTTAACCTTATCTGATATCGCATTTGAAATTAATTTATAATGCAAGTTATATACTCCTATTTTTTACATAAGCATTAAAAGATTTTAGTAAGACTGGAGACAGCTAAACTGGTTATGAAAATATTTTAAAATATGTAAGAATCTATTTGGGCTGTATAAAACCGTACAATTGTACCAAATATTATGTGTCACTGTCTTAATGGACTTGTTTTTAGGAGGAAAATCGGATACGCAAATGTTACGTTTAGTTTTAAAATGTTATTAAATGTATCTAATAAAAATATGACCTTAATATGGATCGAGAGCTAATATTTCCTCAACGAGGCCAAGGTCCAACATGAGAAGTTGGGCAATGAGTGTGTGTGAATGTACGAAAAAATATGTTGTTCGATTAAATAAACAAATAGGCAAATTTGAAAATAATATTAAGCCTTAACAAATGAAGCAATACATACAAATGAATTTAACCTTCAACTGAATAAATATTATTCCTTTGTACATTTTAACGTGTAGCTGGTAAATTAGCTAGATTTACGTTGGTACTAAATATAATAAATTAGCTTTGCATTCCAGACATCAAGGAATTAACTTATTGACAGATTCAATAATATGATATTAACTATTTTGAAGTGATTAATTTAGAGAAGAAATTTAATTATTAAATATTGATTGCCTGAATATAATTGTGTATTTCAACCAATATTATCCAGTTTATTATCCAGAATTTATACTACATATAATTTAATCCATAAAATTAGTATGTAGCCTACAATTCTACTTGTAAGTTTAGAAACAACGATATGTGTTCTATATCGAGGATTTCGGCAAGAACAATATAAACCAGACACATAATTTTTAAAATAAAATGATTGGGGTTTTGCCAATAACTAAAAGCTGAACGTAGTTAGAACTTTATACTTGAGATAAATTAACATGTAGCCAGAACTGTTTGGTAATAACTTATCTATGCCTTTTTGAAACCATTACTAAGTTTGAAAAAAACTGTCATGAGTAATACTTATTGAGAAATTTAAAGATAAAATATATTCAGTGGTTATTATGAGGTTTTGACTTAGTTCTACCCATAATACTATTATATATATATATATATATATATATATATATATATATATATATATACACATGATCATATATACAGTGTAACCAGTTACATCACATAAAATTAATACATAGAAATTGTTTTCAAAAAATCTTAAATAATTAAGAAATTAAAATTACCAATATTTTTTAATGATTTTTCTTAGTTTAGTGTCTGAGATGTTTAATCATATATAGACTAAATATCTAGAAATTGTTTTCATCAGTCTGTTATTATTACTGTCCAATAATTGTGACAAATCATGATTTATAAAGAAACACATTCAAAGTCCTACAACAATAATTTCATTTCATCTAGATAACATTTAATAGTCTTTTAGTTATTCCCTTAGAAGGTTACTCTATGACTAAAAAGTTAAGCACTTGATACTGAAAGTCTTGCCAGTGATTCTAAACATGGAACACAAATACTGTGTAATCATAAAATACTGATATTACAAAATTTATTTGAGCCAGAAAAGCGACACCTTGTTTCACTTGATCATTTGTCATGTCGTCTGTTTGTGCGTTTGTTACATAGTTACTGCCAAACTCAATATAACTATCGTTATGAAATTTAGTAATAAGGTTTGTTTGTAACTAGGCTAAATGATTACCTTATATATACCTACTTAAGGTTCTTTATTTTATGTTTTATTTTAAAATTAAAGTCATTTAAAGTTATACTGTACATTTCGAAGTCATGGAATGTGTTCTGACTATCAATAAACCGCGTTCTCAGAAGTATTAAATATAATGTTGAAAACATTCATAGTAACTAGAAGTTATAAAATATATATATTGAACTAAACTATCATATAAATTCAAAATACAAATGAAGGTCCATCTGGAGGTTATACTGATAAAACGCTTATTTGATCTGTTTTATATTACTATCCTATATCAAGTTTTTATCTACCCAAGCAATAAATAACACGTGTAGATAAATAAATTACGATATATTTTATTTAGTTAAAACATTTTCAAATTTCATTGCACTAAAAAAAAAAAAGTATGAATAAAATAATTGCTTATTTACATAACAGGTACCCTCTTTTTATCTCTGTGATTTTCTCTAAAACTTGATATAACTTGACGTTATAAACTTGGGACAACATAAATGAATGAAATGGGATAAAATTTAAACAGTATTCAGATCGTTGACACTTCCAATGACGAGATTTACTATGCATAGAAGCAATACTTAAACTATCAAACATTTCAAGTTTTGTTTTAGATATTGGACTACGTTGAAAAGATTTAGAAACTTTGTTTGAAAATTAGTCATCTTCAATTCGAAATATGTCGCATGGAAATTCTACACAAATATTGGTTTTGTTAAATTCTTTTACCGCTACCAATACCAACAAAACAAAACGGAAAGATATAAGTGCCTCTGAAAACTAAAATTATATATTATAATTATAAAACTATATTAATTATTTGATCTTTGAAAAGCTTTAGCGCTAATGTGTGAGATAAATGAGTAACATAAATTAAAATCTTTTAGTTCCACAAAAATGAATGTTCGTTTTCTTTCTCTTTTACTTTGACGTTTACTATGAACTAATTTATCGATTATATAAATGCAAAATGAACTACATACTCTTCTGAAATTGTCCGATTTCCTTATCTGTTGATTTTCTCACTTTGTTTTGCACTCGCAATTTTACTAAATTTTCTTTAATATATTAACCTTGGATTTACATTTTATATAATTATTATTATTTATTAATCTGAAGTTTATATTCTTTATCTCTTTCCATTTTCCCACAAAACGTGTGAAAACTATTATTTTTTTATTTTGGTGTGGAATTTATTTTTTACTCAATTCGTCATTGTAATATCTTTGGATTATTTACTTTATTTAAATTTTCTCTTGTCTTACTTTTATTTACAAAAGTAGCACATTTCTGATAACTTTTTAATTAATCATTATTCCCGAATTTTTTCAAGAATAACATTTTCTTAGATTTCTATGTAGTGTATGGTAATCTAAGTTTTTTGGATTTTAACCAATTTTGAAAAAAATTCCCATAACTTACTTTGTCTTTAACTTTAGTTACGTCAACTGATATGAAATATTAGTATTATATTTATGTGAATTGAGTACAACTTGTACTACTATTCACAAACAAAACAGGGGATAAATTATTGCTCAAGAATAAATATACACAGAATCAAACAACATATTTAACCATTAAAGATATTACCTATTAAATGTTGGTGTTATATTAAATTATTAAAGACAAACACACTGTTTTATTTGTAACTTCAATTTTTAAATGCATGCTATATTTTGACTCTTAGCAATGAAATGTGTTTTTCTTTTAATACAAATTATTAGATTACTGGGATTACCACCATATTACACAAACTAATTATAAATAGTTAGTGTATGAAATATGAATTTAATATTATTATAATTTTAATTTATATATGTTAATGTTTTTTTTAACGGCGTGTTCTCATTTAATTCGTTGACTGTTTGTGTGAATAACCAAAATTTTCAATTTTATAAATCCATTCAATGTTGGATTTTGACGGAATTTATAAATTGTGGTATCTCCTTCACAGCTGTTAAACTTGGTGTAGGTAAATTTCCTCTTTCTATTATTGAGAGTTAAGAAATTATTTTTTAATTATAAGAACGGAACACAAGTGGAGATTTTTTTTAACGTTACATAATTTATTTTGTTATAGTTGATATTCAGACATACATTCTTAAGAAGAATATAATAATATAAATAATAAGAATGAATAATAATTATAGCTCTATGTGTCAATGTACCAAACGTTTTTGTGTCTTGCTGAAGACGTAATTTTTGAATTATTTATTTTCACTACTATTAAATTTATTTATCAACATTTACACCATCAACGCTTAGTTGTAAACATTAATAAACCTTTAACCAATATAAAATGGTTATACCTACATAAGAGTTTGTCATTGGCCCAGTTATTATTTTATAAACTTTAGTTATATTACTTCAGTTAACCATCTATCAAAGAATTTGATTGGTTGGTTAATGAAATAAAACACAAAAATCGATTAATTTATCGCCTTTACGATTGTTAACCTGGCTTTACACTGTGGTTCTGTTTTTTATTTGACATATTTTAGTGTATTTACTACTAAAGCTTTTAAATTTCCTTTTGCAGGCAAACGTAGAATGAATTACTAATTAAACACGTTCAGGATCCAACTTGAAATACTGAAGCTAAAATCAAATTTGCATTCTGACCAAACATGTAGTTTAATTTGTATAGACCCAAAGTAATTATTGTTTCAATAAGCAATGTAAGCTGATTTTCTTACAAAATTATTTAAAACTGCTGATATATACTGAAAATTATTTTAGTCTTCAAATTTAATTGCCTTCGTTTTTTATATCTATTATTAATATCAGATAGCCTTCCTTGGAATTTTATCGTAATTTTATTCAAAATTAATATTGACACATTTTGCCCTTATGCGATTTTTCAACTTTATTCAGAGCAACTATTTAAGCTTAAAGTAAAATTAAATGAATATCATTTTAAAAAACAGCAGATAATAATTTAATTAAATGACGTGGTAGTTTAGAGGTCATGTTGAACATCTTTCTCTTATTATATGTTCTTTTAAAATTCAGTAAATTATACATTTCGTTGCCATATTATTCGTAATTTTCTGTAAAGTTAATGATAATATCTTGTATAAATAATTCCTTAAAATCTAAACAAACTGTATATTCCATTTTACTTTCTCTCATATAATACGTGGTATAGAGAAAGTTAAGTCATTGGTCATAAATCGATATTTAATTTTGTCAGATGCTCGGTTTTGCAGTCTCCCTGATTCGGTAAAAGTGGTTTTCGGAAAGATGTCCTTCTTTTGTATATTTCAGGATATGCAGACCAATCGCGTTGTCCTATTTTAATCAAATTTGGTGAGCATATTTTCTATATGTCGGGACATTTATTTTTTTAGATAAGTGGTATTTTGAGGTAGATGGCATAAGATAAAAACATAAATATTAAGATTGTATCAAAATATACACTTTTTTGATCAAATTTTGTTCAAATGTGGCCACTAAGGACTTGAATAAAACGTATTGATCACCATCTCTCCAAGAATGCCGGTTCTTGAATTATTGGTAAAAACCACAAAATTAACCACGAGGACTAAAGATGTAATTTCTTAAAAGAGACTAAACCTATTTATAAAACATTTTCAGTAAAATGTGAAGGTTAATTATGGATCCAAACGCATATAAAATTTGCAAGTAAAACATATTATGATTCAGGAATAAGAATAATTGGAGAAAACCAAAATGAATCTTAACTTTCTTCACTAAAAGCTAGTTTTTAATCTTACATCGAGGACGTGTTTGTAGTAAAAATGAGGTACGTCCACTTGTAGGTACGTATACATAATTTTTCAGAAGTGGTTTCTATGGTTCATTTTCACTCTTGATAACTAAGCAACCAACACGTTTGTTAACGATTAATTTATATTTGGTTTTGGAAATTGTTGAACATGAAAGTTTGTCCATTGTTTTTGTACCATTTATTTTATTATTTATTAAGGCTTTCTTTATTTGTCAATATCCATTAAGATATATATTTGCTATACTTGTATGTGTGTTTATCTAATTTTAACAATATTTTCAATGACTGTGCCTTCAAATGACATTGGCATATTTTAACTCTGAATCAACGACTACAATTTTGATGATTTAGGTTTCAAAATAGAATACTTATTTTTTCCGTCATAAACAAGTTCGATGCCTAAACTGTCTAAAGATTAATTGATACATTTGTAGAAATAATGAAACTATTCGGACATTAAAAAATTAAAAGAAATTTAAAGAAACAATAATATAAAACAATTTGCTTCATCGTCATTGTGTCAGCTTACAATTTTATAATCTATGAATACATTTTAAATATTTACTAAAGATTTGTTCTTCAAGATTTACGTATATATTCGTAAGACATATTATCATTGTAATAATATAAATTTAAAACGATTGTTCTTTTAAATATTAAATGCAGAATATCGGAAATCGTAATAACGCAGGTCTATGGCAATTTTATTCGATACCCCCTTTCAAAAGTAAACATGGTGGTAGAGCAGAATAAAGGATGAGCGACATATTGATAACAAGTCAAATATATTTTTTAAATATATCCGTGATGGGGGACTTTTATTAGATCTACATAATTTTTTTTCAAAGTTCACACAAAAATACTCTATTTATTAGTATGTAAGTTAAAAAAACTAAAATTACAATATTTATGCAAACAAGTATTAATTTTGTTTAAAATTTAATTTTCCTTGATGTCAGTTTTCCTTGTCTTTTTTTAGCAATACTCCTAAACTGTATGTTAGATAATTTTGGTGAATTAATTTATGACATAACAACATAATATTAAAAATTTCACCAATTAAATACGTATGTAACACTGTTATTCATTTTCATTAATCTCCGGAATTCAGTTCAACTTTTTCAGGATTTTGTATGAAAACTGAGGAAATTAGTATCAATCTATAATGTTTTTTTTTTTTTTTTTTTTTTTTTTTTTTTTTTTTTTTTTCAGTTTATACAATTGTACGAAACTAAACTAAAATATTAAGATGTTATTTTCAATGCTTATTCCGATTTATTTGACTACTGAAACTTACATGTTATACAATTTTACAATAATTCAATAATCATATCACCTCATGTGTGTGGATGGGCTCAAATATCACCTCGAAATAAACGCTTAACATTGTAAATAATTACACTATTATATGTGTAAAAATTAAAACCTAGTATCAAAAATACGTTTTCATATTTATTAATAAAATTTTAATTGTGTAAATTTATTTTTGAAATAAAGCTCAGTTCGAAAAGCAATTTTAACCTATTTTATATTCAGAGATTTAATTACCCAGGCACATAAAATCGTCTACTAGATCCTCTTTATTTTCAAAACTACTCGATTCAATTAGTCTAAAAACTGATTAAATTATGAAGGTTTAAGAAAAATATTTATCGGTTTTGAAATAGAGAAGTTTCGCTCAAGGTTTACCTAATACTATAATCACTAGGACCAAAAAGTGAAGCTTTTCAATATAAGCCCAAGTTTAACTTGGGAAAATGTGAGGATCGAAATTCTTCTTTTGGTCCAAGTGATGAACTATATTTCTCGTTATACTGCAAATAATATAGGAAAACAATTTCACAAAAACTAAAATGTCATAACCTATTTATGTTCAAATAAATGGTAACAGCTCTTTCAACTGTTATTTACAATCTAGAGTATCGGTTATTTTTATAGATACTTTACAATCGTTAATTAATTCGTATAAACGAAGTAACAGCTGATGACCTCGACCACAGCTGATGTTTGTAGGTCCTAGGAATAAAAAGAACTATTTAGCATCTCAATATATGTATTGAAAACAGCTGTTTTTGAAGCAGTAAGACAAAAAGTACTTTATTAGTTTTACTCGAGATTCTTCAGCCCTCTCTACTAGTAAACCAAATGTTGCAAAAAAATATTGTATAACTGATGAACGCTACTACACAGGAGGGTTATATACTTTATTTTCTTGAAAAAATCGAACGACTTAGAAATTTTGTGTTTGGTGTGGAATCTGAAGAAGTTAAATAATTGATAAAATTATAATACAAGTTGTTAGAATATATAAGAAAAAATTAGAGTTGTGTAATTTCTGTTATTACAAAACTCAACTTAAAATATTTCAATGGGATTTTCAAACTGAAAGCTACAATACGATGACAACAACTGCAATACAATACTAAGACAATCCGATGATTCATATGTTAGTTCCATGTTTTTGCATGGCCTAATGACAAATACCACCTTACAAAAATGACTTTGTAATCGATTCTAAACACGACTAATTAGAGTTTTCAATACGAATAATTTGTGTAAAAGGTACAACTAGTGTCTGAAGGACTTATTTTATTTAGTAACGATATATTAATTATTTAGTTTATTTTCAGCGTAGAACTAAGTTCAGAAGGTCAGACATAATTTTTTTTTTTTTCAAATAACCGTCGATGAACACTTTTATACATTTAATTACCTAGCCGAATGTTATAGTTCATAATAACTAGTTATATACGTTTTTTTCAACATTTTTATATTTTAATAGTAATATTACAATTTTTATTCAACGAACAAAGTTTAAAGTTCAAAACAATATTTATCAACTGGTAATTGTTTTGGACAAATTATATTCAAGATTCGCTTAAAGTAAATTATTAGATTTTAACACAAGATCCTTCAGTTACAAAAACCCCCAATAATCGTCCTCATTATTAAACCATATGTTTCTACAGTAACTATAATTACATAAGTTTTAAAAATATTTTTATATTGTAGAATGATTATGTAAATTATGAAACTATGACTTAGAGGGGGCTTTAGATAAATTCCCAGACACACGCGAAGAACATTGATTGAATTTATGACGAAAGATTTATATCTTTCTTTAATACTTACTTACTTATTTGACACGAATGTGAAAGTGTTTAATAAACCATGAAAGGTCTGTTTGTTTGCATGTCTGTCTCTCCATTGAGCTTTTAAATAAAACAAAAGCATTTTTGTTTAATCGCGGAACAAAATAGGTAACTAAAACCTATTTCAACGAGGTACGCAATCTACAAATTATGCGGACAGACAGACTAATGACACAACGCAAGCTGTTTAATACAGGATTTGTCTCAAAATAATGATTATTTTTTCTTATAACTGTGTGTTGTTTTTCTTACGAAGAATATGAAAACCAAACGAACACAAACATATTTCTAACGAAATCATAATATATTTCAAACATGGAAATATGTAATATCACTCAGTTCGTCAGTTTTTTATATATTAACTAAAACAGTGATAAAAGTTTTATAGATGGACTTTGGCTCTTATAGTTTTCACAAAAATAGTATTGCTTGGAAACATTAGAAAGAAATGCAATTAAACTATATTTATAAATACCACAGGTTGCATATTCCTAGTGGAAGCATCTAAAGCACAATTTTGTTAAAAATATAAATGCATATTCAAAGAAAATGAAATTAATTTTATATATGCTAATTTTATCTCCAACAATTATTTTTAGACTAGTAAAGTTGTTTTTATGAAACTGACACTGAGAGAATACTTGATCTGTTAAACTCATGGATTAAAGTGACTTTGATATCACTTAAACTAATATAAATCATATATTAAGTTCCGCGGATTTAACCTCAGTTTTTTCCCCTTTTTTCTATAGAAGATTTTGTGACAATTCACTTTATGTAAAGTTAACTATTTTATGTTAACTTATGTTATTTACTTCCTATTTAACGTTCAATGGAGATATCCCCAATTTGTTCACTATATTTAAAATAAAATTAGTTTAGCTTTGATACTTTAGTTAACAGTTGGTTGCAGAAATTCCATTAAGAATAATTAAATACAACATCGAGTTCAATAATATCTTGTCTTTACCAAGCTTTACCACTGTGGTTCTATTTTGTATTTGGACCATTTTTACTTATTTACTACTGAAGCTTTTAACATTACTTTTGAAACCAAACATGGCCTCGTTACTATTTAAACACAAATAGAACTAAATTTGAAATTCTGTCACGTAGTTACATGTTATTTGCAGCTTACAAACATTACTCAGGCAAACATGTAATGTCGGTCCAATGAGTACTCGATAAAGTCAAATTATATTAGTACTTCAGTACAGTAACGAAATGGTCTCTTTTAAATAACGTAACATATTTAAATGTTAAGTACTTTATATATGTTATACACAAACACCATATGTGATTAATGTTATATGTTTTGTTGAAAACATTGATTAATATTTTCTTATCCTTTACATACATGATAGTTTTTGCTCGCTTGTCTCTCATCCAACTAAAATATAATTTAGAAGAAACGGGAACATGCAGATTTTGTTAATGTTTCTTTTGTTTAAAAGTAGAAACATGATATTGAATATAAAATATGATATCTATGTTAAATAAATCATATACAGATTTAACGCTTAGGGTTAATATCAATTTCTAATGACACAATCAATCAAGAAAGCTATCGTACATTTTTTAATATGTTATTATAATCGGAGCCATTTTAACTATCTCATAACTAAGTATTTTTATTTATGTTATTTTTTGAAAAATCAGTTTGTGTACATTTTTGAAACGAAACGACCTTTATATTTACATAACAATATAAACCATTTGGCCTGCACAGAGTTTTTCTAACATTCTTAACAAGTTTTACTATAATTTACTATTATTACTTATATTTTAATACATTTTGAACAGTTTATTATGAACAAAAATAATAAAAATCATTGTTTCACACAAACTAACTATTTATAATTATTTCTAAACAAATGAAAATAAGCATAAGAATTTAAATATAAGAATAATTTTATTTGATTTCTGCACCATTTTTTTTTTTTTTTTTTTTTTTTTTTAATTTTAACTCTGGCGTTGAGATATGGAATGAAAACCCATTGAAAGATAGAATATGGGGAGGACACATTTAAATATAATTTTGTGTGTTTATGTTCCGTTAATTATTATTTATATGCGAATTTCAAACAAGTGTGGTGGTGCCTTTCACTTAAAACAACTTAATATGCTTAACTACAACTATGAGTAAAATATGAAAGTGGATGTACTTTATGTGAATAAACTCCTTATTCGACGATTTTCATTTTAGAATGCCCATTATATGGAAGACAATTTTTGAAAGTATAAAAGTCAAGCGCTGCATAACTGTGACATCAAAATACAATAATATCAAGTATGGATAAGTAAATTTTTAGTTTTTGAAAGAAGTCAATTTTATTCAGTTGTGAAATATTTTTGAAGTATACGAATACTTGAAATGTTTTGATAATTACATTTCAGTCAGTTCAAAATGTGTTTATAAAATAAAGTGAGCTTACAATCAATATTGATTTACTTTTTTTCTTTTCAATCCTCTTGCCTCAACACCAAGCACGGTTTGGAATGAGAATATAATAAAGAATACCCAGTGGTATAATAATATAATGACCTCAGTTAAATAAGAATATGGCGGTGTTAGTTTCTGAGGGTGGGTAAAAACTTCAAAGGCTCCCGCATAGGATATTATTTTTTTTAAGTTGTAAACTGTTTTGTTTCAATAACATATTTAGAAATAAATCACTTAATTCTGTTCTAAAAAACAATGAACTAAGGTTTTTTTTTATGGTTTTACTAATATGCCTTTCACTGTTTCGTCTTACTCGTATAGTTTTAAGCAGTAATAGTAATAGTTATAACGAAACAGTTATCATATGACAAAACTATAGTTATAATATCTGAAAACAGATAGTTATACTGACATCTCGCAATAATTAAAAAGAAATGTTTAACAATGTTTTGTGTTGTTCCTAACTTAAAGGTATTCTATTTATTATTAATATTTTTGTTGTTTTTAGTCATTAGAAATTAACATTATTTAATTAGAACAGAAATTAGCATTTCTGCTTGTCTCTTCTTAGCATCCCTATGAATCTTATTTCTTTTTACATCTCATTTGCTTATTAATGAGTGGAATTTATAATGTTGTCCTTGATCTGTATTTCTCCTAACCAACAGGTTGGCCTTTTCAGAAAACAGTATATGTTAGTTAGTTACCAAGAATAATAATAGATAGTTTTTTTCATTATTTGTGTGTATATTGTGTAATGTAACTAACTGTATTAAATAGATGTAATATACGTAATGAATGCATACTTAAATTCTTGATAAAAGATATTGTTTAATATGTTGTATGAAGTTATAATATTTATGACATCCGGTTAAATTGAGTTCATGATTGGTCGTAGTCCCAACTGATATTCTAGTAGTAGTTAGCTATTAACTATAATTATTTATAATAGAATTACAATTACATTAAATATGTTATCTTTAAATGCAATGTCTCTCTCTCTCTCTCTCTCTCTCTCTCTCTCTCTCTCTCTCTCTCTCTCTCTCTCTCTCTCTCTCTCTCTCTCTCTCTCTCTCTCTCTCTCTCTCTCTCTCTCTCTCTCTCTCTCTCTCTCTCTCTCTCTCTCTCTCTCTCTCTCTCTCTCTCTCTCTCTCTCTCTCTCTCTCTCTCTCTCTCTCTCTCTCTCTCTCTCTCTCTCTCTCTCTCTCTCTCTTTCTATATATATTACACAATTACATGATTCAAAAAATCTTCTGGATCTCTATATAAAATTTAAAATTTCCTACAAGTCCTAAGAAACCAACTTTTGGATATTACATAGAGGATGGGTGTGAGTAAATAAAATGATTGCGCTTATTTTCAGTTTGTGTCCGAGGTTTGAGTACCATAGTCAATGAGGTGCGACTAGATATTTGGACATTCATCCCATATTTATAAACACATATAAAATTTTAATAACCTTAGTAATCTACAATATGGGTTTGTTGGTTTACAACCTTTTAATTCACATTATAACCATGTATAATTTGCCAAAATATTTCATTTAATATTTGGTTGTTTTTAGTGCTCTTTATTGTCCTTGTGCCTTCAAAAAATATTTATATGTACAAAAACAGATACTTTCTTCTCCTTTTGTATTACACTCGAAAGAAATAAGTAATTTAATATATAAGATTGTCTTGGTACATTTTTATGTTTCTCATCTTCCTCTGGACAGAAAAATAAACAAAATTCTTCAAGGGAACTAGTAACCCAGGGAGTGTGAGTCACCAGGTAGCAGATATAAATGTACTAATCGATTTAATTTACGTAGGACTGGGCGTAGATGAATATTAATACACCATTCAAGACTTATTATATAAGTAGAAATCAGTCTGATAACAAAAAATCTGATACAAAAGCCTCCCTATGTGGAGATTGAGGATATAATGCGAGTAATAATAAACTTATTCTTACAATGAGAAATTTCCTCAATCTACTGGTTCAGAAAATCCTGGGACTAAACAATAGATTATTTAAATAAATAGACATGGAAGAACCGAAACACAACATTAAACAAGACGCGTAGCACTTTCCGAAAATATATTAGTATTTAACTTATAAAAATAGTGAATATAGAAAACGTTGAGATAAGAATTTATTCATACGTTTCTACAATATGACTTGTATGATATCTTTTAACTTATTTCACCATAGACTGAAAAGTAATATTGCATAATATTAACATCACAAAGAAATCTTAAATATATACCACCTACACTATGCATAAGATAGTATACTTTTAGTATTCACATCATATCACGACATCCAATTTCAAATGTCATTTTAGTCACATAATAACTTATTACACATGAGGAGGGGGATTAGCTTTCATCATATATTTTATATGGAAAGACATTCAAAATGAATTGTACAGTAACAACATGTATATAGGTCATACTTTAATATGAAGCAAGACAAAATATATTAATATTAATATCCAACTAATTTAATATGCGAGATAACGATAGATTTTTCTATCAAAGTGTATGATGAAAGAATTGTGGAGAGGATCGTCTACTTCAATAAAACTTTGTAGACATCGACCATTGGGAAAATATGTAAAAGACTGAAGCTTATACAAGGGGCATTTATGTCCAAACAAATGGAACATCCAAGAAACTTATTATTATTACGAACCTATATTTCAATGATTTATCGTTAAATATATTTAAAATCGTGTACAAACTTTAAAAAAACACAATTAAATATTAATCAAGGTCAAATTATAAGGCTAAAACTACCAAAATCTAAATTTACTTTTCCGGTTGTAAAAGATGAAATTATACTTAAAATGTAGGCTTTAAAGCTCTCACGTAACATAATGGTGGAATATTACAGATAAATTTCACTTCCAGAGTTTACGAAATAAAATGGCAAAATGACCCATCATGTAAGTTCTAATGTCTAAAATATATTCTGAACTATTTTAAAAGTAATTATTTCTGAAAAAGTAGAAAACTGTCATAGGGCTGTAATTAATGGCTGACAATTTAAAATAAACTACAATAGATTTAAAATAAAATGTTTGTGAAATATTAAAAACAACAACATATGTCAAATTGCTAGTTAAACATAATTGGTTAATTAACTAATAAAACGATTAACATAAGATAACAATTATTAATTGATAGATTTCTCATTTCACAAAATTGCTAGAATGAAGTTTCCGAAATACGACCTTAAACATTGACAGTCAAAGTTTTTTTCATAATAGACATCATTAAAACCGATTGCAACTACATAACTATTTTAGTTTTATAACAGGTAAAACGTTATGTTACACCACCCTGCGGCACAAACAACATTTTGTGTTACGGATTTGTGCTACATGTTTAGTGTGACAGGGGAGACAAACATAAACACTCAAAATGATAATCTTCAAAATTCAAAATTGAGTATTGTTTAAAATGTTAGTATTTCACGTGTTTAGAAACTCTTCATTACTAATTGATACGAATATTTAAATATAGTCATTCGTAATGAACTGTTGAGTGCATGAAGGCTCTGTACCAATGTGAGAAGCACTGTCGTAATCCAAACATGATATACACGTTAATGCATGTAGGGATCATTATCAGTAGGGACCCTCTCTGTCAGTTCTAAAGTGGGAGGCTAGGTCTATCTTGTTACTATGATTTAGGAAATGCTTAAAACAGGATTTCTTCCATACTAATGTCACACAATTCATGTTTATTGGCTGTAAGATCACTTTTTTAATATTTACAAGCACAGTAAGTCACGTATAAAAAATCGTGGTACATCAACGAACTAAATGTAGAATTTTGTTATTGAACTTCTATTTTATATATTCTGAAAATATAAGTTTTTTTTTCGGATTGATGCCATGTCGTTCGTACGGTGGGTTATAGCACAAAATTTTACTATATTTCTATATTTTACTGTATATCAAGAAAAGTATTTGATAACACTGGATTATTTGTTGTGACAATATGATATAATAGGCATCAGAATAGATTTCTCTTGACTGAAGCTCCTAGCTGTTTGGCTTGTGGCAAGAAGGTAAAACAGTTTACCACATCCTCCTGTAGAAGAAATACTGCACAAATTTATGGACAATCTAACGGGTTGAAGATGTTTGACATTAGAAAAAGTGGTGTAAGGGAGAAATCGAACCATCGGAGCACTTGGCTCTGGAAGAAGTAAGAATTAGATAACCCTATAGTAAAATATCTCGATTGCTTCATAAACTTTTGTTAACATTTTGAAGATATTTTACTGAAATGTTGACTCTAAATATTCAAACTAAATATAATTGTTTTCATCACCTACAAGACTCTGAACGTTACTATAAAAGATCGGATAAATCATAACCGGTGATAGTGATTATATTGCATTTATTATGTTGTGGAAATTTATAATTACATCAAAATTTATTAGCAGAACATAAATTTCAGCTACTAAACCGTAAAATTACCTGAAAGTATGTTGACGAACGTTGGGTTCATTTAAGATCCCCAGGTTAGTCGCAAATACATGCGGTGTGAAAATTAATATATACACTTCCACAACTCAGAAGAATTTTATTGATATCAGTTTACCTTGAGGTAGAAATATGACGTCATCTAAAACAATGAATAGTGATGTTAAAAAACATAATGTCTGTTGTACAATTTATGGTACATTAAATAAATTATGAAATGGAAAATTATTATTTTAATCGAGTGCATAAATTCAAATAATAAATACTAGTTGAAATTTTTTTATTAATACAATTTTTTTAAATATTTAGCTCTTAACAAACTTGTAAAAGAGTTTACATTAATTAATTTTTAACTTAAAAGTATTAATCCGTAGTAGAGGACAATTCGGGATCGTTCTTCCAATGATCGTAGCTGCGTTGGTTTATAAACTTGTAACAAATATCTTCGATTTAAATCGCTCCGTATTTTTTTTAACGGTTATTTCGTAAATTTTATTCTTACAGTAATAATGGAATGGAATTTTTTATTTCAACTGAATAAAAAAACTGATTTTTTAGAATTTTACATTGCAAACTAAAGATACATAACATACCCATTAAATAATATATATATATATATGTATATTCTTTTCTATACTTTAAATCAAACATATTTCAGGAATAAAATATAAATTAGGTTTTTATTATATATTCAATAGACAAAACTAAACATAGTCAATAATAATGTCAACAAATAATATTTGATTTTGTATATTAATTATTTTAAATCAAATACTCTTATATTTCATTATAACAGTAACACTTCTCATATTTTGTACTATACCTTCATTTCTAGAAAAATCGAGATTTTTCTTTTCTTGGTTTATTTCTCTTATTATAACAAGAAGTAACCCTCTTCTTGTTACCATAGCAACCAAGAAAAAGTAATGATCCTTTAGTTGAACAAATTGGCTTAACCCATTATCCCTTTACTAGTTAAATAATTAATTTTTAACAAGCTTTGATAAAAACTTCCAATCTTCCAATACTCACTTATAAATAAATATTGAGCTTCACTTATGAGTTAATAATTATATAGAACAAAAACTCGAAAACAAGATCTCACAAAAACTACGTTTATTCAATCAAACGCGTTTCAACGACAAAGTCGAAATCCTCAGTGATACACGAGTTAAAATAACAAAACTATAACTAAACCAGCACTGCGCCAACCCTCGTATTTAACTGTTAATAATGAATTATTCCCGATACGAAATGATATAATAAAGTAATATATAAAATGTAGTGTTATATATAAGATTAGTTAAGAATGTTGTTTTAGTTAGATGTTAACTTTAAGTTATTTAGATTGACGCTAGCCACTTGTTAACGCCTTAATATTAGAAAATAGGTTTAGACCACGCCCCCTTTAGTTTTGTAAAAATACGGGGGTTAGCGCAGGAAACACCAAACAGATATTTAAACTATATTGTCAAAGTATTTTTGAAACAGTCATAGACTTTCATAATTATAATAAATAAAGAATGATGAATAAAATTATTTAATGTCTTAAAAGAAATTGTGATTGTGTTTTACCGTATCTTTAGTAACACGTAAATAAAATAATGTTGAAAAAATTGAATATAATGATTTTAAAATGTGTGCGAAAAAGATATGAAACTATGATGAAGAGAAGAGGGCGATTATTTGCAAGTGACAATGCAATGATTGATTGAAGTGGATTTAATCTATGGTGAATGATAAATGATACTTTTAATTGCGATTGGAATATCGTCTAGATTTTCTGTTCTAACAATGAACGAGAGTCATTTTGTCATTAGGCACTGCACTTTTTTTAATTTCTCAACAGTTTCTCAATAGATTACGTTTGGATAAACTCTCGATACTATGTTCGTTCTTTTCATGTGTATTAAGTTTCAAATTTTTTTATTTGATAACGAGAGCTAATACATACTCTTGAAAAATTGTGTATTCCTTTCAATATAATTATACAAATGATGGTACATATATCATCATAATAAAACGTTAACCATTCAATTTAAAACCAGAATTAATAATTTATTCTATTCAACCCATTAAACAAGTTTTGTCCAAACTCTTAACATTATAATATTATTATTATTATAACATTAACTTTATTGATATTATAAAATTAAAGTTTGATAAGTAAATTAAACCTTTGATTTACAATTCCTTTAAATAATGTTTAAGAAACTAGACAGAGATGAAATAAAGAAAGCTATTTTTAAAATCAGAAATCAATTAAAATGCACCAGTTAAAATTATTGTTTCTTTACTAAACGGACTAATCAAATATATGTGATAATAAAATATGGAAAGTAATTTGATTGGAAAGAGAGTTATACATTTTTTGTGAGCTCGTATTATTTTAATGACGAAATCATTTCATCAGTTATTTATGTATTCAATATATTAAAAACACTTTGAGGCTATGAAACCAGAGAAAATTTTAAAGAATACAGAATAATATGTTTTCTTCACAGCATATCTCACATAGCTCAACAACACTATATACAGCCAATGGAATAAATTTAAAACCTGAGCATTATGTTTGTTGTGATTTAAAGTTACTGCAGATTTATAAGAAACGTAAAGGGTTTGATTAAAACTTATATAGAAAAATATTATGTCAACATATCTCATGAACGTTATATTTATCCTAGGAGACAAATTAGGCAACTCTTGGCAAAATATATTACTGCTAATGAAATAAATACCATATATTACATGTGTGTATAGCATGTATCTTTTCAGAACAAAACTATATCTGCATGCAGTAATTAATTTTTCCTTATTACAAAAAAAAAACAATGAATTATAAGGAACGAATTATAGATTTTATAAGGCTCATTCTAGATATATTGTTTTATTATTTTGGTATATTGTTCTATATTCAAAATGGTTTACGATATTAATGTTTTCTAAGGCAATTCTTAAAAACGTGACTGTTAACATTACTTTTTTTATATAAAGGAATGTTTGGTATAATTTATTATTTTCATACTCTTATGCAAAGTATAAGAAGTATTACAATAGTAATACTTTAGTGTATTAGTCTGTTATTAGTGGAATTTTGAAAAATATAAATTTTAATACAGGACTTGAATAACTAATGTTATTTTAAAGAGTTTACCTAATAGCAAATAAATTAAGTAATACACAATTGACAAGGAATTGATGTAAATAAATCAAATTAACCAAAAACAAATATTTTTTTAAATGAATTATTACGACATTGAAGACGTATGAGAAATACATAGTACACAGAGGCTTTGAATACCGATGGAGTATTAATAATGTAATTATTTATAAATATATAGATATAAATTCAATTATAGTTTTTCTTCCTTGAATTCAGCACATTTAGACTTTATCAATTTTATTCACAATATAATAAGAAATGGAAAATTGTTATGCATACGCTGAGTATCCATTTTAAATTATTAATGAAACATAAAAATTCCAATTTGATCTGTTCAGTTAAAAGAGATAAAAAAAAGTTCTAGAATAAATAAACAAACACAACATCACATTCAATAATATCCTACATTTACTGCTCATGTTGTCCTAGTTTTTATCTCTGTTCTATTTTGTAGTTCATTGGGTTTTTTTATTTACTATTCAAGCTTTTATTATACATTTAGAAACCAAACATGACACTAGTTACTAATTAAATTCGTAACAGAATCCAATTTGAAATACTGAAAGTTATTTCATTTTAAAACATGTTTGCATTTGATCAAACATGCAATGTAGGACCGATGTATATAGAATTAAATGTGATTTACGATTTAACTAAAGTAATGAAATGTACCCGTTTCTGAAGAGTAAATTTTTGAAAAAAACCTGATATATATTTCAATTTTTGTACATATATATATATATATATATATATATATAGTGAAGGACTCGGAGCGAACGTTCTGGATTTGTTACTTGCTACGCTACGTATTTAGACAAGATAAGGAAATGTTTAGGACACGTCCCTTGTTAAACAAGTTCGGAGGACACATAATTTAAAACAATAATTAATGTTCAACTTCGACAGAAGTTGTTAATAAAGTATTTCTCCGAGAGGATGATTATTCATTATTTACAAAATATTTGAATATAAAGCCGTTGGAGTGTTCACTTTATTAATTTTATTGCCCGATTAAACGAACAAGTTCGGAGCGAACAAATCCAGAACGTTCGTCCGAGTCCATATATATATATATATATATATATATATATATATATATATATATATATATATATATATAGTGAAGTACTCGGAGCGAACGTTCTGGATTTGTTACTTGCTACGTATTTAGACAAGATAAGGAAATGTTTAGGACACGTCCCTTGTTAAACATATATTTATATATATATATATATATATATATATATATATATATATATATATATATATATATATATATATATATATATATATATATATATATATATATATATATATATGTTCCCCAAGTGAAAGACTCGGAGCGAACGTTCTGGATTTGTTACCTGCTACGTATTTAGACAAGATAAGGAAATGTTTGGGACACGTCCCTTGTTAAATACACAGTATCAACTGGAAATTCAGATGAAATTACACGAAGGTACTATCAAAAATAAACCTGTTCAAACTGAATTAAATCGTGAATAGGAAAAGTCATTGAAAGATGGTATTTAATTATGTATTTAATGTAACGTCAGTGAAAAAATTATAAATAAAACTATTAATTAATTTCCGTAGTAAAAATGTTTATAAAGAAGTAATTATGAATATTTCTAATTACTTCTAAAATAGTTGAATATGTGAAGCACGTATTTTGAAACGTGCCTCGGTGGTATACGTGATTTCAAATTAGAACAATAGGAGCAACATATGGTATTTTCTTTATGTTATTAAACCAACAATAAAATTCATATAAACATAAATAAAAGTTAGTAAATAAAACTTGATCTATAATAAATATTGGATTTTTACAAAATAAATAAGAATAATAATTAAACAGAGTCTATGTCTACAATTTCACCACTGGGTGCATTTCATTACGACAAAATTGTTCGTTACATTTTGAGATCTAATAAAATTAGTGTCTTTCAAATACCATTTAAAACTTATATTATAAAAATAAAATATAGACAAGTCTTCTGTACTAATTGGAGTTGTACATAGAACACTAAATCACCTTAAATGTTCCAAATCCTGTTAAAACTAATCAAAAAAATAAAATTAGAGATATGAGACAGAAAATAAATTCAGTAGTTGTTCTATACTAATAACAAATTGTTTATAAATTATAATTATATATAATTTATGTGAAACATTCTATAACTGTCCAAGATAAGTACGAGTAATGCATAGTACAGGATATTGCACCTAGGTGAGTGTATTGTAATATTATTATTGGATTGGTACATCGTTATGATTTGATGTCAATAAGTTATACTGACTGTCATGCTCTATGTCAAAATGCCATTATGTTTACACTTCATCACATTATTGAACGAATTGTATGTCCTAAAGTGATATTGGTATTAATATAGTAGATAGTCGGCTCCAGTTGTTTTATATGGAAACTTTTGGAAAACCCGTTTATCGAATATCGTTAATTTGATTAGGTTTAAATTAAATGGAACTTTTGATTGGGTTTTTATTACTATAAATTGTATAGATTATGGTTAATGGATGTCTGATGTATGTACCATCTGTTTAAATTCTGAGAGAGGGCTGAATGGGTTAGCTTTAGTTTGCTCTCCTAGTACACATTACGAAAATTTTATATATTTTGTTCAGACTGTATGTGTGATATTTATTATATAGTCATATCTAGATAATATGTCTAGTTAATTAGATATAATATAGTATGTTAATTAACTATAGGAAAATCGTTATAATATGTTGCTAATTTGCAATGTTGATACCATTTTTCCAATTGTATTTGACTACAATAAAACTTTGTTCGTTCTTATTTTATTGTCCAATAATAGTTGTTGGTAGGTACCTCACATTTCCGAAGATATAAAATAATGTATTGAAAGTTTCTACAAATAGTCCAATCACATAAGAACTTCTGTTATTATTCAATAATCGATTAAATAATAAAGTTTCAACAACAATCCGTCCAATATTTTAACTATTGATACTGTCAAGGGATTAATATTTATGGCTCATATCCCCTATAGCACTTTCCGAACAATTCCTTGAGAGAAATTGATGTTAAATCATTCTCCTTGAGAGCATAATCAGGCACTATAGAGAATTGTTTACGTAACAAGAAACTCGTTATCTATTACCTAAATCTATATTAAATACTTTACAGAAAAATTTTATACTTTTCAGATATTGAAATACCTTAGATTTTTCATCCTGAAGAAATATTGACCTAATATATTTATGTTCACTAAAGCGAAGGTTGTAAAAAAAAAAGTTAGTGTTCCAATTAAAACATAGCAAGCCTACATTAAAACATTATTACCTTGGAGATATTTATATTGGAAATTTAGATCAAATTTTGGAATTCTATTAGACAGATCTAATCCATTGTAAATGTCAAGAGCTTTATTTTTTTTTAAATTAGCATTTCTCTCAAAATCAGTAGAGTTGGACGTTGTACGAACGGAATACATCTTGTTAGGAGCCGACTGGTTTTATCTCACGTGACGTCTCTTGACCCGAACTTGTTTTAAGCTGTTCCCTTCTTCACGTTTTGAAAATTTAGTAGTGTTTTTGGATATGTTAAAAGTAAAAATTTGATGATTTCATATATTCTAGTTGTTTCACAAGTTGTGGGCACTAATTTTCCGTTCATATAGATTTATACGAACCTGCACATCAAAAGTTAGTTAAGTTCTAATACAATAGAAGAATTTCAATACAGAATCCTAAATAAAGATTTCATAAGGAGGTTCATAAAACTCTAAGTGGACATTATTTGTGTGGAAGTTGCATGATATACATTAGTATCAAAATTATTATAATGTTTTAGAATTGTATTCATTTAAGTTCAATTTTACGTCTTAGAATTATATAGAAGTGAAATAATTGGTACTTAGTTATATTAATATACTACAATATATTTACATTCATAATTGATTGATCTGTAATAACCAAAGATACCTTTATCTAAGAACAAAAAAAAATCAATTCTCTTTTTCCATAATCAGATATTATAAACATAAGAACGAAAAAATGTATGTTCCTAGAAATACAAATAGATTCCTTAAAGAAGTTTAATAATTATAGTTAATATTCATAAAACAAAAACATTTTTTATATTTTAATTAATTTTTTCATTCTTTTCAATAAATACTAATTTAATATCCAAGTTAGTAAAATGTTTGAAATAAACATTGGTTATTATAATTTGCTCTATATAACTGTAATTATTAGTTAAAATAATCTATGAACATAAAAACTGTCATGAAGTGTTTATTCTAACCTAATCTAAATTTCCTGTAACAGCTTCAAATGTAAACAATTTAAGACAGAATGTTTTATCAACAAAGTAAAAATTTATATGAAAATTATTCCCCAGAAAGGAAATAAATAAATCCTCTAGTAAACATTATACATTAAGAGTTTCACATTGTAATTGCATTAATTCTCGTAAAAACAGTCTTCTTAAAAAATATTAAAATCTCAAGCAGTATAGTAAAAATGAAATCGTAAACATTGTTTTATAAAGAGCAATGAAAACACAAACTGGAATAAAACCGAGCATTAACCAAACGAGAGCAGCCCAGTATCGAAATAAAAAAAGGAATTAAACTTATAAAATGAAGGAAGAATTAATTACTAAATTTTGTACATCAGTAGTTTTTTGTCGTTGTAGAGAATTTTATGTTGATATCTTCTTTTTGACTGAAAGTAATTGTAGTAGAATTGTGTAGATAGAATGTTTAAACATTAATTATTTATATTTTGTGTAATTCTGTAGCAAAAATGGATTTAATTCTGAATTTTTAAGAATACATTTAATAATAAAACAAAAGTTAAGTTCGTTGCGTTAGTAGTTTTTAACAGTCTCATACTGGTACCGAAGTTGTCGATTCAGACTAAGTTGAATTAACGTTAGACGAACCTTCAAAAACTGGACTAATTGTACTCATTTATTTGAATGTAGATTTTAATTTGGGTTTTGCAATAATATATTTTCAATACAATGACAATTGTATGAATACTCTTAAGAAAATCTAATTACGATTTTTCCATTTCCATTTAATTCGATAAATAGGAAAAATACATGGTTCTTTTGTAATTTTTTTTTATATATATGTAATTATATCTTAATTGAATTTACTAATGGTTCTTTTGTATTTTTTTTATTATTTGTAATGTTATCTTAATTGGATGGACGATTAGTTCAAATCATTTTATATAAAATGAGAGGAGGTGTGTTACTATCTACTTATTAATCTGCAACGTACTCTCTCTGGGTGTGTTGAAAATGTGACATTCTTCAGAATTTGATTTTCCATTTTTATTATTCCTTTATACTTTTAAATTAGTATATTATTCCTTTTTACTGACAGTACTCAAACTTTGTACATTTATTTGTGCTATAGCAATTTTATCACTACTTTGTCTTTTTTTGTAATAAATTAATAAATATTGTAGTTGTTCTAAGATATATTCTGGAGTTCAAGAATATTTCATTCCTATATTTATAATACTCTCTTTAAAGTAATATTTATGGAGAGAGTGTACATTCATCCCAACCTACACTTTTTACACCTAACTAGATACTCTTTTTACATACTTTTACTTCTAATTACGGTAGTGTTAGGCTTCCTTTAAACTGCTTGGGTTCTTTATGTTCAATAAAATCAAAATACATTCTAATTCAATGGATCAGTACTCAATTAACCTTTCTTAACATTAATTTATTAACAAGAATAATCATCTTCTGTCTTATTACAATACTACAATATTCTTATTATTACTATTAATCCCGAATGACTCTAATTGTTGTGACTCACAGATCTTATTCTACGTTATAGTTTAATTATCTGACTCTGAAATAATTACAAGATTTATAAATGAAGTTTGCTCACCCTGCTTGAAACTCTTATGGATGCTTGTCAGAAGTTTCAATTCTCCTAAGAAACTCTTACTCGCCAAGTCCGTCTGGCTATCAAGAATAATTCTCCCAGAAAGCTCTTACTCGCCGAATCTATCTGGCTAGCTTTCTCTTGATCAATCCTGGAGTACTGGGCACGTTTCCTTACACCCAAGGTTGAATATATCATTGTAGCATCAATGACGTCTGTCTTGCTTGCAATATAAGCAATTTCATCATTTTTCCAGGTCTGTCACAATAACTGGTATTAAACTTGCTTCTTATAAAACGTAGTCTATATTTCTAACTAAGTCTGTCCTATTTCCTAACAGTAGATACATATTATTACTGCTCTTCGTTATGGATGATATTATAGTTTTTATGAAGCTTCCATTATTTTAATAACATTTTCCGGAGTGCAGTATATGTTACGATTTTTATTTTTAATATTTAGACATTGAACCAAATAAGATGTCTAAGAATGATACTTAAAACCTCAAAGGTTATTGCATATATTAACTGAAGTTATATTATATTAAAGAACTTTTTTATGTAGAGTGGGAAATTGACAAAAATTATTTTGTTATTTTAGAGCAAAAAAAAATAGGTTTCCCATCTGTTGATATAAAATATATCATCCGTGAAATTAAATAACAATTGTTAATAGTACTTTAGTTAATATTGATATGAATACTGTTTACATGAAGTTTTTTTTTTCTTCAAGAGAACGTATTGAAGATATATTCATATGCAATTAATAACAATTAATGGTGATAAAGAAATGTTTTATTAAAAGTTACCTTACGTTTTAAATACATTACTAAATTTCCACTTTGAGATTCTTATAAAATTGTAAAATTGGTATAAAGGCTGTAAGTTTAATCTAATAAAGTTGTCTACTTTAAAATGTCATCACAGACGTGTAGGTACATCCTTTCTTTATTTCTCTTTGTTACATTAAGTGCTTTTTTATTTAATTTATAATACTCAGACAATTTAAATTTAAAATAAATTTAATTATTCTATTTTCTTATTAAATTTACAAGATTTGCTATGGTCATTAATTTCAAATAAAACATAATATATTGTGATTAGCTATAAGAAATATTGGTTTGTGTTTTATATGATGGAATAGTGCTAATTTTTCAATTTTACCACATAATACTTTGCAACCTTAGTTATATAAAAGTTTTGTTTCTTCAAATAAAATAATACTTCAGTGTATTAATATTAGTGATAAGATAAATGTTCAGATTTTGAAAGATTTAATATTTATTCGAAATATTGCATTCAATACTAAGAGGTAAATATATTTGAACTTCGAATCTTTATAACGAACCCGACTTAAATTCACTGTATCCTACTGCATATTTTCAGATTTACATGTATATATATATGTATAAATTCTCTATAATAATCTTCAATAATTATAAGGTAACATTAACAGAATTCAATCAACTCAACCTCTTTCAAACGGCACGTTCTGAAAAAAATTATTTACTTTGCAAAAATTGTATGAACGAAATTTAACAATTTTCCAAAAAGGTGGGTTGTTTAAGTTTTCTTGAAACCGTTTCAAGCTGTAATCTAATTGATAACTCAGTTAAGTTATCATATACATGGCACAGAAGTCTAAATTAGTAAATTGTTTTTAAAGCAAAAATGTTATTTTATTAGTGTTAGTGGCTTGTAATTTACTCATAATTATAAAAAATAATAATTACACTTTCCAGTTAGAGTTAATAAATATACTCATCTCCAACTAAATTAATATTCTGGGTGTTTTCACAGTTTATGTATTTACATTGACAATATCCATTTCCACAAAGTAAATGTACGTATCATTGTTTTAACATCTCTGTTATTGGTTTTGTTTCTATAGCAGAAAACAATTTTAATTGGTAAATTTGTATCTCACTTCCATATCACCTGTTTTCATTCACCAAGCTATGATATAAATTATGAGAAGTTATACATTGTTTTTCATTATAAAACACTGAAACCCCTACCACGAGTAACTTGTGGTAGGGGGGTTTCAGTGTATTATATTGTTCACATTCACCACAGTGCTCGTTGGACATCTATTGTTTTTCATATTAATTTCAGGCGAATTGAATGATTTAATTTCGTGTACCTTTGTATGTTTGTTCTGACACTAAATGAATTCTATTAATTATATAAATTTTTAATTAAGGTATTTCATTTTAAAATAACTTCTCTGTACTTCATAGATGCATGAAATGTTTGATTTCATTATAATACGGTTATATATGTTAAAGAAATTATCAATTTTATTTATTGGTTAGATTATTTATCTCTGTTAAATCGAATATTTCTCTTCCTTTATTTCGAATTCATGGTTAATGGTTCCTTACAAAGTGGTACTGTTTTATATGTTACCACATATATCCATAATTATCTATCAGTCTGATTATTTGTTTACTATCAAATCGAATACTGATTTCGAATACTATAGTATTGTAATTTTACATTATCCAATACAAACTTCAATTTTCGTTGTATCTTATGTAACAAAGATGGTTGTTACTTATGTCTTTAAGTAGTAAATTATTGTATCAGTATTATTTCTAATAAAGTGTTATAGTTATTATAATTCCTTAAATAGCCAAAGTTTAAAGTGTGTGTTATATTAACACACTTATATTAATACTAATAGGATGATTCAGATAAAGTGCCTCAAATTTATTACGCGAGAATGTTTTTTTTTTTTGTTTTTGTTTTAATGTAGAATGAAGCAGTAAAATGCTGCACTACAAACATGACAAAACATTACACTATATTTGCATTTATTGTATTTAATTATTGTATATATGACTGTAACACATTAGTTAACAATTCACTGTTTGTCCGAGATTCACAGAAGAGTGAAGCAGCTTTCAAATTATTATTGCAATACTTAAAACTGTCATTTTTACCATCACCGTATGTCATTCATTATAAATCGAACCTATAAGATCTAAATTATTGCACCTCAGTTTTATAAATTCCTATTGAACGTAATTTTGCTATTCACTTTAAACTTGGAAGGTCATAGATTAATTCCGACTCAGTGAGCGCAATTACGCCATACATTGGGATGTTGCTATTTGGATAAACTTTAATTTAACTCGAGACGTGATGTTTGTGTCTTGAATTACAATAGTTAAATGAATCCACGTATAATCTTGTCTGTACCGTAAACAGTATTACCAACTCTGTCATTGTTTAAGTAATAGTGATGAATTAGGATAGTAAATTTTTAATCAAACTTTATACCCGTTTTTTTAACGAAGTTGCACATTTTATTTTACGAAATTTGAATTTTAATTGTGGAGTTAAAATGATAATAGTGGAAAAACATGTTATTTAATTTTAACCATATTTTGTAATATGTAAATATAGTAATAGTCTAAGTAACCTAAGGTCGATAAATCTCAGTCAATTATCAGTGTTTTATGATTTTATGGTTGTATCGAAACAATATTTTGTAATCTGTAGCGTGAATTATTACACATTCCTTTACATATTTTGCTCTAACTTCCACAGGGGTTAGAGAAATAGATTAAAACTTCAATTATAAAAGGCTCCTCTGTCAGTTTAATTCTCATTAGTAGTAATGTGCCTTTTCTAATACAACATGAGAAAATACAATTTCAAAAGTTAAAGGACAATTTAGGTTTTAATATGCCAAGAACTTATTTTATTTTTTCCTCTTCACAAATTCAATATCTAAATAGATTGATGTTTATTACACTAAAATAATATCTGGCTCAACACACCCGACTGCATCAAATATACAGTACTAATTTACCATTTCAAACACGTTACAACACAAAAACAAATACAATATTGGACAAAACAATAAACAAAATACAAGTATAACTCTTCAATGAAACTGGAGAATTTACTTTTCGATATGCACGAAATAATTTCTTTCAAAATAATAAACAAATGTATTGAATTTTAACATTAAAAAAACTTTGATGTAAATCTTTACAATTTACATGTTTTAATTTAAACAGTTTTCATACTGTTCCTTAAAATACAAAGTTTATAGTCATTAATACATTGTATTATATTATACTATAATTGGATTTTACGATTATATAAAAACATCAGTATTAAAAAAAAATATTCCCTTTATCAAGTGATATTTTAATTTTCACTTTTAAATGTAAACTGAAGAAATTAATTTGAATTGTATCTGCAAGAGTATTTTCATGAAATATATTTTGAAGTGAAAATATTCATGTGTTGAATTACTGCGCCTTTTGGGAATAAACAAAACAATAAAACGATGAATAAACAATAAACGTTGTGTTGTTATTGCAACAAAACAATTAATTTACATGAACAAAATACAAATATAAATTCCATTGTTCCGGTTTAGGGAGACATAGAAAGTATAGATTAAATTAGTAAAAAAATACTAATACAAATAACTGTGGCTATTTTATGATTTCGTAAGTGTAACATGTAGACAAAGTTTACAAGTGGTATTGTTAAATGTATGTATGTTTTATTTTTGTAGATTGTTGGAAATATGTTAATAAATAACTTTAATGTTAACGAGCGAGTCATGAAAGATTACATTTGATTTCATTCAACTGCAGAAGTGATGTTGCTTATTTCCTTAATAGCAGGGGGAATTGTTTTGAGTTTACAGCGAGAAGTTTACAATGGAATTACACATTCCCTGTGTTGTGAAATTTCGAATTATTTTTTCTAAATTTTAAAAATTTTCTCTAATCGTTAATGAAATATTGATCAGCGCGATAAACCCATTGGGTGTTTAATAAGGATGGCCAGGCAGTAATCAAAACTAACTTATCGGAGCAGTATTTTCTAAGTATCATTTGAAAGACTCGGAGATAAAAGTTTGGAATTGTTGCTTACTACATATTTAGACGAAATGGGGAAAAGTTTAGGATCAAAAAACTACGGGAAATGCAGATGCAATTCAACTGTGGTACACTAACTCCACATGTTCAAGCTGAAATAAATTGTGAACTGGAAAAGATATTTTAAGATGGTGTATTAGAGGATTCCAAGAGTCCATTTTCGTCTCCAGTCTTATAATGAATAAGAAGGATGGATTAAATCGTATTTATAGATGACCCTAAGAACGTTTTTGCAATATATAAATATCCTACTTGAAGAAATGTACGTCGGATACAAAGTTTTTTTATGAATGACTCCTTGTTACAAACGATTCGTCAAAGACTTTGTCACTCATGTCGCTCCGTTACCTGCTTTAACAAAGAAAAATGTAAATTTTGATTATCTATTGAAGTAGAGAAGGGCTTCTACAACACGAAAGAACAATTGATCATTTGTGTAAAAATTTTAAATATGAATAATAAAAATGAATTGACCTTGAATCCATCCATACAGATTTCATGGATGAAACTAAAATGAAACGACCTATGAACAACTAAACTATGTCTTGAACTGAAGTAGATATTGCTAGTATATCTTGACTTAGGTATCAATCCAGGTTGACTTAGTTATGAATCCAGGTATCAAAAGTATTTCTCCGAGAGGAAGATTATTCATTATTTACAAAATATTTGAATATGAATTTGATCCTAACAGGATGTATTAAAAGCTGTTGTAAAGTAGTTAAAATGGGTAGCTTAAGTTCCATTTTGCGAGTCTTATGAAGTTGAGATAATCTAATAGCTATGTTAATAATGTTTAATGTTTAATTTAATAAAATATGCTATTTATCTTTGTTTTTTTAACGTTTGGTGCTGTTATAGTTTAACTTATATTTTGTTATGTTTTACAAATCGAATTGTTTAGTAACAAAGAAGATACAATTCATGTTGAAATAAATCTAGTTAAATCTACTCGCTCCTACTAATATATTGGAAATCGTATATTTAATCCATTCCATGTTTTGCCTTTCTTATATGTTTTTTTTTAACTAAAATTTACTCTTTTCATCAATGTCATCATCAGAATTAAAAAAAGAGAGATTTTTATTGCACAAACGATTAGTAATTACATTTTGAAGACGAAGTCTTCTATATAAGCCTAATTGTCTGTATCCACTTCCCTTAAAGGAGTCAAGGAGGAAGTTTTCTACTACTCTATGTAGTCAAGTTAAACCCTTCTATTACTGTATCTAGTCAAGTTGAAAGCTCTCGTCTCTTCTACATGCAATCATAAAGGCACAAAACCCAATTTCAGTAAAGTGGTTTAATCAATTTGGTAGTAAATCTGAAGCTCATAATTCACTTCCATTTACTTAGAACGATAATCATAACTTAATTAGTTTTCATTGCTAGTTATACCTTATTTTATAGTGAGAGTATTACTAGCACTGTATTCATAGTATCCATTTTTACTTTTTATTAATTTAAATCTAATTTATTCGGTACAAAAATTTAATCTACATGACAATAAGGCTCTTAATTTGATTTTTTTTTGTAAAGGAGAAACCATTTTTCATTTTTTAAATATTATTTTTCGCCCGCATCTCTTTTTCCAGGATTCAAATTAGTTTATTGAAAGTAATAATCTAATTTGATACATTTTTATTTGAATTTAACCTCAATTATTTTAAATCAGCAAAAAATAAATAAATAAAATAGAACGATTTGGATTTTTACAGAATATTGTGAATTACAAACATGTTACACGGGGCGTGAGACTTGAGTCATATTATTTTAAATTTTAGCGTTATAAAACGGTACGAGTAATTAATTATTAAAATATTAATCTGATTGTAAAGTGTTTCCCATAAATTTTATTTTCGGTTTGATACATTCGTGTGTTATGTTTATCAACTATACCAACATTATTATGTTTATACTCACGTATTCTGTTGACTTATGATTAGCAGAACTGAAGCAAAATTATGTTCAAAAATATCTTCAATGACAAAACTGAGAACTCATTAATAAACATTCATTGAGCTGATGGCACGGAGGGGTTCTACGCAGAGCTCAACCCGCCAATGCCCAAACATACGGACGTGTATATGGCTTAGAGAAAACACGGCTTGTGAATCGTGTTCGAGCACGAACACGATTCAACTTGACGCCCCTTTCGGAGTCCAGGTTTTCCAAGTCGTCTTGTAAGACGAACAAGGAGTTTCTTGCCAAGGCCAATTGTTGCACCAACACTTCCTCGGTAAAAACGCCCAAATCAGACTCGACGGAATTTTGCAGAAACGACCTAAGTGTAACTCTCATTTTTGCAACGGTGTACTTTTCTCCACCTCTAGCTACAACCTCAAAAGCAAGCTCCGTATTTTTCAGGGCATCCACCAGCCTCAGCAAGTCGACCGCCATTTTGCCTGTTACTCGGTTAAGAAATTGTTTAGAAATCCCAAAGTCTGTTTGAGTGTTATTTAAATGTGTGTGAAAAAAAATATATAATATGTATATATTTCATATTGTATATATTGTAAATGTTTTATGAATGTAAAAAAAAAAAAAAAAAAAAAAAAAAAAAGGTGAAAGTTTTAGGAATGTAAAAGAAGTAAATTGAAATGACCAAACGAAAATTAAATAAATAAATTGAGAAGTGTATGTGCTGTATGTATATATATATGTGTGTGTGTGTAAGAACCAAAACAAACAAGCAAGATGAATTTTTGAAAAAAATTTTGAAATTTTTTGAAAGAGTTTTTTTGTAATAATTTTTTTTTTTATATATATATAAAAAAAATTTTATCTTTTTTTGTGTTTTACTATCCCTTGCTCGTCGGAGTCGGTTCAACAAAAGAGAGAGACCAAAAAAAAAGAGGAAAGAAAAATTTCATTGAAATTCCACCTGTGCAGTCCTGAAATACACAACAAAATTTAAAAAAGAAAAATAATAAAAATAATAATGATAAATTTATGACTAACCTCGCTTTTAACAGATTTTTTTTTTTTTTCAAACAACCACGCTGTGCTACCAAAATGTTACCCCACGTTCCTCCAGTGGCATGACAGGAAAGCGCGAGGTTGCCGCGATCGATGAAAACGGAGGACGTGGAGCAACCACGTGAGATTGCCACTAAACAATTAATTGACAGTCAGTCAATTTCAGTCAAAAAAAGAAGAAAAAAAAAGAAACACACCTACACTAGTAGAAAAAACAAGCAAGTATTTTACTCAAGATTATACATACATTTAAAAAAAAATTATTAACAAATAACAAATTAACAATTACAATGAACAATTAAATATTAACAATTTGTTTTGCTTTACTTGTTATATTATGAAAAGACATAATTATGATTTAATTTAGTAAAGAAAATGCGTTGGCCAACGAAAATATTACACCTTATCGTTTTAAAAGAAAAATTTCAATTTCTAATTTTTGGGCCGAAAATTTTTGCATGCTGTCCCTTCCAATTTCATTATACATATACACACACACATATATATACATGACAAACATGAAGATAGAGATAATTTATATTTGACATCATTTACCGTAATGGTATTAAATCAAATTACACAAATCCAATAATGTGAATTTTAATATAATAAATTTAATTTATAGTTTAAATTTATATATATTAAATTTTAAGGGACAGTTAATATTTCTTGTTTCATAAACGATTATATTTGAATTCAAATAATGTTCTTAGTAAATTTATATAAATAAAGAATTTTAATAGTAAATCGTACGACAAAATTATTTATAATGTAAGTGAATGCTTACGTGTGTATCTGTATATTATTTTATTAATATGTATTTTGGTGTTTTGGAGAAAAAACTTTTATTTTCTGTGTTTTTATTATTGACATGTTTTATTAAGTAACAAAAAAGAATTTATTTTATATTATCTATGAAAAGTGTAAATATGTTTCCTTGCTTTCATCTGCAGTAATTAAATAATAAAGAAGATACGATTCATGTAATTTACCCATCAGTGAGTGATAGTTTACCCAGTTAAGGTAGGTCTAATGTTATATCAGAATTGGTCTACTACGCAATAACTACTTGTTAAACGTGTGATAAGGGCAGTGATATTATCAGTTATTCTATGTAATTTATAGAAATAATGAATTGTATTCACGTTCAATGTAAAATGTTATTTGTTCTTAATACAGTCAAATGTGTATATTTCTTAAGCTATGTGTAATATAAATATGAGCATATTTTATTTTAATTGAACATTTTAAGACAAAGTAAAGATGATATTGATATTGTAGGGTAAATAACATATATTGAGTTTCCTTATTTGGATCGCTGTGGTAAAGCTGGTTGTTGAATTTTGGTAAACTGATTCGGCTTCGATTAAATATATTGATTACCTCTATATTGGAATACACTTCACAGATAAATACTATATCAACCTGGTGGTTAAAAGGTGTCTACTTTCTCACAATTTTCGTTATATTGATTTGAGACTAAATCAAGTTTACACTTACATCTTGCAATAAGTTTAATGCTCGTTAATATTTTTGCCGCCATCTTAAAAATGACTACTTTTTATATAGAACATGGTCTGGTGAGAGATTCTACTGACATATATTAATTTCAAAGATTAGTTCAGTTAAGCAAACATATTTCAATATTTCCCTCCTAAATTCAGCTATTCACCATAAAGATCTAACTTTTGATTTTGTCAAATACTGTCAAAGGTGTATTTATTGTTTTCAACTATTTATGACTTTAATACCCAACCAATTCTATCCACTGGCTATATATATATTAACAATTTTTTTAAGTACATAATTAGTATTTCAAATGTCTAAGGAGTACTGTCACAATATGCATAATAAAGAAAACAAAGATTCCACGAACCAGAAAGAAAGGAACAAAACTAAGACTGTAGTAAATCCAGAATGTTTTTACATTACCCTTATGTAAATTTTGATGACATAATCATCATCCTCAGAAGTTTACAGTTGAACATGCCATCAAAATGTAAATAAGAATAATATAATAAAAGTTCTGGATTTATTACAACCTTAGTTTTCATTCTTGTTTTTGTGGTTATGGGAATCCTTGTTTTTGTGGTTATGGGAATCCTTGTTTTTCGTTTTTCTTATAAGTATTTCGTTGCAGGATAAATTGAATAAGTTCCTATGGATAGACATCTAATTTGGTACAAATGTTTTTACTGCTAGAGTTTAAATGGACTTTAAATGGTTTCCATTTAAACCATTATTATTAAAGTATGTGAAAAGCAATTCTTCTATATCTGTACACTCCTATGAAAAATACTCAGAAATGAAAATATTTACCTTTTAGCTGTCTTTTGTTTTGATAAAACTTTGTATTTCCTTAGCTATTGAGACCCTCAAAATATAGTTTACACTAAATTTCTAGGTTTTTAGTTACTACTGGAAAAATAGTAATGAGGTTGTCTTAACCCAATTTTAATTTTATTTTGATTTAACAGCATTTTTTATTTAACATTTATATATTTGTTTGATTTTTAAATTAGTTTATTTCTGTAATACAAGTCCAAACATGTGAACTTCTTTTAATACAAATTTTGAAATATTGTGCATAAGAAGTATCTAGATTCTCCTCATATAATTGACATTAACCAAGTCGTTTTCTTTACTTTATGATGGAAAACGTAATAATAAGTTAATATTAATGAGGTGATAGTTTCGTGTCATAAATCTTTTCTTGTGTTTTATGCTCCCTGTTTTCTATAAACAATTTGATATGTACATTTATTTATGACAACTGTAAGTATTGTACTGTAATAAAAAATTGGATATACAAGTGGCTGAACAGGTTAAATGCGGTTGTAAATTATTATTGCCACAACATTTGACGGAGATTCGTTGATAATTCGTATGTACACAAGTCTAAATCACAGCTATTCTTATTGAACACATTCTGGTTTGATATGACAACCACCTTACAAGAATATATAAATAGTAACTCTTATTACTAACGAATTTAATGTAAACAATATATAAATAGTGAATTTCAAAAGGAGTGGTCACTTTCACAATGAAAATAAATCTTCTAAGGAGATAATAAACTCTTTTAACAAGACTCGAATTCGTTTTTCTGTTTAATGTGTAGCCATTCATTTTTCAAACTTGACTTTTATAAGGATCCGACTAATGATAATTCACACAAAAAAAACCTTTTCAACACTAAGATATTTAGACATTTCATATCCAATTTCACAATCTCATTCATAGAAGAAGAAAAAAACCCCTTAAATGCTAAATTATTTTATAATTCCTAATACAACAACTCTTATTGCTAATATCGTTCAAGCTAGGTTTACCGACACTCAGTCTATTCAGATCGGTACAATTATAATTATCTATCATTTTAAAAGATATAAACATTCATGAACATTAAGGACATTCCACACTGCACGTGGCGTGCGTGGCTGGACGTATGGTAGCTACTTTACAAAATATCGCTTCCCTGCTTATCAAATGAGACTGTTCACACTGTAGGGCCACGGCCACGCGCTAAGCCCGCATACTGGACACGCGTGGCTACCGTTCGCTCCTTGAGCGATCTTTTTTAACGTGGCGGACACATTTTTAGCCCGCGTATGCGCAGAGTGAGCTAGACCGCATGGTAACCGCTAGCTGCACGTACACGGTCCATTCTACATTCTCTGTTGCGTTTAGCTCTGTTGTGTTGTGTTTCTTGTAGCGGTTTTGATTTGTGAGTTGAAAATGGAGCAGATGATAGAAGAAGTACGTACTCGTCCAGTGATTTGGACTTAACTTCAGAACTGTTAAAGGACAAAGCATGGGACGAAATCGCCGAAGTGTTATTAAAAGACAGTAAGAAAATTATATTATACTATGCCATGATTATTATGAAACATCTTAAAAATAAATTGGTATACTCTGTTAATCAAACACGTTTTGTTGAGTTATTTAGTGTCCAATCACTATAAGTTTTTTATAACGGCATTAATTAATATTTGTACCTACGTTAAGAGCACAAATCGCTCCTGCTACTAATTGCCTCCCTGTAAGTAATGTCGTTTTTCCTTATATCACCATCAATCATTGTCAGCACCTCATTAAACTGGTCATGGTTTAATCTAAAATAAGTGCAGAAAATGTTTCATTGTCAGCCTCAAGATCACGCATCAAATGATGGTATTCGCCATAAGACTTTCTTTTTCTATTGATCGGACGTACCCACTCGTTTCTTGTTGTCAAACAATACAACAATACCAGCTCATCATCACTACTGCTGGAGTCATCATACCAAGGTAAGCCGCACGAAAATCCAGATTCACACCACGGGACCGTCGGAGCTGACATCTTTCTGAATACTGACGGTAAAGCATCGCGTGGCCGGTATAGCATCGCAACAGTCGCGACTATGTAAGTTGGCACGTGGTTAGCGTGGCCGGCGTGGCATACTTCCAGCCACGCACGCCACGTGCAGTGTGGAAAGGCCTTTTACTAACTAAAAAAAAATACAAAACCTTGTAAATGATATACTTTAAGAACACAAATTGTAGTTTCGTAATCAGCTAATTGTGAGGTAAGTTTCATAGTTTTTTAATTGACATAAATACCCACGATGAATGACAGATTAGTCTACTGAATATTTAATACACGGTGTTTTTTCTTCCTTTTTTTTTGATTAATGTTAGTTTTTATTAATAATATCTAATAACAAGAAATAAATTTAATAACTTGTGTGTGTTTTTTAAGAATAATTAATTATTGCAGTCGTTGTCTTACTATATGTTTTATAATACTAATAAGAATTATGTTTTATTTGTTATAAAATAAGAATTAATAGATAAAAAATTCATATTATACCGAAAATGAAGATATACTTTATTAACCTTTTCTCTGAATTTTTTAAATTTTATTTATGTACATTTCTTTGATTGGTGGTTTCCATAGTAGTTAGGTGTATAATACAAAATAATTAATTACAAAACTTGTGTGTTGAAGTGTCGACACGATGACTTTTATGACAAAAATAACCGGACGACATTGACTTATTTTATATAATACTGTTATAATGTATTGACTCTTTGAACATTCACGGAGTGTATTTTAATTCAGACGTAGTCTTTTAGCTTTCATTGGTATATGATGCATTTTTTAAAAGAGAAATAATTGTTAATCTGCATATCTAAGTCGGTAGTATCTGTTTGAAGCTCAGTTTTACTTTAAAATTAAAGGAGTTATTGTTGTAGCATTCAATTTAACACCCTATAAATGGACATGGATTTTCTATTTCAAGATCGTTAAGACATCCAGATTGATAATAAATCTTCCTTTATGTCTAAATGTAAACGCTGTGTTGACAAAATAAACACTTTCATAAATTTAATATTTATAATATCAAGACTAAAACTGTCTCAATAAATTTTCTCCCCATACTGTTGCATTAGTTTAACAATTGCCAAAACTCTATTAAGATGTACTTATTTATAAAATCAATTATAATAAAACACACAAATTTTATTTAAATATGAATCCATTCAGACCAATAAAGTTAAATTTCTAACATGAGCAAAGAAACACCGAGAGAGAGAGAGAGAGAGAGAGAGAGAGAGAGAGAGAGAGAGAGAGAGAGAGAATATTTTATATTTATTTTTATATTAATCTTAATCATTTATATATATATATATATATATATATAAATGAATAATGATATATATTGAAATTGAAAATAAATATAGCATTTTATTTTAATTTAGTGAAGTTAAAAATCTTTAGTATTCAATGTATTCACAAATGTATTTGTGATTGTCAATAAATACACAAGAATAGACGTGTTAAAACAACACTTAAATATTAATTTGATGCCATTTTTACAGAATAATTAACATATAAATGTAACAGATTTAGATAGTGGTTCAACATCTCACAGATAACTCACATTAGTTACTATATTAATTAAATATTCTACTTCGATATTACAACAGGGTACGAGAAAAATATTGTACTTTTTCCAGAATATACCATCAAGTAGTAAATATAATTTCACGGCATAATATAATTCGTACTAAATGATGGATCTATAATGTTCAAAATAAAACAAAGTTATTCCAATAAAAGGGATGTAAATATGCGGCCGTATTTTCTCTTTTTACATTAGCAAAATGGGGAGTTAATATTTGGTCAAGAAGTCTATAACTCTTAGGGCTAGACAGTCTTTTAAGTATGATTAAATAAAGAATAAAAAGCAAATAACAATACGTCTTATGCCGCAAACAATTTAACTTAGTAAGCGAATCCGGTATTTTTCACTTATCTATGGTGTACAGTTCTAGTAAGTCTAATTGATTTATTTATATACACACCTTGTTGGTAAGGAAACAGTATGCATATTTTGATTAAACAAAAGAACTTTTAATCAACAGATAATACATTTGTTATTAAATATATATTTAATTAATGAAAAACATCAATTTGCACAACAATAAAACACCTCAACAAGACCAATTTCAAGTATAAAGTCGTTATCGGGCATTATCCGCAATTACAACTCCTTGCAAAATTTTAATCTAGATTAGATAAAAATTTATACCGTACAGTGATATATTTAAGGACAGTATCATTAAATAAATTTTTGGTTTTTATATTTTAATAGAAATCTGCTACGTTGCTGTGTGAAGTCTGTACGTACATTTAAACTGAGACATATTATAATTTTTAAATGTAAGAGATGAAAATAGTAAGTATATTGTTAATGTTAAGTATGGGGCGATTTTCAAGTCTTTGTATAAATTATAAATAAATTATTAATTGCACTTTATGGTTGAAAAGATATGATTTATATATTTTCACTATGTGGTAAATGTCAATGATATTTTGTTAGTTGTTTAATGTATCAGAAATTTATTTTGTTTTGTGTTCTTCTTCAACTTTGTTATTATTATTCTATCATTTATGTATCTTTTTAATGTATTACTGTGGTGGTACCACTTTTTTGTTGTATTTTACTTGCATATTTTATTTGTCATTATGCTATATAAGATGCCTGTCTTACCTTTCTTTAACAGTAAAGTTTTCTAGGAGTTCATGTACAGATTATGAATGAAGATGATGTTTTAGTAGTTAAAACGTCATCTCGTTAAAGTGTATGCTTGTTGTGATAATTAAAGTTTTTCGTTCAATATTGACTACGAAATTCCAACTGAGTTTTCTGAATGTAATGTAAGAATTTGTGTTTTAATAAAATGAAAATATTTTAATTACGTGATTTTAACGATAACAAATATGAAATCTAATTCAAGGTTTCCTATTGTATCTATATTCTCTAGTAGCTTCGTAGTGAACATATATTTCGAATATTGAAAATTGAGTGCTTTTTTTTTATGCGTAAGACAAAAATAAACACATGGAAATATGAAAAACCACAACTTTATAAATATAAATAATTTAGCTGTCTAAAAATATCGTAACATTTTTCGTGACGAAACAAATGTTCATAATACATTGACAAATCATTAATGAGCTAGGTTTATTATGAAGCGTGATTAGTTGAAAAGAAAAATATTAATTAAAACTTGTAAAATACAGTATATTAAATTGAGATAAAACTTTAGTATGATATTAAAATAGCATTGAGTATAAGTCTTAAGTAAACTTAAGAGTGAGTTTTTCGTGACTTTAATTTAAAAGTGACTTTCATCCGTTATCTAAACAAATCTGTGTCAGGTAAACCAACGCAAAGGATTCATTTCTTGACAGTTTCATTAAAATAATTTTAACCTGTTATAAACGATTTAGCTGGAGAAATAATTAACTACTAATAGTTATTCTTAGATGTGGTTTTTTCATAGAGCAAAATATTTTCATATTATGTTATAGCTTTAAATTATTTTAAAATATAGTTTAAAATTGTCGAAACCAAAATTGATTACTTTTCGTTTTAGTCCAATCTTGCAAAAAATCCACACAAAATTGGAGATGTGTCAAATTGCTCTATATATATATATATATATATATATATATATATATATAAATATTTATATATATATAAATATATAAGCTGGCCTATATCTTCAGAAAATTATAATAAATTGAAGCCCCTGTATGTGTTTTGGTTGTTTGTTTTGTAAGGGAATGGGGTAATTTGCTCTACTAGTTTAACCCATTTCATCTTTTAACATTGTTTTACTCCCAATTTTGAACTTAATTTCTTTTCAAATATGTTTATAGGCCTATTAGTTTTTTGATTAGAGTTGGCTACTATATACAATCATCCAAAATGTGGCCATATTTATTGTTTTAAAGAATTTTTTTTTTAATGTGCTTTTTAAGTAAGTTAGATCGCGTGTTAATTTACCTAGTTTAACAAAATATATAAATTAACACAAAATAGTGAATTTTTCATGCATTTTGCGGATAATAAAAAAAATGTGTTAACCTCAGTTTGTATAATTATATTCGTTCATTTAAATTATATAGGGATTACAATAGTTGTGACAGATTTTTCCTGACTACCAAAATGTTTATAAGAGAAAATTATATAAAGAATTGTCTCTTGAAAGAAAATATGCTTAGTTATGATCATGTTTGAAAATATAAGTACAAAAGTAAAAAATAAATAAATTAAAAAAATGAAATGTCTCGATTTTATAACTTAACTTAAACATAGCACTTCAAACTGGGCCATTAAACCCTGTGTATATATAACATTCCTTACCAAATAAATATCTATGAAGAATTCCTAATTACAATGAGAATGCGTGGCTGACAAACGTTTAAACTACCTATACTAGTATAATAACGTCATAAAAAAAGCAAATGATTGAAATGAGATTACAAATGAGCTAAATGTCTTAATGTCTTTAATATTACCATTAGCCAGAGGTCGTTATTAAAGCTCTAAAAAAGGTTATAGTCTTATAAACTACCTCGATCTGATATTTATGTATTTATTATATGTTATAATTATAACTAAATTGGCCAGAAGTCTTTGCTATAGTCCGCAAATATGGTCAAGATTATAAATAAACTCCATGTGTCTGCTATTTTTAATATACATTATCATTAACAAAATGGGTCAGACGACATTGTTGTAGTCGCCAAACTAGGTCATCGAGATTTCAAATATGACTATAGATGTTTCATATTTTCATACTCGTATACAGTGTTTTCAGGAAATACAATAATGCTACTACACATTAAGTGGTCGATATTTGGGTCAAATTAAAGAAAAAATTTCCGATAAACATATGTTCAGAAATGAGTCGTTTTCCATCTAATGGCCATTTTGTGTGTGTTTTTTAAGAATAAATATGGTTTTTTTTTAATTATTAGGATTTCCAGTCGAAAGTTGGTATAAACATTTTTCATGCTACGTTTGTATTAGTATATCAAGAATCTTAATTTGATCTCATGAATTGTCGAAATTGTTACCCTTTGGAAATTTTATTGTTGCATATCTCTAAAATCATTAACTTCAGAAAAAAATACACTGCCAGCATTTTGAAAATTTAAGAGATAAAATTTTGATTCTTGATATAGTGATAAGCCGTTTCATAAAAAAATATGTATATCAAATTTCGTCTCAAAATCTTAATAATTTCAAAAGCTACAATTATTTTTTCAAAAACATAAAATGGACGTTAGGTGGAAAACGAAACGTTCCTACATATGTTTACAAGAAATATTTTCTTTATTTTGATAAATACCACCAACATTTAAAGTTTGCTACGATATTCTCTAAACGTCCTGTATATCATCATTACCAAAATGAGACGGCATTGTTGTAATAGCCATTCGAGGTCACAGTTAAGCTATATCTACTAACTGGTGTATTGGGTTTGTTCTTATTGTAATTTGTATTTATACTGACTCTAAATATGATATCTTTTTATCAGATATAAGAAATGCCTAATATAAATATAATAATGTTAATTTAACCTTAACGTAATTACTAAAATTTATGTTATGTTATTTAATCTATGACTATTGCTAATAAAATAAATAACGTACTATGAGAGAAACGTTCAGATTTAATTAGTTAATAAGTAATGTCTTTATTTTTTATACTCCGCTTAAGACTGCCTATTTCTATTTTACTACAATAATACTACAAGACTTATAAGTAATACAAATCATAAACAAAAAACAATAATAATATCTTGTCTATACAATAAACATAATAAAAATTAACGATAAGTTATATAGACTGTAAGAATGATTTTAATTATTCAAAAAAAAATATTAACTTTACTTTCAAATGAATAAAATAAAAAGAAATTAACTCTAACCCCTCTTGTTACAATATAATGTAATCAAATATACATAAATTATTTCAATACGAGATAGAGGAACAAATAGAAAGAAGTGTAACTGAAATTGATGTAATAAATTCATGTCAACATCCCTCACCCCTCATTTCCTGTAGAGTTCATTGAATGTTTAATGTTATTTTTGTCACATTAATTCCTGGAATTTTATTGTTTTGCTAAACAAATTTTCTAAACATTAGTGTTCTAGCATGAGGTACTTTTTAATTATATATTGGTTGTAACGGTTATATTCTAAATGTTTCTTTTTATTTTCTGTAAGATTTTAGTTTAAACTATTTTAGTGTAAATAAAATATAAAACAAATATATTCTTGTATAAGACTTACTTAGTCTTGATTCCTCCTTTTTTATATAGTTTCAATAAAGCATGTCTCGTAATAATGGTTATTATTTTTTCCCTCACTAAGGTTTACATTTACATGGCAGTCTTATATACTTTATCAAATTTCTGTTGCTCTTTAGGTTAGAAGACAAAACCTAGACTAAATATCTCCCACCTTTTCCAATTTCTCCCTCTTCGTTCTATTTCAACATTGATTTATTAAATCTGCTTAAATGTCTCTCTTCATTAAACGCTTCCACGATTTCTTCTTTCTTTTTTACCAACTAGGTTTTGGAAAGACGTTATCTTGCGATGTCCGTCTCTACTTTGTGCAGTGTATGAACAACCATAAGTTCGTCTTTTAGGGTACTAACTATTTACCTTCTTGGTTATTTCTATTATACAGTTCAAAATTAGAATTTGTTTCAGTTTGAACATCTAAAATATATATGTTCCAACAACAATTATTGATAGATGCAAAGACGCATATTGAAGATATTTTTACATAGGACGTTTATTCCATCTCACAAATTTACATTCTTGTTGGAAGTACAACAATTAAAAGAAATGTCTACAACATTGATAAATGGATTAATGTAGTCCCAAGTATGACTATTAAAATATACTTGGATATGATTACATGAATATTTTCTTACAAGCTTATCATGATCATTTAGATAGTTCATTGTCTCCATTTTCCACATTTTAATTAAATAAATAAAGTATAAATAATTCAATTTAATTTAAAACAAAATCATTATTATGAAGTCCTAACACACCCATATAATAACAAACACTATATCGAAAACTAACATGTATTATCCATATTTATTTACTGTAAGGACATTGTAAATTGTGAGACATTTTGAGATCACAGTAATATATCATGCTTTATATTTGGGTTATTTTATAGTCAACCGAATAATGAAAAATTTAGATTAAAAAAGAAACACAATTATATATTGATTTTATTTGTAAGAAATATAATAAAATTTTATTATCATACAACAAATCAAATATTTAAATTACTGCGTCAAGGGAATGTAACAGATGTTTATATTTTAGAATAGAAAACAAAATTATGAGTTGCATTCATAATAAATACCCTAGGGAGGTAAGCTCGGATGTTCAACATATTGCGTTGCTTCATAAACGAAAACAATGTGACCTCTTAAATAAAAAAAAATCTTTAAATATTGAAATAAATTTGTTCACAAAAATAATTGTTATTTTCAAATTATTGTTATTATTTAGATTTTTTTAATTATTATTATTATTTAGACTGTGTTATTATCTTCCCGAAAGAAGATAATTTGTTGATTTAATATTACAGTTTATTATCAGACATTTTAGTATTAAATAAATAGTATTGTATTTACCTTAGTGCAATACGTTGCTAAGTAACCGATAAACAAGACCGTACAAGTATGGTACAAAAGGAGGGATATGATAAATTGAGTCTCTCTTCAGATTTTAAGGAATGTATGTTAATCAAACACTTCATTTATGTTTAATATAAAAGAACTAACTAACATTTCGTCACAATGAAATACATAAATAAAACGTAAATCTAATTTTCTTTTAAAACTTGTTTTTCTTAATTTAATGCACAAACACTATTAGTGCTAGTGAATGAAGACAAGTTGGAAAAATTGTCAAGTTGACAAATTGTCTGGTGCACTGCCAAAAATAAAAATAACAAACCAAAGAATTTTAGGCTAATCTTGCACACCAGAAATCGTCTTCGTGGATTGTCCCCATCTAAATTGGCACACAAAAACAGATTTATGTTCAATTTGTTTACATAACAAAAGTATTTAAATAGCATGTGGTTGACAAATAATTTGATAAATACGAAAATAGTTTCAGGCCGTCGTCTTTTAAAATAACGTCAGTTTTCATTTCAGTATTTATAAAACTAATTACTCTCTAATTTCTTTATCATACAAGATGTTTAATAAGCTAGTTTATCTCAGTAACTTCATAATTAAAGCAAATTAATTTGTTTAGGATTACAAGTAATTTTTCAACAGCGTTCCTGGTAAACATTCACTATAAAACCGATAACGTTCAAATTTCAAATTTGAGAGAAGTGCTAACCAATACATTTTGTTTGGAACTATAAGAATTACATGAAAAATCTACACTTTTGTCTAAATGTTTATCTAATAAAAATTTACTGAGTTTTAAACCCAGGTACTTCTGAAAGTCATCAGTGTTTCACAATTTTATTCTTTAGATAAAAATAATAAGACTTTTATTAATAAATCTTTGTTTATAATCGTTGGATCTGGATAACACAATTTCATGTTATAAATTAAATTTTTACTGAAATATGAACATTTAAATTGTTCCTTAAGACTTTACCTTCCAATAATATTACACCTAACACAAAACATCATAATTTGTTCCGCATGAGAAGTTTAACTGTTATTTCATTAACGAACAATGACTTTTTACTATTTGTGTTTTATTGATGTTGTCGACCAACTCAAGCATTTGTATTTGAAACAATTGGATTACATTTTTTTAAAATGGTTTGTTTGACAATTTGGCTGATGTAATAATGGCTGATAGTTAAGCGCTTCAATAAAACTAAATTATAAATTGTGTTTTTCATTTTGCTTCCCAACCTAAATGTTGAGCTACTAATTCTAATGTGTTCTGAACTATGTGTATTTTTTTACTCGGAGAGATGAATGTACATTTTCATATCACCCATCGAATAATATATTATCCAATGTTTCATAGTTTATTTAGTATAATGAAAAACTTAGATTAAAACAGAAACAAAATTATATATCGATTTTATTTTTAAGAATAATATATTATCCAATGTTTGATAGTTTTTCGTTGCACAATACAAAAAATCATAACAAAACAAATATTTATAGGTTAATGATAAATTGCAGCGGAAAATATCAACTAGTGTTCCTAATTTTAAAATTATTTATAAACCTATAATATAAAATTGAACAGTTCTTTTAGGTTAACAATTATTTTCTGCAAAAATATGTGTTAGAAGAAATTTTTACTTTGATAAAACAGACTACCCTAGATCTTTGGAGTAATATAAATATTGATATAAGTAAAACATTAATTACTAATTAAAATACCTCTTTAGTTCAGAGATAAGCGCGTCCATGGATGTATATTTGTTGTGCTATTATGTCAGTTTTTATACTTTTTTTTTTTTTTTTAAATAACGCTTTCGTCAATAAATTTATTTAATTCCAATAATAAATGAATAAGTAAATACAGTTGTGTTTTTACCGTTGTTATTTGAAAAACAATTGTTCAATAGTTATCTATTGCTAAATTTAATCTAGAGAGAAAAATTACAATTATAAAAGACAAAACATATCAATTCCTTGATGAACGAATGAAGTAGATAGGTACAAAAAAAATTTATATTCATTTTCTCTCGGTTTTACGGGAAAGAGAAGTAGTAATTTAAAAAAAGAATAATTTTAATAAATATTAATAATAATAAAAATTGTTTCTACATAGTTTTGTAAAAAATGGTTAAACGTTAAATTGTATTAATACAATAAACGCTTTTCTAATAACAACTTAGGACATCGAAAGAAAGAGCTCCTCTTGATAATGGAGGATAAATGTTCCATTGTGACACCATTATCTACTTTACGTCTTGAAAAGGACTGAAACTAATTTCAGTCGTAAATTGTAATAATATTCTTCTTCTTTACTACAAATATTAGACTTTTACGTCTGTTCAGGTTTAATTTTTTTTTAACACCACATCATGATTATCTTACCAAAATTTAACTTGTCTTTAAGATAATATTCATATATTATTTTAATACCCTCTTTCACTCATTTTTTGTAAAGTATATTTTTTATATGTTTTGTTAAAATCCCAGATTTAAGTTACATACGTGTAAAATACTTGTTTTAAAATAAAGTTTAAATTAGTCTTCCTACTTTCTAGAGGCCAATAAAATCCAATACCTCATTTTTTTTAAATTTACCATCCTTTTTCTAATATGGCGGCCAACTTAAAATTTTTTTTCATAAACGTCAATTTTTATTACTTTTACATATAATTTTAAGATTTTTATTTTGATAAACCCAACAATTTTCGTTTAAATTGGACTTGAAATTTATATTTTTAGATTGATGAAGGACTCTACTATTGTTTGTTTAAGATACTTGATAAAAAGATAAACCACAGCAAATATCTGCAATCTGTTAGTATAGGCAGATAATTTATGAATTGTGTTTATGTATATACATAATTTTCTTAATATACTTTATTACAATAACTGTTTAACATAGTACTTACGTTCGCTCTCTATACTTATTCACAGGAGACGCTGTGGTGGTATAATGAATGTTATTTAATAACTCAGTAGTTATGTCTCATTTCTTCCACTGAAGCATAACGGGATGCGTACAGGGTGATCTTTTATGTATTAATATAGTGAGTAGTACAGATTCGTCAGGTCGGGAGACATCGCGTGTCACGGTCCAAGTCCTCCTGGGAATTGACAGTTAAAATATTCTTTCGATGTCTCATTGTTGTGTGCCTCTTTTCCATTCAGATCTACCATTGGGTGAATTACTTGCTTTAACGGTAAATTTACAAAGTAGAACAACATAAATATTTCCAAAATTATGTTATAGAGACCATCAGTAAATTGCCTTGGTAGAAATGTACAGCCAGGACACGATTTCTTAACATGGCGCACTAGCAGGTATCTAAGAATCATGTGGATTTCCTTCTCAGACAATAATAGGATTCTCAGTTTTCTATTGTAGATGACTTTATTAAAGAAATTTGTTTTGACAGCCCAAATTATGTTGAGAATCAAAATTTGGAAGTTTGTAGCTCCTCCTAAGAGACAACTGAAAAACTAGAGTTCTTTCTTCTTACCACTACGTATGGTCTGGTCTTCTTCTTTGATGGTTAACGTAGAATAAAATTAGCCTAAAATAAGCCAAAATGTTGATCTCAGGCAATTATTTTTGTTATTTACCTTTTTATTTCAAACTGTTACTAAGATTTTCAACATTTTTTCTGAAAAAAATATATAGATATGGTCAAATGCTTGTCTCTCCGAGTATTTCAATAGATAAGTATTTGGTACAACAGTGCAGTTCTAATATCATATGAAATAAACTTCTAACATATCTATTTATTCACTGTTCGTAAAATTCATTTCAAACTAATTAAAAAATCAATAAATAAGTATTAATAAAATAATTAAAATAGCAAACTAAGCTGTCCTGAGATAAAAAATAATTGGAAATTAAATTCACTATTGAGGTTTGGATTGTAATATTATCACACCTTAATAATACAATACCTAATTTTTAAATACTACATTTTTTCAGTTCTATTACGATTTTATCTAATGATGATACAGATAATTATTTTGTATAATACCGTACGAAATCCTAAGCTAGTACAGCCATTATAGTTGTTCAAGTTTAAATAGAGCCTTCAGTCGCTTCGGTCGAGTCGCAAAATAGGAATTAATTCGTTAAAATTGTGATGTTATTGACGACGATTAAGGTTTATTTTCGTTTTATTCACAAATACAAAACCATTACTCCTTCTTAATAACATCACTTTGGGTTTTGCACATTGGATTAGGTTAATAACATTCACGATTTATAAAAATTTTAACGACATTTATAGAGACGATTTTGAGAAAATAGGCCTTTTAGTTTATAGTCTTTTTTGAGTTTTTCAACAATAACTCTTATACCGGCCATTGAAATAGAAATTTTTAGAAAAATCTGTACTTTTTATGGTGTGATTTGATAAAATAAGTCGCTTCAAGTATCTTTTTTATATTGTTTTAAGCTCGTACGTTTCAAATAGTTAGAATCTTTCACCAATTTAACATCTAAATTTTAAGTTAAATTTATATAAAAATGGTTGGGTTTATTAAAATAATGCTAACTATGAAAAAGTATTAAATTATTTATAGAATCCACAAATCTCATAAAAAATATAGTGGTTTTCATGATAAATAAAAAGTAGGAACTTTTTTCCATTTAAACTTTCTTATAAAACAAATATTTTTCAAGATTCCAGTGGTGGCCATGTAGAATAAACAATATGTATATTTATTTAATTCTGTATTTCTTCATTTGGTATTTAACCTATTCTTTTGCATCGATTAACTCTTCTAATTAATATCACAATTGCTTTCTTTATATTTTAACTTGTAATTTACTCAGATATAAAATTAGTAATATAGACTTGTAATTTTTTTTGGATATTAATTAGTTAACTGCGATTTATATTTATGAAATATATGTTTTTTCCTGAGTTTCGTTTAAACTGTTAGCTTTTCTCATTTCGAACATTAATGAAAGAAATTGAATTAAATATGTTAAGCAAATACGTCCATTACCGTCATCGCAATGAAAGTATTGTCTTTATTCTGCAACGTTGAGAGCTTTGCATTAACGACGAACAGGTGAAATGTTGATCTTCACCAATTAACTTTGCTAAGATTATGTGTTTGTTATGAAGACAGGACATTAAATGATCTGGTTTTGAATATTATTTATATTTACGATTTCTAAATTTTTAATATGTTAACTTGTTAGGATTTCTAAGTAACTGAGGCAACTGATTAAAATAGTATTTCGATTGTTATCCTTTTTCTTATACAAATTTGAATATATTTTCTTAGTAATACACTAGATCGATTCCACTAATGAATTCAACGGGCACTTCTGTACTTTTACCTAGCAACAGTTACGAAAACGACTTGACGGTCATTTTCTGCCATCTCTAATGTTGTCTTCTTAATTTTGAGTTCCCCCGTTTTGTAGCTTCATTTATACAAAAATGTTCTCGCATTATTGTAAAGTTGTTTTTAACAATTTACACTACTACTTCAATTATTGGGCTAAAAACATGAAAAAATACTTTATATGTCATTTAATGCAAATGTTACTTGTAATTTGTATTAGAAACTTGAATATTTAACATTCAATAACATTTCTATTTAATAACATAGTGCTATGTTTAAATTATTTTTATCTTTATCATTAAAAGTTTAATATAAGAGGGAAGATTACATAAAACGATTTCGATCACCTGGAAATTACAAGTAAATGAGATATTTTGGAGATCTAAGCTCACAAAGTTGATCCTATCCCAAGTTATAAAAAGAAAAATCAATTGATAGTAAAGTCGCGTACGAAGACTATAACTGTTAATTTTTCGTGATGTAGTTAAGAACAATCGTGACTTATAAAGTAGGACCAAACTTTAACAACAAGTTTGCAATATTTATTCCCCATACTTTAGAAACAAACGTGTATATAAAAATTAATAATCAAATTTAAAAAGTTACAAATATAAAATATTATAACAAAGTGTTGTCACATTAAATACCTACTGTTTCTAATTTACACTTAGAGTTGTATAAAACAATAGAAATTAAGGGAATTGCATCTTTAACACAATTTTTTCTCTAAATTAAGAGTTCTATGTGACAATTGTTATCATAGATTATTGAGGGAAACAACAGTAATTGGATTGATGATGTGAACGTTTTATGTGAATTACTTCAACTTTTATTTTTACTTAATGTATTTTACTTATTTTATTTTTAGCACAAACAAAGAACTTTATAATAATTTTACGTTGGAATATTTTCTAACTACAATTCAGTATAATTGATTTTTTTTTTACATTGATGGTTGGCTAGGATAACAGTAACAAATTTAATAAATGGTACACAACATTTCATTAACTATATTGTATACTCATTTTCAAAATCAAAGTTTTAGCAAACAAAAAGTAGCCACGACGTAAAAATTGGAAATTAATTATAATTACCCTAATTGAAGGCCAGCAACGTAGGTACCCAATAAAATATTAGTCAAATTGAAAGTTAGGGAGTAAAAAAATACTTCCAACATCAAAATACATCTATATAAAATTAATCAAAATAAACACTAAAATATTACATTTCATAAAAATTTCATTGAAAACTATTTGAGGAATTTTTGTGTACATTTACCTTTTAGAATACTTAAACGCTTCATTTCCACTCTTCCATCAATATCTCCCGAACCACTAAAGATGAAATATCGCAGCCTATACGGTATTATTAAAATATAGATTCTAAAGTGCCAAACAATATGCACATGTGAAGCTAAGGGATGTTGTAAAATAAAAGAGCATGAGTAACTGAGAGAAAAGTCGTGAAACGTTATTTAATATTAATTAAACTTGAATGTCCTTTGATCTTAAATCATTTTAGTTAGAGTTGAGTTTCTCAAAAAAGTGGGTTTTTTAAAATTCGTTTAGTATATTTACAACAAAAAATTAATTATTTAAAAACTTTAAATAGCGACTGATTACAGCCTTCTCTTTAAGAAATCCTTATCTGTAGGAAGTTTTAATCGATTGTAGATACTGTGCACAGTTTGCAGTCTGTAACAAGTTCAAGGTCGTCAATCCACATGCATTAATAAATGATATTCACGCCCTACAACTTCAGTGTATCAATCACATTCAGAGCTTACATACTTGTTCTATTCTTTTGGTAAACATTGTAAGAATGTAACTTTTGGCATATATTACACTATTTAGGCCTACCGTAAAAATTAGGTTGTTATTTTAAATTACCATTATCATCCAAAGAAAACCTATCAAATCGGAAAACGTTACTTTGTCCCTATTCCAAATGGATACGAATAGAAATTTAAAATATAATATCCGTGTAAGAGCACTTCAACTACATGGTTTCATATATCATATTACTTCAACAAATTCATGACATGCAATGTTCACAATTATCACAGTTAAGTGGGACGACATTTGCATTCCTGTTTGAAAGCGTGGCCACTTGTTGGGTACACAAGGGCACTGGAATTTAATTTATTGCTTTGTGCAAAACATATTAAAATATGAGAAACTGAATATTTCAAGCATTTAATTAGATTCAATCAGCTCTTTGTTATCTATCATAAAATTTCTTCTTTCAACCATTTCAAAACAATGACATTTCTCGGTTCCTACCAGATGTTCAAAACCACGGCTTCACCTCTAAATTTAAGCAAGTGAATAAAATTAATTCATTTTAGAAAACTTTTAATACTGAAGAAAATTACATTTACTATATTAGGCAGTTCTTGACCATTGGGGTTTTAAGTGGAAACAAACCAAAATTAATTTTGTGACAACTACCAAGTGAAAATCGTTTAAAACAAGTAATTACAGAACAAAAACCGAGCAAACTGGAGATCACTTTTATAATATTTTTTGCCATTAAAACCTAGTTTTTTATTTATGTAGAAGACGCCATATCAGAAGGACTTTACAAATATCATATCATTACTGGACCCTACGTAACATTTTGAGGATATGCGTTCAACTAGTTGATACAAACCACAATTGACTTTATTTTTTCATAAGATAAGTAGTACGTCTAACCCGAATCATTGTCAATACTTGTGGTGCTCATAAAGTCATCTTATAAAATTGACCTTGTATTTATTGGATAATTTCTAACCCACCATTACATTATTATTACATGTTAATATTGTTTTTTAAATATTCCACAATAGCTTGGTGTATTTATAAAACGGCTTTTTTTATTATATTTGTCAGGATGAAAATTTAGTTTACTTAATCAAAGGCGTTTCAACGACAAAGTCGCCATTCTCAGTGATACATAAGATACAATAACTAAACTATAACTTTTTATATGAGTTATAGTTTTGTTATTGTAGATCATGTATCACTGAGGATGGCGACTTTGTCGATGAAACTTCTTAAATTAAATAAACGGAATTTTTGTGACATCTTCTGTTCGATTTTTATTTTATCTAATATTATCTCACAAATCAAGCTCAATATTTACTTACGGAATTACACTCACAAATATGCCGTGCAAGAACTTGTTTTATAATGTTTATTAATGTTATGATCAAACTCAAAGTTCCAACGAGTTCCTCATCAGTTTAAATTAGAAACGTCTACCAAAAAAGAGAGTTTGTATTTATTATTAATTTAAAATTAGGAGCAAAACTGGTGGTCTATTAACTTTTGATGATGGAAATACACAAAACAAATTAAAGTTTTGAAGAATTTAGGCTGCACAATAAGACTTAAAACAAATAAAGTTCTAATAACTTGACCTGGACAGAATTTATAAAACAGCGAAAACTTTATCAGAAATAACTAAACAGCCCGGAATGAAAAAGAGGGAGCGGAAGAGGAAACGAGAAGACATAAAAAAATAAACTAATGAAGAACATATGAACCAGTCCTACTTTTAAAAGTATACCAGTACAGTGTTTTATTACGTTACATTTTAATCGCTATTTACCAATAACAACAAAGGTACATGCATTAATTTAGAAACATGCAACCTTCCAACTTCTAATCCAGAGCAATGAAATCTTTACTGATATAATTGACTTTGGTCTACATGGTTGACTTAGAATGTGTTAAATTGCATTTGTCCCATTTTATCGTCTAACATTACTGGAAACATGGTCAAAAGTGTAAAGTATAGATTTCAATAAAAAACCATTCAGATTGCTTACAAAAAACAAAAATAGTTGATCTATTATATACTCCAAATTACATATTTTATTATATTTTTGCTTCAAATTCGCTTATCTAATAATAAAGAGTAATGTGAACCTACAAATTCCTAATTTAACTTAAGCAAGATAGGGACGTCTCTACCACTTTAAAGTTGTAAACCCTAAACAGAGAAGCCATTTTATTTCAAAAATAACTAATAATCCGAACTTATTGCTATCTAAAATACTTTAATCAACACCTGTTCATTGCCACAAATTATACACGGCGAATAATATTGAAGAGTGTAGCTAAGTAAATTTAAATTATAAATGCAAAGTTAATTTTCTGAACATACGAATTGTAGTATTTTTAAAATATTTTTTTCTGTGAATTTATTAATAACTAGTCATTCTTGCCGTATCAATAGAATTTTTGGGATCATTTATGATGTATTATAATAGTATCTGGAGTCAAACAGGTGTTCATCAGGTTATTACACCAATATGAAAAATGAATCGTCTCTCCTTTGAACTCTGTTCAGATTTTGAATTATTATTACTACAAAAATTATTATGATCAAGCACATTCTATACTTTTCGCTTCGTTTAAGCAAACCTTCAATAAGGATTGGTTGTTTATTTATTTATATTTTCATTTATGTTTTAATAAATTTTACTTTTTATCTATGTATTGTCACTCAAAACATTCATTTAACAGAGAAAAATGCTCACTTAATTGCACAGATAAACTAATAATAAATTATGATATTTTTATATAGTTATGCAAGTCAAATAATTTCATGGTTTGTAGCTGGTAAAGGTTTTGTAAACATAGTAAGTAGAATTTTTTTGTCTAACTCAATAAATTCTTATTAAATTAGGAAACCTCAAACACAAATGAACATATTAGGCAAAACATGTTGGCATATCGTCATCGTCAATAGGCTTTTGTATATATATATATATATATATATATATATATATATATATATATTTATATATGACTGTGTGTGTGTATGTATATAATATATATATGTAAAAGTAAGGAGAAAATAGTGTTGAACAACTAAAATATTGTTATGAATATGAAGTAAGTATGTATTTTAAAATAATATTAATATTCTATTATACAGTATATAGATTATCTGTAGTTTTGAAGGGAATATAACAAACTTGTATTTTTTTTTTCAATCTTAATGACTCGACAGCTCCAAATCTATAGCTAAGTATGGCCGTTATTTATAGATTTTTATATACAAACATAATTTTGAAACGAAAAAATCCAAATTATAAATATGATTATTATATATATATATATATATATATATATATATATAAATATATATATATATATATATATATATATATATATATATATGTGTATATATATATATAATAATGTATATTCTTTCTTCTGAATATTTCCCGTCGTTATAAAAACACACAAATAAAAACTTTCCTATGGGATAATTTCCCTCGTTAAATTTCAGATACTATTGAACCAGCAACATGTGTAATTTAACTTCCAGACTAAGTTTCCTTGAGTTCTTTGAATCCTTATTTATCCTGAATAAAATTCCCAGAAGAAGACTTTGTTGTGACATCACTCCATACTCTGCCTTGTTATTTGTTAACAAGAAGGTATAATAAGGGTACGTTCACAATATATGGATGAACATTGCCATTTCTATAATTGATAAACATTATTATGGGAGATAATTTCGATACAATTTTTTTTATTTAATTAAAATTTGTATTAAAATAAAACGGTTTTGCCTTTTTAGAAAATACTTGTAACAACGCTTTACCCCAATAATAATGACGAGAATAATCGAGATGTGTGACCTTAAACTTTGACTTGCTTACATTACATCTGAAACACTTCACTTATTATGGTAATAATACATTTCACAAAACTAAACCGTGATATTAATTACTATCCACTTACGAAATAAGAAACATTGTAGATCCTGTTTATATTGTACTCAATGCTTTGGGCGGTAAGACCGTTCGTCTATTTCAATCGCATAATACCTGCTTCGTGTAATGTATAAGACAAGTTGATGGTGGAAAAATAATTATTAAGTTAAGCAGTCACGATCAGAAAGAAAATTTTGTTTATTAAAAAATTGTTCTCAATTAAAAAATCTCTCAGTCATCGTCATTAGGCCTTAATTTTGGCAAAACAATCAATGTTCAATTTATTATCATGAAAATATATGTTGTGAAACCATATATAAGTCCATATAAGTAGTTTTTTAAATGAAGTCCGTCTGTTTACCTATCTGTTCTATCCGTCTAAACTGAAGGACCGATTTTTATCAAATTTAATATGTAAGCCTATATCTTCCGCAATTCTTTTTTTTTTTTTTTAATTCAGAATTTGGAAAATTGCAGTTCCTTGTTATTCGCTTTATAGATTCTTAATTTGGTCAAATCTAAAACTCAAACCTAAATCAAACGTATTGGTCGTTCGATATACATTTATTTTTTCAGTTGTTATTGATAAACATGGACTAATTTCTCAAAATCAACTTTTCTGGTAGTTTAAGTTTTGGTGAAATGTAAAAATTAATGACCAAAAATCATTTTACCAAATTAGTCACCTAATAATTGGTGAAAAAAAAATAATAAAACCATGATAGCTTTCACTAAAAATGGCAGAGAATGTATTTTAATTTCTCACACATAGGTTACGTAGTATATATAGAATTTTGTGACACATCAAAAAATCGACTTTGTTGGTGATATACAGTTTTTAGGCCATCTGAGTTGCAAAAAGTGGTTTTATATTTATGTCTGTGCATGTGGACTGATTTTAATTAAATTTGGGATGTGGGCATATTTTGGTCATATTCTTGGGACGTTTGGCCCCATTTTTTAAAACTCAAAATTTTAAAGTAGCTGTCATAAGGGAGATTCACAAAATTACAATCTAGATGTTATGGTAATGTTTTCCTTAAGGACCTAAACAATACGTATTGGTCGACTTCTCAACAAAAATGGCTTTCAGTGAGATATAAAAATATACGAACAAGAGGTGATTTCAAATTTAGGCGAAATATGACAATCTATTGTGTGTAAAATTGTAAGTAATATAATAGTTACTATTTTTAAAAAAAAACTCTTTTTATTAATAATTAACAAAAAACAAACGAAGACCTATTTAGGGCGTGTTTCATTCAAAGACGGCCTGGCCTATTTTCGTTTTTATATTGACAACTTCTTGTACTGACTTTTTTGGTATATTTCTATTTTTTGTTAGTTATTATTTGATTTTGGGTATGAGTGAATAAGAGAGTTTTTGCAATGTTTTTGCATCATATATTTTAGTTAGTTTATTATTATTATTATTATTAATATGTATATATATATATATATATATATATATATATATATTAATGATTTTTATCAAGCGTTTAGGGGGAACAGCAGCCTTTTTACCGAGTTACTAAAGTATGGTTTTAGCTATATGTATGATTGCAATCTCCTTGATGTAAACGTCATCATCCGTCACAAGTAAGTGTTCACCGGTCCTATAAGGTACTTATAACAAACCAAAAATAGTTTGTTTTTTTAATGAACATAAACTTAGATGAAAAATAATAACAGACTAAATTTCTTACAAACCATCACTATGCAACCTTAATATAGGAAGAATTAATGTGTCACAATATCGTCTAATAATACATTTTCCGTAGTATCAAAATGAATGTGTAAATTTGTAGTAATATATTAAATGTCACATCTGTCCTCCATCTGCTCCATGAAAACATGGTTATAAACTACTTTCTGTGTGTGCCGTATTCTATTTACTTCAATAAGATATATGTCTAAAGGTGGAGACAATATAAATCTATGTGACGTTATCCTCGTGCATTTAATTCCACTACCTTCAGGGATGATTAATTTATAGAATTTAAAACTTATTAATAATGATAAAATATTGATTACACAACATTTATCAACTATATATATATATATATATATATATATATATATATATATATATATATATATATATCAGAATAATCATGGTTGAATTTATATTTTTTATACAAAATCAATTGGTATTACTTTCAATTCTTTGCCGATTAAAGTAAAGTTTATTCAAACTAAAATCTAGACAAAACGAAAATTCAATGAAAGTAATTAAAACGCATTTTTCAAAACGACGAAGTTTACAATTAAGCGATTATTAAACAAAACGTAAATGAAATGAAAAACGAAACTTTTTCAAATGATAATTTGCTTCTGTAACTTATTTAGCGACTTACAGAGGGAGATCATGTTTCATTACAGAAAGAGAATAAAATCTGTAATTTTGTGTAAGCACCTCACAAAATATGTTTCATATTATGCTTGAAAAAAGAAAAGAACAGTCGTTTGAAAAACCTTAAAAAAAACTATAAGTCTAAGCCTTTTATAGAAATTCCATTCCACACTAATCAAAAACGTAGGACGTATTACTATTTATAAACGATAATTGTAATTTTGCTAAGCACTTAAAAAACTCATAAAATAACAAAGTAAAAAGGCAAATAGTTTGTTAAACAAGTGAACATGCGTTTAACATTTTAAGATATGTTATTATTACCAAAATGGCTCGTGATCAAAATAGACCATCATTGTTTTTTTCTTGGAGTCTACAAATGAACTACATAAATTTGTTCGTTTACATAAATTATACCATACTATGATTTCAATCGTAGTATGTAATACGTTCTTAACTTCAACACTGAAATTTATATTATTAGACATAATTAATCACTGATAAGCACTAATAAATAATTTGTATTGAAAGACACGTAGTTCAAGTTCTTGTTGACCGTCCTCTACGCGTGTTACTTGAGTGAGAGAGGGAAGACTAAAGTTATCAAATTTTGTTGTATTACAATTTAAGCTAACTGGTTATTTCTAAAAAGAGTCCTTTTCATTAAAATCCATTGTTTTTCCTAACCCAAATTCTGATTACATCTTAATTGCACACCATCTTTCATACTATCCAATTGTTACACTATCACCATCATTCACCCTTTAACTTTTCAGTAATATATTACGTATTACTTTTGGAATTTAATTTTTCCCGAAGTGGTCCGTATAAATTCCATGCTTGGTAAAATTAATCAACTTATGTAATTAAAGAAGTGTAATCGTGACGTTATTTTTTGCCAATATCCTTTGAGCGTGTAATTTAATTAGTTTCCAAATTCGCATGCTATGAACTTTTGTTTAAGCTTGGGTATAATTTTCGGTCGATTATTTTTATGTTTATTGACAACTTGTACATCATGGCCGCTCATATCCGTTGGTTAAGGTAATGTATTTAATTGTTTGCAATTCTCTGTTGTAATCTTTCGACACGGGAACGATTAAGATTCTGAGTGTAAAGCTATTGTAGGCTACCAGTTTTTGTTCTTGTGGGTGATGGGTAGCGTGTATCGTTTGGTTAGTGGTTGTCAGTTTTCTGTATATTTTGTAGGAGAGTTCATTATGTTTTTGTGTGATAGTTAAATCGAGGAAGTTTAGTCTGTCATTGGATTATATTTCTAATATTAATCGAAGGTCAGAGTGCATTATATTCATAACATTGTAATTGCGTGTTATTTCGGTTGGATAAGATGATAGTATCATCAAAATATCTATGATAAAATACTATTCTGCTCCTGTGTTGGTTTGAAGTAGGAAGAAAGTATTGAATTCCAATGTAATTTAGAAATATCTCTAATAAGATGCTGGACAACGGAGAGCCTATGGTTAGTCCGTTATTTTGGGTCATCTATTCGCTGTTAAAATATAAATAGTTCTGAGACAGCACTTCTTTCATGAGGGAGATTACCTCCCCTATCGTTTTACGAGCAAGATTGGAATACTCTATTAAATTATTATGTAAGATTTATATTGTTTCTGGGACGGGGATGTTTGTATACCGATTCACTATTTCAAACGAGGCTAGTTTTTGACCTTTGTTCAATTTTATATTTCGGATTTTGTCAACCAGGTGCAGACTATTTTCTAGGCGATGGTAGTTGGTAAAAACAAAGTGCGTCCTTATGATTTTATCCAATTCTTTAGAAATTCTGTAACATACACAGTGCATGTGGGTTGGTCATTTTTAATCCGGTAATACTATAAAAATGAGTAACTGATAAGAGATCGTTGCTGCGATGGAGAGCTTGGTTTATTGATTTATTGTAATTGGATGTCGTGTCCTTGGGTAATTTGTTTATATTGCTTGCTTTGAAGAAATCATAGAGTTTGTTATTGTTTATTTTTATGTTTTTCTCTTCTACCTCACTGTTTACAAGACGCCCATAAATTATGCATTATTATGATTTAGCTACGGTAGAATGTTTGATAGAATTGCTCGTCTCATTTGTGAAGCAAGTTGGAAACTTTCCTTTCTGAAGTCCCGTTAGGGACGCCAACTTCCCCCTGTTTTATTTATTTTTTATACAATTTTTTAGTCACATCCATCCTTGGACAGTTATCCCGTTACTTTTATTTAAGTGTGTAGGCGCGTTTGCTCCTTCAAGGCTAAAAGTCCCCTTTTCTTTTTATTTCCTTATACATGAACTATTTATCTTTTGATATCATTAATTGCAAATGATTAGTTTGATATCGTTACACGACATAATACGAACTGATGGTAAATTAATTCGATTTACGATTAACTAAGAGTTTAATCATCAATTAAAAGAATTAAAATACACAAAAGTAAAATATACAAAACACATTTAAAGACAATTGATTTGTTAATTATTTATAATAAACACTTAATTTCAATTTAACGTATTGAACTGTAAGCCCCGATAGAGTATTTACAATAATAATATTAATAAATACAATTCTATGGTTATAAATTTACCACTTAAACTAAGGCATGAAGTTAGTTACGTTAGAGTTTAAAAGCATTTCACACTTCGTGTGAAGATTCATCAAATTATGAAATATAAAGGCTGTTCATTAATCTCATGTCTTCTCATTTGACTCTCTGAACAAGTCATATAACAATTTGGGATTTTATAAAAGGAATCTTCTTTCCAGTAGTAAAATATAGGGAAAAGAACATTTCAATAAGGGATTTACGAAGCGATTTCCCAAAATCCAAGAGTAAGTTATTAAATATCACTTTTAATACATTAATTTTTACTATTATTTTAAGTATTATTAATTGCATCACCTGTTTAATGATGATAAAAAGATACAATAGATACTGCTTTAAAAAATTGTATCTAATCGTTAAAAACAAAAATAGAAACTGAAACATAAATAATGATCACACAGGTAATATGATATGTCACAGATTGTACTAGTTTGTATTTTATTTTTTAATTCTAACATTTTCATAAATATAGTAAATCAATTACCGGTATTATTTTACATCAAGATAATCATTTTAAAATTCAAACTGGGTAACTTTTCAGTAATATTCAAAAAATGGTTGATTTATGACGAGAAAAAGAAAAGCATTTTGAGTAAACATGTTATACAACAAAGTAAGACTCGTCTTATATTGTATTCCTTGTATACGTATTTTGCATTTGAATAACAATTAAATTCACTTTACTGTTGCACTCGTACACGAATAGTTTCTAATAGGGGAGAACAATGTATTATCTTTAATAAAATAATATCTATAGTTTTGTCGAGTACATAAGTTTATGGGCCAGTCGGTCTGTCTGGTGTGGGCATTACAATTCAAAAACGAATCTGGTAACATATTTTATTGTTAACGTTGATCGACAAAATGACTATTTTTAAAGTTGAGGGTAAATAGACAACAGGATATATATATATATATATATATATATATATATATATATATATATATATATATCGATATTTTCTGAATATTTGCAACTTTTTTATGACTTAAACAAATGTACGTTCTTATTACTTAAACTTCCAATAGACTAAAGTGGTAAAATAGTGAATAAAATTTAAAATAAAATAAACTATTGATTATATTGGTTTAGCATTTGGTTATTAAATACTAATTTGTTTTGATTGTTCACTCACTGTATAACTTTGCTTGAACTAACTGAGGCAGTTTCGCTTCTCCCTAAAGCATTGAATTGGCAGAGAAACTTTTAATTGGAGTGTTGTCTAATCTTCCAAAGTCCATGGAAAATTCATGACACTGTTAAATGAGTTTATAATTCATGCTAAGTTTTAAAACCCTTAATTAATACAAAATCTATAGAAATAATATTTTACTGATTTTTTGATTTTTTTCACTAATTGTTTTTAGTCACTAATCCCAATGTATTGACAGTTATTCAAATTGACATATAAATGAATAAAATCAAATCTCCTTTATTTTTAAAAAATATTTAAAAATTGAAAAATACACATTTTAAAAAACATGAACGAACAGATACACAGTACCAAATGAAATAAATGTCAGATTTGTCCTTATTGGTATAAAATCTAAATTATGTTAGAAAGTTTTAAGTTAAAAAAGTTTTCCATTAATATGGGTTTTTTTTTATTCAATTAAAAGTTACACACAGAATCCTGTATGATTAACTTTTTTTTAGGTCAATAAGACGTAATATGTAATATAAGATGTAATGTCTCCAAGTATTCACAAAGTCCACAAGTAGTTTTACCATGTTGAGTTTTATTAGAAATAAATGTTTACTCTGTACATTGGTTCCCGAAATAACCCAAATATCGAATGATCCATCTAATGCGAAAATTAACCATGGACGGCAGTTTGAATCTATCTAATTCTGAGTAGGCTCCATTTTTCACATTTCACCACAATATAATGTAAATATATTTTTATTAAATTTGAGATATTCTACCTACTCTGAGATAATGAATTATTTTCAATAACTGACCAGAATCAAATTAATTGAAATTTATCAGTTCATAGGACGAATACCTTTTTCTTACGTCGAGCTTTATTTATTTAATAAATTTGTATGACATTTTATGTACCGGTTAGTATCTAAATAACCTTAACAATTTTCCGAATTGATCATTTGACGGTGTACTTCATGACTATAATCGTGTATTATTTACCTGTTATAAAACCAAGATATCATTTTGATATGAGACAATGTATTTCATCAAAACATTCAAAATTTCAAATGTTGTTATACCTCCACACTGTCACGCGTGGTGTGTAAGGTCTTATGTACTATCTCATTATCTAGAGTCCATAAAGTAATTAAATTAGTTTAATATTACATGTCATAATCTCCACCTCAAATTATAAAACGAATAAGAATTTTAATAATATACTAAAAGAACAATATGAAATTAGTACATGGTTGATGTTGTAGAACTTCAACTTCATTGAATTAATACTTGAGCATCGTTACTCCATATCAATATGTAAAGAATGAAAGCAGTATACAAGTAGCTATTATTTACTAATGAATGCTCTGAAGATAAGATTAACTTTATGGATTATTAAATTTAAACAACCATTATAATAAAATAACAAAAAATCTACAATTGTTTCTTGAAACACTAATATTCCGACTACTATATTGATTTTTTACTCCTTGATGTTTAAATTAATCATTATGATGTAAAAACAAAAATGGTCTTAAAAAAGTGACTAAGGAGTAATCTTGCGATGAACATTGAAATATCAACAAATGATAAGTATCGTGAGGTATTAGAGACAAATTATATGTAGAAAATAAATTAACTATGCTATTATTGTAGAGAAAGTGATTTACTAATTTCCTTATTATCACTGATTTTTCTTTGAAGTTTTAATCGTGCTTCAGTATTGTTAAACTTAATCCATATATATAACTTTAAAAATTTCGTAGCAAGTGGCAAGTTCGACTATAACTACAATAACTATAATCAAAATAAACTCGTTTATATTTTAGGAGGCTGTGCTATTATGAGTCTAAATAATAACGTCTAAAAATACACAATAGGTACATAAAATTCATGTGTACATAAAATATACATAAAATGGTACGTAAAATGCATACATTAAAATATACATTATGAAAGGAAGATTTTTTTGTGTATAGGGCAAAACAATTATAGGGGCCACACAGTAACATGTGTAAAGTTTTAATTCAACGATAAAAAATATTTTTTTAATGTAATTATCTGCTGTTATTAACTAAAAGATTCTGTATAAAAACCAAGATATAAGAAAAATAACTAATTAATTCTTAAGTTATTGTGTGACAAAAATTAATAGAAAAACACTTTCGTTGACAATTTCAGCAATAAATAATTTTGCATTAGAACTAAGGCTTCCATTTTCCTAAATAAATTATCGTGGAACTAATTAAATTAAGGTAATTGGAATGAATTCAAAATATTTCATTCTTACATCTGCATAAAGCAAAGATTTTTACTAATTGCTTTTATCTATTAGATTGCAAGCTGTTGTGTCCGAATTACAGGATATATAAGCTCTGCCTGTAATAAATAATTCGTAAGCGAGCATTCCAAAAGAGGCTTTCTCAGTTTGTTTTACATCTTTGGGAGATTATTTGACATTCACATCCGTCTTTCTATATAGGCTATATTTCAATTAAAAATAAATTAGTAAATAATCCTATTCAATTTAAGTTAGTAATTAAGCTTTTAACTTATAATGTTTTATATTATTATGTATAATTATTAAATTATTATACATTATTATTTATAAATAACATTGCCATTTATACTATGTGAATTATAAGTAAAACCAATTGTAATTGAGCTATTAAAAGGAAAATTCACAAGAGAAATAAAAATAAATCAAACAAATTATCATAAATCATATGAAAATGTTTGTCTGCTGATAAAACACGTGTCTACTGAGTGTATGGTTATTTAAATATGTTTATACCTTAATATCATTTAACTAATATTATAAGTATTGGATAAATTAATTGTTAATGAAGAGTTTTAATGAAATAAATAATTCAAATAAATAGGGACAATGTGCAATGTGGATTGTGGATATACTATCAGAAATTAAAACACAAATAGCTGCCAGAAATATAGTCAATAAAGACAAAAACTATGTAATTCAAACAAATCAAAAGTTCGAATATATCTTAGCTATTCTAACACCTGTTGTTTTGTGAGTAGCTAAATTTTAATCTGTAAGGCAAATATCTCCATACCGTGGTAAATTTATAACATTAGTATTGTAAATACTCTATAGGGGATTACAGTTAAACACGTTACATTGAAAGCAACTGTTTATTAATTAACAATTATGAAACTATTTCAAAATTTTACCTCCTTATTCTTTTTATTGTTTTTAACAGTTATCATTACAATGAGGATAAGAAAATTATTAACAAACCAATTGCCTTTGAATAATTTTAAATGACAGTTAAACTCTTAGTTTTATTGATTAATAATTTTTACAGACTTAATGTAGTGTCAACAAATATTACGTGAAAAGTAATATATAATCAATCTTAGTTATTTTAATTAAGACAACGTATAGTTAGTCAAGTTAATAAGTACTACATTTATGCTGATTTCGTAAGTAGAAAAAATAACAAAAAAGGAAGAATTTTTGTTTAAAACTGTTTATTGGATATATAGTTTTATAATTTTTTTAAATGCATAAACAAAATGAGTCTTAATTTATTTTTGTAACAGAACTGACGATTATTTTCATTAGAATAACAACAAATATATACGAAATTTAAAATTATTTTATTGGCACATTTTATATACCGGTAATATGTTTTTAAATTGAGTCGTAAAATAAATCAAAATTTAATTCTAAAAAAAATTGAGAGTTAATTAAAATATTTACGGAAGGGTTTCATAAATATCCATTTCAAAGTAATAAAGCAACAATTTTATTAACATTTTACTAACCATGAATTGAACACGCAAAGTTATTTGAAGTATTAAAGTATTGGTTACCCATCTCTCTTGCTATATGCATAGCCAATAGTCAGGCTATATCGAAATAAAAAACATTGTTATTTGAAAACTTAACTTTTATAATTGAAAACAAACGAGCTGATTTCCATATTTGCCGATAGCTTAGGAACCGATAAAACGCAAACTGACACTGAAAAAATGGACTTTTAATAGATTTAGTCAAACTATTTGTAGACGATAACGTAAGCCAATTTCGACAACTAAATTTATTATAGAGAAAGCTATCAGTAACATATTACTGATAATTAATTATAACAGAAAAAAGTAATATCCTACTACAACGTCAACATTATAGTAATTGAGAAATCTCAACTGTTTGTTTTGCTGTTTTAAATAACATTCGGCATATCTTCTAGATAATATAGGAATTAAAAACAAATAAAGACATCTTCATTTCTTTGGAAATGTGGGGTCCACTGAAATCGGAATCAAGTGTCAGACTTTTCAAATGCTCTTAACATGTTTAACGGTAACCTGTACAGCCAATAATTTATAGACTGGGTGTGTGTTTTAATCTATTTAGCAGATGTGGTACAAAACTAGTATTTAGTTACGCATCTAGTAGGATATACAAGCAACAATTATCTCTAATTACAAATCTGTGGAATCTCTGAACTAGGCGGTCTATTATTGCTGATAAGTTAATACATCGTATTATGCTGGTTCTAACAGACAAAAAGAATGATTTTCTGGAGAATTCGCTGAATTATAGAAAGAATTTCCGACTGAGACACGTTTATATTTCTTGAAATGTAACAATCGCAGGGCACAGATATAGTGAGCCCAGTGTACTTTACACAGAAGCCTAATAACGACACACTGAGCTAAAATTCATACACAGGTCATATTTTTATTTATATTGCAAAACAGAGTCAGAGTTATATATCAGATATATTAATTCAAAACACTGATGGAAATTTAATAAACGTTTATTCCAAATCTAATCTATCAAACCCATTTAAATCAAATAACTTAAAGCTAATTTGATACTGAATATTTTGTAATGGTTTTTTTTCTGAAACAGTCTATGTTATCTGGATTAAATCGCCTATAATACCTCAAGGTAATTTAAGTGTACAGTACAGGATGTTGCATGAACACAATGAAAATAAAGTATTGTGATACCATTGAGTTGATTACATCTATATTACTTAATGAGCAAGTTCTACTGTGGGTCACGCCTTAATCAACATGCCATTACGTTTATACTCGTCCTTAATCAAATTATTGAGAAGTTGCATGTTCAAGTTAATATTGGTATTGCAGAGCAAATAATTCTCTCAGTTTCCTTATTTGGATACTCTGTGGAAAACCCATTTATCTAATATTAATAAAATGATATTGAGATTAAATGAAATATTAATTGGCGTTTATTGTAAATTGTAAGGACTATATTTAGTAAGTATCTGGATGTATGATTGGTTGACTTCAAATCTAATGTAAATGTCATTTTTCATTTTTAACAAATATATATGTGATTATTTATTTTGAAAATCGTAGAGTTAATCAAAATATGTGACAAATAAAAATTTCATATTTTAAAATTGTTTCGTCTTTCGTATTTAATAAAATAAAATAATTATTATTAAATGTTTATTGTAAAGCTATGTAAAATCTATTAGTTTTCCACATAAAGAAAACGCCCGTAAATATTTTGTTTATATAAATATTTATAAGTGTTCTTGTTTAACATCAAAAAAATAATTACAAATATTTGAAGTGTACGAATCACCCTCGTTGTCAAATAATATCCTTGAATATGAAAACATGAAACAAAGGATGTAGGATTATTAGAAATTAAAACTAATAACATAAAGTGTGAAACAGGAATAATGAAGTAGGCCTGAGTTGTTAAAATGACAGCAGAATTACAGATTGTACACAGGAAAAGGAAATGGCAACCGAACAAGTTACCCAAGGATATACGTATAACGCTTTCTGTAGAGTTTATTGTGGGGGGGGACAGTTAATTATTTGTGTTGAATAGTTTAAAATAACGTAAATTTCATTAGGAAAACTTACTGGCTTACCCAGAAGGTGTGGGGATCTACTTCTTGTAACAACGTTTCGAACACAGCTATTATCTTAACCTTAAGCTAAAAATCACACCAATTATCCAGCCAGCTTTACAAACGAGGTTTACAAATTATTATAAACTAATAGTGAGATAACGTGGTCGGATTGTGAAATGCGATCGGCCATATTTTAATCTTAAGTCGAAGTTAATGATTTTAAAACTCGATTGGCTCATAAAGAACACTATTTGAAAGAAAATTTTTGTGGAAAATATCCAAACAAGACACCAATATTCAAACTTCTTGTAATCACGTAATACTAATTTAATCCAGCGTAACTGATACAAGGAACTGATTGAAAGCTCTAGAAAAACTATAATGAGTTCAGATGTATATTGTACAAGGAAATACAGGGAGATGAATTTCATCAGAAAGTCATTTTAATTTAATTTAATTTAAATACAAAATGATGCCAAACTAGACCAATAATATCGATTTATTTTCCTAATTTGGAGTACATATTCTATTCCTTACGGGTGGTAAAGGATTTCATTATCAACCATCATTAATTTAGACCTACAGTACTTGTTTTTCAGTATCACATCACTTCATGCTCACCTTCTTGACTTCCAATTTCAATATTTGTTTTGTATTAATTAGGTTTATTAATGATAACAGTGTACTGATAAATGTATAATGAGATTGTACATATACAAATAACAAATTGAGAACAATAACAAAAATGGTTTTTAAACCCTGTGTCGACTTCAGGCCTACCATAAATAGTTGACTGAAACGAATTACTGAAAATATACA